>JALDNG010000103.1:0-165000 GCA_024349245.1 Neodontobutis hainanensis | reverse complement strand
ATTAGCAGGTGCTGCCGCTTATGGTTGCACACTTAGGGAAGACACCAAAACTTTCAGATCATTCATGAAAGAATTTTTTTGCCATACAAAGCTAAAAAAGCATTCTTTGGAGATCTGAGGGGGTTCGAGAACGTGATTAAGAAATTAAAAATATATGTAGCAAACTACTAGGAGTTGCTACTTAAAGTAGCTGTCCCATATTCTTTAAATTCTTTATTTATATGATGAAGTAGCTTTGAATCTTATTAAGTGTGTTAAAAATAGTTTCTCTGAAAACTAAAACAGGCTTATAGTTTTGAGTATTTGAGCAGTAATACTGTTTATACCTTGCATCTTATTTTGAATAACTGAACAACTTCATATATTTAATTTGGATGAATTTCAGGCCCTGTCCTAAATTAACTAGTTCAAACAAATAGTTTGAAGTTTGTCTGTAGCTTTAAAATCTCTGCCAAATAAAACATGACCTAAAGCCAGGAAAACCAAGCTGCAGCTGCTGGATATGCGTTTAATGAGGTGCGCACAGGTAGACACAGCAGTCTGGGTGGGACCTAGCCGGGCCGGCCACAACTACATCTTTTCCGATTCTATACAAAGAACTTAATCTGGTACCCTGTTGTTTGCATTCAATTTCAAATGTGGGGTTTATAAGTGGAATGTTAACCAATCAGAAAAATTGGTTAACATTATTCTGATTGGTTGTCAACAAGCCGGTTGTCAACAAGGAAGCCACGTGAACTGACACATAAGCGGTTTCATTGTTTTGTTGCTGGTTATCCAAAACTGAGGCAAGAGCAGAAATAAATGGCCTCTCGGCAGCAGCGTCCACCATGTTAACTGTTTTGGAGTAACCGCGCTGGCCGAGCCAGCAAACCACACCCTGAGAAAAGGACCAGACCAGGCCATCCTCCTTATGTAAAATGATCTGGTATACTAGCTTGGTGTTAAGCTTCTCCTACATGTGTGCTGAGTGGGTTGCAAGCCACATATTTAACCAACATTTTTGTCAAGATGAACAGTTTAAACTTGTCCCTCCAGGGCCCAAACACAGATGTCCTTATGCTGTGTTGATTTGTTCCCTAATCTTGACAATTACATGGACAACAACAAAATAAGCACTTCAAGATGTAATAGCAACTCACCTTAAGGGCCTCTGTGAAAGTACTTACAAGATGACGCACCGGACAAAAACGACTGAATACGTCAGCCTTTTCACCACCTCCTCCACACACACCGTGTAGCCTACTTTCCACAATTGTAAAAATGTGGCAATGAAGGGGTAAAATTAAAGGTGATTCAGCACCAAGGCTAGTGGCAAATCCACCGTGGCGCTGTGTGGAGGGGTGGTACTGTGGTACTGCAGCATGGTATGGGGTGCCCGAAAAACCCCAGTTGTTATATTAGGTGTCGCGGCTCAAAAGGTTCAGAACCATTGCATTAGCATATGAAGACAAACTAAATGTTTTCTTCTATGCTGTGAAATGGCCGCTGTAAATTAGCATTACACGGCATTATTGCCACCTACTTGATGAGTGTGCACGCCACTCTGCCACATAAAAAATTCCTTCAAAAGAAAAGCACTGGGTTTCCCTCCTCAAGCAAAGTACTGCAACCAAAACCACCAGATGAAAACCACTTGGTTAGAGGCCTGCTCAATGGTCCAGCATTATCTCATTAGCTGAGACAAACATTCAGACAGCTTCAACACTTTCTCAGTTGTCAGGAACATTATATTAGCCTCTCTGTATACCTGTATGAACTGCCCCGATTAGGTAAGGTCAAGAAAAAGGGATACAGAGTCAGGCTTCATTTAAAATTAATAGACGGAAGTGCTGCACACAGAAACCATGAAATACTTTATCCCAGCAGTGTGCAGTTAAACAGAGTTTCTCACTGCATAATACCATTCTGTTTGTAGTGACTCCAACACTGCACAGATGTCAATGTCAAACTTCACTTTCTATTCATCAACAAGGAAAGACCACTCTAGACAGCGTCACTGGAACAAAGAACCTAGGTTCTATATTTTTCCAATAATGACATGTTACGTTATGTTTTACTACTGCATTTTACACTATAACAAATATAAAAAGGGACAGTATAACAGTACAAATCCTATTTGAAACCTCGACACTACATCAAAAAAGTGGAGTTTAGAAAAGTGCATAGCCTTGGGTAGATAACACTTCAGTAAATCCTTCCATTTCCCCAAAGCCATGCCCCCAGAACAAGCCCCTTGAGTCATAATGAGGAGAGAAAGAGTGACGGGAAACAACTGTGGCCAGCTGCTGAGCGGATGAGCTTCAGCAGGGGTACTACACCGCTTCGCCAACGCATCACTGAGCACATTACATCGAAGAAGAGGGGCCGCATCAATCACAACACACCGCGGGGAACTCAAGCTTTCAGCCCTTTGGGGAAAACTCTGCAGACAGCGTTGAAAAATGCAACAAAACATCAACAAATGAGTTTTTGATTACAGTACATTTTGAGGGTGGAATAAAAAATAAATATATCCTGCTGAATTCCTTCAGATGCACATTGTTGCATTACCTCTACTGGCTTAGACTGTGCCTAAATAAGTCTGAGAAATACAGAGAACAGCAGAACAAACAGCTTGAGTTCCATCCAAAAGGCTTCAGTGCACTGAATGAAGATAATTTGTGGTGATCTATCAGAGCAACAAATGGCTGATCAGGAAAAGACTCATCTGCCTCATTTTTCAGATCTGTGGATAGAAGAATGCATAGTCACCATTTTGTAATTTTTTTTTTTACATTTCTATGGTTCCACAGAGCTAATGCATATAGCAACATATGTGACATGAGGCAAGATCAGTTAATCACAAGGTTGATAATCAGAGACAGACAGCCATCAAAGTCACATAGATTCCTGTAGTCAGCAATTCTTCTTCTGTACATGAATGTCTAGGAAAAAATGCAAGGCTGATGGCCAAATGGATCAAACCAACAACTTCCTTGCTGTTAACAACATTTGCATCACTTAACAATCATTCATTTATCTCCTATGACTTTTTTACAGTAGAAGAAAAGTGGTAGAAAACCCTAACTATTGACAGGTGTGTTGAGGTGAGAGGATGCAGTTGTTGATGTATTCCACAGATTTGTAATGTCACCAATTCACCAGTGGAGACAGAAAAGATTTCTCATAGATTGCAACTTACAAAGGCTCGGCAAGTGTACAAATGACGGGACTTGTATGATCTAAAAAATGGTTATATACCATTGTTTATTGTCTATTTTTCAATGAAAGCCATTGATAAAGACGTGTGACAGACAAACACTGTTTATTCAGAAGAAGGACTAGAAAACAAGTTTAGTTTGAGATTTAGTGGTTTAACATACCTTCAAGGGTTTTTCCTCATTAAATTTGGCACAAAAATTATTGTTTTTGCAGATTTGATTGCATTTAATGCTTAATTGTGTAAATAAATATAAAAACAAAGAAAATTTGTCTGTAGTATTACATGAAAAGCCAGATGTTTGGTTTCCGATCTGGTGCAAAGTGAATTCTGCATATTGACGCAAATTGGCTCCGTCATCGTTAGAGACACACTGTCAGATCGAAGACGTAATGCAGAAAGTGCTGTGGAAATGCTCTCATTGACTCGAATGGAAGCCTATTTGCTGTGGAGTGTAAATTGGGGGTTAAGCTCTATGGGCGACAAAACGCAGGAACTTTTATTAATCACTGACCAAGGATACAGGTCTAAACTCATCATCATTATCCATAATTTTCACCCTATAAACTAATTGGTAATTGAGTGAAGTCTGCCTCAAGTACTAAGCAGCTTCATCTTCCGGCAACCCATAAGAGACAAGTATTTAAACATAGAGAACAAATATGTGTATAAACACATACAAGTACAAACCTATAAGCCATGCACTTACCATACACATACTGGCACATAGATTTAACATTGTTAAATCTTTACCTAATAGTTGAAGGCGGGGGCTAAAACTCAATTTAGGTAGCTCATTTAGACAAAGTTACAGCAGCCCCTAGGGACCTTGTTTTAATGAAATTTAACACAAAAAGAAAAACAAGATAATTATATAAACACAAAACAAACCTTATTAAATCTTTTAAATGTTGTTTCAAATTGTTCAGCTTTATAGTTTTAATATAGTTTTTTTTTTTTGTTTCAAAACAGCCATCTATCTGAATATAGTTTTAAACAACATACATTAAACTGAACAGAGACAAGCAGCAACACAACAAATGGCTGGAAGATGCTCAAGATAGTTAGCTGAGACATATTATTACATTAGATTCATTTACCAAATCAAGACATATTGTTATATAAGGAAAGCTTTAAATATACTGTATGTGATGGTAATTATTTAGACATTCATTGAGCAAAAGTTTAATGAACGTGAGCCTAAGAGTATAACAAAACCAAAAAGATGGTTTGTTTGGTGCTGATGTTTTAAAGTCTGTGCCAAAGGGTGCACAATGGTAGAGTGGTTCAGACTCATGTCTTATTGATTAATATATTGTAGTATCATGACCAGGAATGTGGTCTATGTGGAATGTGAATGTTCTCACTTTCTACCACCCAAAGACATGCATGTATAGATGAAATGGCAAATCCGTCTCCTACGGTTGAGTTAAACCACCTGGACTATCTACTTACATGTTGGAACTGAAATTATGCTACATTCGTTTGTCAGGAGAGTGTGTGGAAGCAATAAGAATAAGCATGCAACTTCCCCACTGTGGGACAAATAAAGGTTTTCTTTAAGATGACATATGTTAGAATAGCTGAAAAAGAAGTCCCGTTAGATGGCTGAAGAGGTATGCATGCAGACATACTGACTATATGTGCCATAGTATCTTACTGAGAAAACCAAGCTCTTGCCTCGTATGTTTGGCTTGCTGCTTGTCAACAACCTTGTATTTATTGCTCAGTGTGTACAATGTAATATTTTCTATTAACTCCAGCAAAATCTAAAATCCCTGAAACCATCCTACTAAACTATTAGCCCTGTGCATGCAAATGTTCAAGGTGTACCCTGCCCCAGCATCAATGACATCATTACAGGAGCACTGAGGACTTAATAGTTTGATTCTTTTGTATTTGTATTTATTGCTCAGTGTGTACAATGTAATATTTTATATTATCTCCGACAAAATTGTAGACACAAGTATTGGTCTCTGTTCCCATCCTATCTGTTACATGTACTGCTACAAATCTAATAAATGCTCTTTCTGCTAAATTTGGAGTCATATTAAACATCAAGAGTCATGGCAGCCCCTTTCAGCCTGTCACACATGGATAGCCTCATAAAATACTTAAATGAGCTAATGACAGTGCTCATCTGAATGTTAAATGACTTCTCTTTTATTTGGTTAAGACCGGCCAAGCTTCCTTTTAAATCCCAAGGAGCTTCAAAAACCATCTGAAAGCCTACTTAAAAGACATTGTTTAAATTTTAATGCTTTAGATTTGACCTGTTTGCGTTTGTGTGTCTTCAGTTTGACTTGCTGTGTGCATATGTGTGTGGGTGTATATTTGTGTCTTTGTGTACGGATGAGTGGGAGGAGTGCATGGGAATTTGTTTCACTGCAACTTTGCAACTGGGTGTGCACACAAAAGGTTTTTGCTCTTCCTGGTCTAATCTTGAAAGTACACTGGTTAAATCTGACCTTTCAACATCACCCAAAGCTCCAAACAGGCAAACCCATTATGAACACAACCACAGAGATCAATCCTCTCATTTTCACACTGCATTACCCCAGGGGTTTCTTCACTCCTCTGTTGGTCTACACACTGTAGCTGAATATATATATATATATATACACACACACACACACACACACACACACACACACACACACACACACACACACACACACACACACACACACACACACACACACACACACACACACACACACACACACACACACATACACAACAAATTTTTTTGTTTGTGCCCCCATTTCTAAATTTTTTTCTATGTAATCAAAAAGCCTGTTGCTCTCAAATATTGTTCACAAATCTGTGCAAATTTGTGTTAGTGACCACTAATCCATCCACCTCACAAGTGTGAGCATCAAGATGCTGATGAGTGGGCATGATTGGCTACTATAAAAGGCTGCTCTAAAATGTGCTGTTTCATCACACAGCACAACGCCACAGATGTTGCAAGTTTTGGAGGCACATGCAATTGGCATGCTGACTCCAGAAGTGTCCACCCAAGCTGTTCCCCATGAATTGAATGTTTTTTCTACCATAAGCCATCTCCAAAGGCATTTCATAGAATTTCAATTCCCAAATCTCGCAAGAATCCAGCTGCAGCGCAAGGTTATCTGTGAGGTAGCACAACCCACCTCTTCAAATTAGCATTATTTTAGTTGAAAAAAAGTAAAAGCATCTGGAGCCAGTTTTCAAGGTGAAGATGTTTCTTCTCTAACTCCAAGAAACTTTATCAATTCTGAGATCAACTGGTAAGAGAGCTGAGCTTATATCTCTAGGGGGAGGAGTTTCCCCTGAAACTAAACCTGATGAACCAGGCTGTTCTGTTCTCACAGTAGTTGGCCATGAAAGGGAAGTGTGACTCCTGATGTGTGAGTCGTTAAGGCTCAGGAGAGTTGTTAGTGTCACTGTTTTATTCAGGTGCTGTGTATGTTGTTCTAGGGTGAGACTCTTTTGTTTTAGGTTTCAGAACACTGTTATAAATACTAGGCAACTTGAATCTGAGGCCACCTCCTCTGTTCAACGGGGGTTTTTCCATTTTCACAAAAATGGCGTCCTTCACCCTTCTCTCAAACCATCTGGCCTCTCTGGCCAAAATTCAGACATTGCTGTCCTTAAAGGAATGACCTTTCTCGAAACGTCTACACCTTGAAAACTGAGTCCAGATGCTTTTACTTAAACCTTTTTTTTCAAGATGTATGGATGACTGAAATCCTTCACAGACACCTTGTATTTTTGTTCCTGTCTGTTTTTGTTAGCTTTGTCCTATCCTTTGAGTAAAGCATCTTTGAATTTCTTGAAAAGCACTATTGAAGTGTTATGTATTATTATTATTATTATTATTATTATTATTATTATATTACAGGCAAAAACAAAAGTGTTGTGTTTAAATTTTTGTTCAGTATACACTACCAGTCAAAAGTTTAAACACACTTTTTTAATTCAATGAGATATAGTGTATTATAAAGCTAAGTTCACAGTGTATACATTCTATTGTTCTGAGATGTTTTCAAATTTTCAAATCTCCTCAAAACAGAAACAAAATATTGAGAGTTGCCGAAGGTTAATCCATTTTTGGGAATTCCCCCTCTTAAGTCACTATAACCTGTAATTAAACATAGTCAACAAACACAGTGGTCTTAACTTATTAAGTAGGCTCCAGAACATTTGCTAAAAGTGGAACAGCTGATGATGGTAATGTGACATATTTTGATTTATTTCAAACAAAGAGTTTCCAAATGCATTATTTGTTTTGTAAGAAACATCTCAAATAGGCATGTAACCCTGAATTTTAGTGTCTCTAGTATTTCTAATGCAAAAAACATAGACTCACCCAAAAGATTATCAGGAACACCTGTTCAATTTCTCATTAATGCAAGAATCTAATCAACCAATCACATGGCAGTTGCTTCAGTGCATTTAGGGGTGTGGTCCTTGTCAAGACAATCTCCTGAACTCCAAACTGAATGTGGGAATGGAAAAGAAAGGTGATTTAAGCAATTTTGTTGGTGCCAGACGTGCTGGTCTGAGTATTTCACAATCTGCTCAGTTACTGGAATTTTCACGCACAACCATTTCTAGGGTTTACAAAGAATGGTGTAAAAAGGGAAAAACATCCAGTATGCTGCAGTCCTGTGGGCGAAAATGTCTTGTTGATGCTGGAGGTCAGAGGAGAATGGCCCAACTGATTCAAGCTGATAGAAGAGCCACTTTGACTGAAATAACTTGTTACAACCGAGGTATGCAGCAAAGCATTTGTGAAGCCACAACACACACAACCTTGAGGCGGATGAGCTACAACAGCAGAAGACCCCACCAAGTACCACTCATCTCCACTACAAATAGGAAAAAGAGGCTACAGTTTGCACGAGCTCACCAAAATTGGACAGTTGAAGACTGGAAAAATGTTGCCTGGTCTGATGAGTCTCGATGTCTGTTGAGACATTCAGAAGGTAGAGTCAGAATTTGGTGTAAACAGAATGAGAACATGGATCCATCATGCCTTGTTGCCACTGTGCAGGCTGGTGGGGGTGTAATGGTGTGGGGGAGGTTTTCTTGGCACACTTTAGGCCCCTTAGTGCCAATTGGGCATCGTTTAAATGCCACGGCCTACCTGAGCATTGTTTCTGACCATGTCTATCCCTTTATGACTACTTCCAGCAGGATAATGCACCACGTCACAAAGCTCGAATCATTTCAGATTGGTTTCTTGAACATGACAGTGCTGATTCTGCTCTTGAGTTGTTGATGTGTATTTCTATGTTGAATGTTTTCTAAGGAGCATGATTCTGCAAAATGAATTTCCCCAAGATGGACAATAAAGAAACTTTGAACTTTTGAACTTTGAACTGTACTAAAATGGCCCCCGCAGTCACCAGATCTCAACCCAATATAGCATCTTTGGGATGCGGTGGAACGGGAGCTTCGTACTCTGGAGATGTGCAGCCCACAAATTTCCATCAACTGCAAGATCCTATCCTATCAATATGGGCCAACATTTCTAAAGAATGCTTTCAGCACCTTGTTGAATCAATGCCACATAGAATTAAGGCAGTTTTGAAGGGGAAAGGAAGTCAGACAAAGTACTAGTATGGTGTTCCTAATAATCCTTTAGGTGAGTGTGTGTAACCACAATGGCTTTCTTGCTTGTAGATCCTGGTGACGGGAGGAGGTGACTAATGGTGGCCCCATTCCTGAGTCGGTATCCATAGCCAGTCTTGTTTATTATTTGGCTGAGAGGGTTCAGACCTATGCAGAACAGCAGTGGGGATTTAGCATCTCGTTGGTATATTCCACATTTGATGAACACTTGTGCAAGTGGCTTGCCATTGAACTCAAGGGTAGTTTTCCACAGCCTCATCAAGTTTGCAATGAAGTCTCTTAGATTTCTGTTGATGTTGTATATCTCCAAGCATTCAGTGATCCATGTGTGTGGCATTGAGTCATATGCTTTCTTGTAATCACCAGGCAGTGCAAAGGTTGGTGTGTCGGGTTCCGCAGTCTTGGGTGACTGTTCTGTCAACCAGGAGTTTGTGTTTGGCTGCTTTGGTTTCTTTGCCGATGCACTTCTGTCCCTTTCTCATGTATTGATCCATGTGCCCACTTATCTTATCCGCTATGATGTCCAACATGAGCTTCCATGTTGTGGAGAGACAGGGAATTGGCCGATAGTTGGATGGGACTGTACCCTTTGCGGGGTCCTTCAGGATCAGGATTGTACGCCCTTCCGTAAGCCAGTCAGGGTGCGTCCCATCCCTTAGCAGCTGGTTCATTTGTCCTGCAAGGCGCTCATGGAGTGCAGTGAGTAGAATAACACAAAATAAACATCAATTGTGATATAATTAATCGTATATAATCCTGGTTATATCTTCTTTGCAGCATTTAAAAGGAGGCTACTACTGTGTGACAAAGTGGGTTTGTCCCATAACTCACCTTTGGTTTATGTATTTGTTCATTTCATGCATGTGTTAATTTTCAATGAATGCCATCTCAACAATACAGCTAAACGAAACTATCCCGTGTTTGTTTGTTTAGTTCGTATTTAGTTCTGCAGTTAATCATCACACAACACACAGTTCTGTTAATATGTTTTAGTATAAATTGGTTTCGGAACGTTGGTACATTTTAGGTAAAGTCATTCATCTACAAACTTACCTGGTCCACCACATGGTCAGGTCAATAAGAAAGTGGGCCTTATGTCGGCCATTTTTATAACCTCAGGGGAAGGTAATGGGCCAGACAATGTGGAGGGGAAATCTGTTGTGATTTTATTTTGAGTTTAATGTATTTTTGTTTTGTGATTAAGTTATTTGTGTTTGTAGTCTCAGTTAAACACTGTTGTAATGTATGGGACTTAAATCATCTTTGAGGGGAGAAAGTACTTACCCTTTGCTAACAGGTAAAGGCCTTACCTTAGAGACAGGTATACCTGTCCAGGGGCGGGGCCTTGCCTGCTGGAAGGGTATAAAAGCTGACTTGGAGTGTAGCATGGGAGACGTGGGGTTTCCTCAGTTTCGTTAATTTCTGTTCATTTCATTCTGTTCATTAGTTAAGCTCAGTTATGTTTTTGTAAATATGTATCATTTTTCAACGTCTATCACGATGGAAAATAAATTGGGTTTGATGGGAATGTTCCGTGAGTCTCCCTCCTACTTTTGACCACTTTAGCCAATCTCACCACATACTGCTTATCCCTTTTGTTCTCTGCTGAAGGCAGAGTGTGAAATTGCAGTTGGTTATTGATTTCTGCTCACACTTAATTTAAAATTGTTAAATAAAATGTTCTGACAATGCCCAAGAAACAGCTGTAATACCTTGAAAAGGGAGACAATAAAAGTCCAGGAAAGAAAAATAAAAGTTTAAAGAAAAAGTTTATGTTGGTAAGTCTTTTCTTAACCATGAACGGGTTAAGACATATATTGTATTTCTACAATACAACAAGAAAATAGGGTTACTTAGTGTTACTTGCTGCCTGAATATATATGCCCACTGTACTGGTAATTTGTTTTAGTTATGAGTAAACAAACATCTCTATCTCATCCATTAGATTAGAATCAATATTTACTGTATTGCATTTTCCTGGCACTGTGCAGCAGCATAAACGTGTGAAGTGGCAGTGGTTAATAATGATGCCCCTGTGAAACCTGTATACATTAATGATGAGCTCCATCCCATCAGTTGTTTATTTAGTTGGAGGCAAAACATACCTCCGTCAGCCTACGCATATGACCTTTTAAACTTGAGCTCCATGTCAACGAACAACTGTCACTCCAGCCTATTCAACTCCTGTTGATGCTTTCAGGCAATGGGAAACCTTTATGGCAACAGAGACCTTAACCATTTAACATAGAATTTTAAGAGATACTGTTTACTAATCCTACCCACCTCTCCATCATATATATTTGTTTTTTATATGTGCCTTTTCTTGATACTGGTGAGGAATTCTTCCACCAATATCCTATCTCGGCCCTGTGCCCCATTTATGCTCCACCAGCAATACAGCAAAAAGGGAAATTATCTAATACATTCTTAATTTCCTATAAATCCGTCCTCCGTCCTCTGTGACACATGTGTTACTACATCCTGTTTTAAGATAAAGTTACATAATTTCAGAATGAAAACACAGCATATGTGCAACTGCCTTGTGTTTGCAGAGCCTCAGTCGAGAAAACCCAGTTACATACCCCGACTTAAATGATGCTCCTTTTTTATCAACCCAATTCAATTCAAGCCACACTTCACAGTTGTATAAAAAAATAAATAAAAATCTGGACTCAAGGACATGCCAGCAACAAGCTGATATTCTCACTTCTTTACATTCCGTGCACAAGCAACAGCTGCCACTGGGCACAAATATTCCTCACCGGCTTATCAAACACGGCTTAATAGATCCCTGTGCACAAGCAGAGCGATTTCTCACTGCTGCAAAAATAAAGATAGAAAAAGACAGTTATATTTTAACAGCCATTTTCTGTTAGAACAATACAACTTGAGTATGTCTATAGTCTGGTACAAGGCACTAAATTGTATTGCAAAGACAGAAATGCTCAGCTCTACTCAGCAGTATTGTGTCTGTAAGAGCAGAAGATTGTCCTGTCCTGAAGAGGGGAATAGGAACATGGTAAAACTGAATTGGCTGCCTCTGGAAACACCTGATGTGGAGAATGACCACCGAATAAAGATGAAGCATTTCCTTCTCAAGATCCAATCTGTCTTTTGAAAAACATACTTAATCAAATTGTGCTAGGTTGTTTTTACTGCAATACTTTGCTACTATTGTTGTCTCTAGGTTAAAAAATTTGAGAAAAAAAAAAAAACATTTTAAAGTTTTATGTAGACTGTGCTGTGTTTTATGTAGTTTTCCACAGATGCTTTCAGGACACTACCCCCGCTACATGAAGCCCCTCTTAAGCTATTTTGTTGCAACTAAATGACTGACAGACAAACAGACAGACAAGATTTAAAAACAAATTATTTTGTAATACTGACTATACACAATGGTTTATGGACATTTTAAATTCTCTTTTAGATAAAAACTTCAAAAGGTAATTTACTTTATTACAGTATTTGTAAGATAATTTGCATAGTTTAAACTTATTCATTAAAAAGTAAAAAAAAATGGAAAGAAATCAGCCTATTCTGCCCATTTTTTTCTTAATAATCCATTCTCTCCTATGTCAGCATGATCTTATGTCAGTGTTTTTTCTTAATGTGGTTTATCATTTTCCAGGTAAAGGTTGAAAAGAGCCATCCATGCAACTGTGTTGATCTATTTTTGTTTGTTCCTTGCCACCTTCATTTATCTTTATAAAGCCTTGACAGCAGTAGTAAAGAATCTCTCTGCTGAGTGATCACGTGGAACAGCACAAGAGTGTAACGAATTGTACATAGTTTTCTCTCAGAGCAATTAGCACTGTATCCCACTGGGTTTCAGAACTCTGCTCCTAAAAGCACTGACAAACTATTAAGCAAAAAACACTGCTGAGGTGGGCAATATTTCTCCCTCGCAGTAGCTTATTATTAATGCATTTATTACTAAACTGCTCTGAAGTGTAGTGTTTATTCAGAGCAAGCAACAAGCAGCTCATGAGAAACCAGCAAAGGGTGAAATGGTCAGTTCAGTTCGCTGCCAAAAAAACAGCAGGAAAGAAAACTCCTAAAGCTCAACAACAAACGAATCAATGTCAGTGTTTCAGCTCCAATGTGATATTATCATTGGACTGTAAAGTTGAGTGCTCTTGTGTCCTTGAAGGCATCGTATCCACAGTCTCGGTCTGGAAGCTATAGTAACAAAAATCAACAGGAGATGAACCTGAGAAAATATCTGAAATTATGTAAATGTACGCAGAAAAAGGCTTGGATTTGTGTCTCTTATGTAAATATTCAAGATATAAATACACTGAACAAAAATCTAAATGCAACACTTTTCATGAGCTGAACTAAAAAATCTAAGACCTTTTCTATGTACACAAAAGGCCTATTTCCCTCAAACATCTGTACAAATCTGTGTTAGCGAGCATATCAGGATAATGTTTAGAGAGCATAATTATTGCACAGGTGTGCCTTAGGCTGGCCACAATAAAAGGCCACTCTAAAATGTGCAGTTTTATCACACAGCACATTGCCACAGATGTCGCAAGTTTTGAGGGAGTGTGCAGGTGGCATGCTGACTGCAGGGATGCAGGATGTCCTTTCTATTCAATAAGCATAAGGCATTTTTAGAGAATTTGGCAGTACATCCAACCAGCCTCACAACCGCAGACCACATGTAACCACACCCGCCCAGGACCTCCACATCCAGCATCTTCACCTCCAAGATCCTCTGAGACCAGCCACTTGGACAAGTGCTGAAACAATTGGTTTACATAACAAAAGAATTTGCGCACAAACTGTAAGAAACCATTTCAGGGAAGCTCATCTGCGCTCGTCATCCTCATCGTTGGGTCTGATTGCATTTTGTTATTGTAACCGTATTGAGTGGACAAATGCTCTTTGGAGAAGTGTTCACTTCACGGATGAATCACAGTTTTTACTGTACAGGTCAGATGGCAGACAGTGTGCATGGCGTAATGAGGGTCAACGTTGTAGCTAGAGTGGCCCATGGTGGCCGTAGGGTTATGGTATGGGCACACATATGCAATGGACTACGAACATAGCTGCATTTTATTGTAGGCATTTTGAATGCACAGAGATAACGTGACGAGTTGCAGCATGAAAATGCACAGCCCACGATCTCTCTCTTCATGGAGGCTGAAAACATCCCAGTTCTTGCATGGCCAGCATACTCACCGGACATGTTACCTATTGAGCATGTTTGGGATGCTATAGATCAGCGTATGTGTGTTCCAGTTACTGCCAATATCCAGCAGCTTGGCACAGCCATTTAAGAGGAGTGGACCAACATTCCACAGGCCACAACCAACAACCTGATCAACTTTATGTAAAGGAGATGTGTTGAACTGTGTGAGGCAAATGGTGGTCACACCAGATACTGACTGGTTTTTGGACCCCACCAATACATTGAAACTGCACACTTTAGAGTGGCCTTTTATTTTGGCCAGCCGAAGGCACACCTGTAAAATAATCATGCTCTCTAATCACCATCTTTATATACCACACGTGAGGTGGATGGAATATCTCGTTCAAAGTGGTCACTAACACAGATATGGATAGATTTGTGAACAATGTTTGAGAAAAATAGATCTTTTGTGTACATAGAAAAAGTCTTAAATCTTTGAGTTCAGCTCATAAAAAATGGGAGCAAAAACAAAAGTTTTGCATTTAATATTTTTGTTCAGCATATGAGTAACCTAGTGTATGAGCAGAGTTGTAAGTTCTGATGAGAAAGTCATTGGAAAAGTCGGCACCTTGCCTTGTGAGTGCCAAAGTGCTTTTGAATGAGAGCTATTTAGGGAGATAATATGCAGCAGATCTTCTACTCTCTGTAAATCTGTCAGTGATACAATAGAAATATGTAGAAGGCTTATGGCAAAGAGCTTACACTCTTTTATTGACAGCCGAGGCACTTGTCCTTTTAAATCCTATTTAGTCTTGAGATTAGGGGGATCTACTGTATTTTAGTGCTTCAAATATGTATTATGTTTACTGCAATAACAACAGAAAACAGAAATGTGCATTGTTTGAACAAATTGTCAATTGTCACCTCCCATTGAGCCAGGTCGACATTGTAAATGAAAATTGGTTCTCAATTGACCGACCTGGTCAAATAAAGAATATATATAAAAAAAAGATCAGTGTTATGTCCACTGTGTAATGATGTTTTAAGATTCATGTCAAATCAACCAAATATCCTGGCCTTTTTCATGTTGCTTAAGCCCTACATAGCTGTGAGTCAAACATCTTAGTCCTAAAACTACAGCTACAGCCCATGATGTATCACCACTTACTGTGTCTGAGCTATGAAGCGGTTTGAACTGTGCAGGAACCCTGGCGAAATCAAAACAAAGCGCTCCCTGACACAGCCGGGTCACAGACTGAAAAGGATGTGTCGGTGCTCTGTAAACAGAGCCGAGCCGCAGGTCAGACTGACACAACAGATGCAACCATTACTGCCGCTGTTTGGGTGTGCCACAACCCCACATAAATATCTCTCTGCACCGCAGCAGATGGGACACGCACAGGAGGCACCAAGTAGCAACAATACTATTTGTCTGACTTCGATTTCTTAGAGGCGACAAGCATATCCCTGCACTACACTGTCTACTGTATCGTAATTACTAAATCCTGAGTTCATCTCAGAGCCTTGTATTCCCTTTAGCCACCTATGCTATTTTAATTTACCAACTAATCCCACCTACAGAGGCCCAGGTAATTACATATGTCCAACACTGCAATATAGCAATACACTCATCGGAAAAGAAAATGCTCCCGCTGTGGCATGCACTGTGCTGTTTGTGCTTCAATAAAGAACAAAGGACCAAAGCACTGTCGTCATTTGCTCTCTCATCTCCGATGGTGTTTGAGCACAATGAAAACACACATTTTCAATGAGATGCTCCAACGTACACACATCCCACGTGTCTGCAAGCTCTAAGGCTGCTCTTTAACAAAACCAATGTATGTGGAGCTCAAGATACAGTGGATTTAGCCAGCTATTGATTTTTGCAACAATGCAGCCCGACTGGCCATTCAAACAAGTTGGGGTTAAAAAAAGACCCATCACTTAAAGATTGAGACGGTTAATAAAGATATAAGAGGTTGACACATCCACAACATCATCCCCCCTCGTGTAAAAAACAGGGATCGATTGATGGAGCACTAAGAAAAGAGCTCTCTAAGGACTTTGATTTGTTTGAAAAGTGAGGTAAATGAAGATCTGTATTAGGCACCCAGCTACTCCATTAATCAACTAAGTGTGCTTTTCGGTGCTTTCTTCCAGCTGAGGTTGGCTGGATGGCTGGCTCCATGATGAATGGTCTGTATATTGTGTTTTCCCAGCAAAGAGTGGTGCTCCCTTGCGACGGGCTGCCCCATCACGAATCAGCTATGGTCTGCTTTCACACAAATGCATCTACATCCAACAAATACCAACCAGTCTAAGCTAGACAAGACAAGCTAGACAATCTAGATATTAACAAAATTTCACATACAATGTGATACATTGGTAATATGATGAGTTTCTCTGTGAATAACTTGGAAATACTGAATCATCATCAACAGTTTGCAGAGCAGGAGTTTGTGCGGGCACTCTGAAAGCAGCTTTGTCACCTCTGAGCATACGGCTAATGTCTGGCGTTTGCACTGAAGGCAGCAGGGCAGATTATACATAAACTAATCAACAGCACTGTTTTTTATGCCGCTGAGGAAGGCAACCTGCTTTGGGCAATGACTGTTTGATTTAGCTAAATGTTATGGCTGTTTAAATACCATGTGTCATTTGTATTCACTGTTGCACAAGGCAAAAAAGATGCAGAGAGAATAGTGGACGGAGAAGAGGAGAGCTGAGAATTTGCTCGCACATGCTTGATCCCTGACGTTTGCTGAATCAATGAGATAAACACAAGGCTCTGAATGTCAGAGTTTACAGCTACAAGATTGAAGACTTAAATTTGGTCACCAGCAACTGCTCTTAAGGAAAATTCCATTTAAAAAGGTCAGCCACTATCCCCATCCTGAATAACTAAATGTCTGTGTCCCTCTGAGGCTCGTATCAAATTAGCCAGCCTTATACAGCTTTATCATTTCTGAAAACCACAAAGGATTTGTATCATCATTCAGGTTAACATAAACTACAAGATTTGTGCAATAGATGGATCAAATAATAAGATTAAAAGAGTATACTGATCCATATAATTTAGTTCTCATATTTTATTCCACATATTCTTTGGGACCAAACATAAATCTCAAATTATAGGATGCAATGGGTCAAAATAGCTGTCAAAAGTTGCATTTAAAAAACAAACTGATGAATGTTGGCATAAGTAAAGACAAGCAGCATAACTTTTTTTTTTATTTCCAATGAGTTCCATGCTCCTGTGGAAATGCTTCTATTCATCAATCAGTTGGCTTCAAATATGCACATGGAGAGACCCATTAAGTGATGAAGGCATTGTGAGTCAATAAATAACTTGCTGCTCATTCAGTCCTGTAATTCAGTCACATTTAAACAAAGAAGATTAGTTTAAGAATTGGCGCCGGTGCTGGTTTATTCATTCAACTTGTCACCAGGGTCACCAGGGTCCTCATGGAGGTCCGATGGTGGAACTACAAGCCTGGCTGTTGGCTGCGAGTGCATTTCAACAGACGACCAGGTGGCAATGCAGTAGGAGGCTATTGGCAAGAGGTGCTTATGCGAGACTCGAGGGAGGAGAATGTTATCTTGCTGGCTGACAGAGCTTCTTCGCACTCCCCTGGTACAAGCCGAGCACCCTTCTGCCAGAATGAGCCTGGAGCGTGTGGGACTTTCACCAAGAATGGAGGAGAGGGAGAAACTTGACTTCATATTTATGTTTAGCGCTGAAATTGTAGCATGACTTCTTCAAAAGAAAGCAGTGCAAGAGCTTGATTTATTATATATATATATATATCAATGTTCCTACATATTTTTAATATAAAACTTTTTTTTTCCTCCACACCCAGACCTTCCAGATTTGTCCTTCTCAACAGATTTGTTTGTATTTGATATTGGAGCAAGTAAGTTTAAAAATGAGCTTTGTTGACTATTGTAAGTAAATCTTAATATACAATCTTAGTAATTGTGTTCACCAGATATTAAAAGTAATAATTGAGTCAATAGTCCGGAAATGTAATTTTTTCCCATACGTTTGTTTCTATTATGTCTACATATGTCTGAATACTATTACTTTAACCCACAAGAAACTATTTGTCCTTATAGGGGCATATAAAACAGACCAAATATATCACTTATAACATGTTTCTGCAATTGTTTTTGAAATACAACCCATGCTTGTGAAAGATCTGTAATGTTACATATATGTTACATTAGGCGTTTATTTTTTATTTTTTAATAAATGTAATTTTTTTGTTGGAAGGATTGTAAAGTCTTATGGCAGTCAGGAAGATGGAGTACTTGTGTTGTTCTGCAGCTTACTAATCTCAGACGTCCATTGGGTGCCCTTTGTTGTTCAAAAACCCAATAAAGGAGATGGTCCAGGCTGTTCAGTATAACATCCATTATTACAATTTGCATAAATCAACAAAGCATTTCAGAGGTAATATGGCAACTTTTTCTGGGGATTATTAGTGTCTCTATTGTCTGCAGTCACCACAAACACTGCAGCACAGTGACGGGTTTTCCATTAAATTCGATTTAAATTTCCAAAATTGGAAACTCAAATTAATCAAATTAATTTGATATATTGCCCAGCCCTTACTGCCAGTGCCATTAATTATGGCCTTGTCTTTTATACATTTTTTATTTCAGATAAACATGGAAACACACTAACAAAGTTAACAGCATATTCATGACAGACTATTAGACCATGAACATAACAACAAAAACCAGAACCCATTATCACAAATGGTGTACTGAGGTGTTTTGTTGTCAAAGCAGACACTACTTCCCGGAGCCAAGTATTTCAGAAAATGGCCACTCAACATTCACCAGAGACAGAACGTGACAGTCTTAATTTTGAATGTGGTTTGGGGAAAGGAAATGGCTCTAAATGAAAAAAGTAGAAGTTTGAGTGAAATATTCTTTAAAAGAACTAGAGCACTACAGCTCCTGACAAGCCTGAATGAAGACAGCCCTAACCACCAAAATTAGGAGGAACAGCTCTTTAAGTGAGCACTGCCTTAGATGCTGATTTAAGCAAAAGGGCTTAGGAAAAAAAGCCCCAGGATTGAGCTCACTTAAGATCAGTGTTGTAACATAATTCAATTCATATGTTTTCTGTCCAAATGTGTTTGCATTTCACCTCAAACCCATTTACTTTAGATACTTGTGCTAGTCTCTTTCATTCTGCACTTACAGAACAAATTAAAATCTCACCAAAGCGCTGTGAAGAGGTTGTATCCCATCCATGTGTGGTATGCCATGAAAATCCCCAAATCAAGATCCAGCCAAAGTCCCCAAATTTCATGTGGCCAGTTTCCCAAACTACCAGTTAATCTTTTCACATGGACCATTTCTCTAGCTCTACTGCACTATTTGTAGCCTGTAAATAGAAAGGAAAATGTGCACTTTTTACAAGAGTACAGTATCTTCATCGGAAAGCAAATTACCACTATCTACTGTAATATATAAAATAAACCTATGAAGAAATTGCCCACAGCTTTCATTTAGTTTGGCCAACTGAGACAATTGTCATGCTCATAATGACTTCATCATGATCAGAGCTTATTTTTTAGTAACGGAGTAATCTAATTAATTACTTTTCCCATCGTTGCAACACCATTATCGTTACTGAGAATGTAAAATGTCACGTTACTACAATTTGGTTGAATAAAGCGCGAGGTGTCATGCTTTGGCTACACATCAGCTGCTTCTGGAGAGTGCAGGTGAGGACACCGTTGCAGATGCGATGATGATTGGCTGGGTGGTCTCACTGCACGATCTGACTTCCACTGAACACAAGACAGGGTCAGCGACAATGGCGAGGAGCCGGGAAATTCCTCAAGCAACTCACATCTTATGAAGCACCCTCAAATCAACACATGTTAACACAACCTAGGTAACATCCACTGATTTAGTTGTTAGATGAGGAATATTTTAGTAAAGATTAATGTATTGTTCATTTTCACTGAGAATGAACTTGTTAATCTACAGAGAGTTTTTGTGTTCTGTGTTCTTGTGTTTTGTTGAGGATTTTGTTCTGTTTATTGTGCAATAAATTACAGGTTCAGAGATTTGCACTACTTAATGGCCAGATCTTCTTTTTACTGAAGTTTACATTTGTGTGTCTTTATTTTGCACTTGAATTTTATTTTCAATATTTATTTTTTATGTTTTTATTTCTATGCATATCATATGGTAGACTGCAATCTATTGAGTTCAAATAAATACCAAATGTTCTAAATACCAAATGTATAATACTGTATATAGTGTTTTTATTCTTTAATCAGTTAATTTAAACATCTTTGATATTAAAGATGTTATATAATGTAATAGTGTTAAAGAACATAAAAAAATATCTTACTTTGCTGAGTAACTAATTACTTTTACAATGTGGTAACTGAGTTACTAACTCAATTACTTTTTGAGAGGAGTAATGTGCAACTGTAACTAATTACTTTTTCAAAGTAAGATGACCAACACTGATCAGGATAAAGATTTTTTTATTCCGCATTTAAAACTCTTGTATTAGCTTCTCCACTTGCAATTTAGATTAGCAAAGCACACCTTGAGCAGATAACACAATGCTGTAGAGAGATTTGAAAACACTTGCATCTGAAATAAAAGCTATTGAGAATGTAAGGAAACATATTTACAAAACTCCTCTCATTAATACATCTTCAATGATTCTAGGGCGTTTTCTACCACAAACATACAAATGATATTTACAACTGAAAATATGCAAGAGGAATTTTACTTTTCACAATGGATAAACTTCAGCCATCTCTCAACACAAGTTTACATTGAAGCAGTGTGATTTTTTTTTCTTATTGTTTAAACTGAAGAAAACTCTTGGCAAGCTTTGGCCAGTGACTCGCATGCCCAGGAGACTGCTCCCGGTTGAGTAAGAAACAATCCCATTGGTTGTTTGTCTACATAGATTGTCAACATTCAAACTGAGGGAGCAAAGTTTTTGGCAACTACAACTTCAACATTTATAACCTAAACAGTTGTCTTCAGGGAAAAGATTATTTTTTGTTAAGGTTATTTTGAAGTGGTTTAGCTTAGAAACGCCTAAAGATAAGCATGATTAAGTTTTATGGAAATCTGTTTAAGGTTTTATATGAACGGTAATTTTACAAATCCCTGATATCTCCCACTTATAAGAACCAAGTATTAATCTTGCCTAATCCTTTTTTTAAGAGTTAAAAGTGTTATTACAAGCATTTCATAAAAAGTCTTTAATCATAATTCCTTAAAATCACTCATGGTTCTCTAACAAAAAAAAAAAAAAAAAACATTTCATTTTAATAGCTCACAACAGCCTCCAAAATGCAATTCTGAGTGATGGGGAACTTTACCATCTTGTGAGTAAACCAACACATTTCCATCTAAATGATATGTAAACATGGATGTCCCATGTGTGTGCTGCAAATCTTTTAAAGTTACACTGAAACGCTAATATTGTCTGGAATACTAAGTCTAGTGCCCTGTGACACATTTGGCTGCCTGTCCTCTGCTCTGATGTGGGTGATAAAATGATCTGATCTAAGGATGAATCTCACAATCTGTGTGTCTTGGTGACTCATTTTGAGACCATGCCTTTTCAGACCCTGTCAATAAGCCAATAGAAGAGTTTACCCTCCTACAGCTCTGCTGACTGTGCATGACTTCTGTCTCTTTTCTAACACTGAAATATAACCTGCAGCACGACCAAAATGTAGTTTTAAAACCAACTGAAAACAATAATCTCTTCAAATATTTCTGACTGCGTTTTAATTGTGCAAACGGAGATAATAATTGCAAATTAAAACAGACTGCTGTGTTTTGGCCAAATACTCAAACTGCTTATCCAGTGTTACTATAAAACACCTTAAGCAAAATGAGTAATTGTTTTTTTCTCTCACGGAGAAAAAAAATATTGAGATCTGAACACATTCTTACAGACTGGAGCGCATTTTATACAGGATGATTATTTTTATGTGCCAATTATGTTAATATACCAGTTCAAATTCACAAATGTTAAAAGCATTGCCTCCAATACACTGAATGGCAATGAGTCAGATTGAGATCACTCTATTCAGATTATGACAGACATTTAGCTACATACCACTGGTAAATGAAGGTGTCTCTCTAAAAATGGAATAAACGGTTGGCTGTGGTAGTGAATCACTGCTCATTCATTTGCATGGTTTGACAGGAATTCATGCCGGCGGTCGTTACTCATCTACAGTTTGACGTTACCGTCATTAGCCGCTGTGAATTAAGCACCGCCTCTCAGTGAGAAGTTAGGAGCACAGCAGATAATACTGCATGGATCGGGCTATCTGCTTTAATTTATATGCAGCAGAGAGTGATCTGCCTCTGGCGTGTTAGGCCTGACTAAGCAGAGTGAATGAGCCACCGGCTTGTCTGCAGAGAGACTTCCCACGGTTCACTCAACAGAAACGCATGTTCAGTACATGTGGGCACTGCTTTACACCGATGTATACAGATCACACAAGTCACAAAAGCATAATGTGAAGTAAACACAAGGATTTACAATGCTTCAGCTCAGTGTCAGTAGACCGGCAGAAAATATAAAATGTGATATCCACAAATCTTATTCTATCGTGATAGTTGCCCTTCTGCTTTACCAAATATTTAGTAAGTGGGAAAGCCTGGTGCCGGCCAGTCTTATTCTACATACAATATATGTGCGGGCTTAAATCCCAGTTCCCATTACATAATGCTACAGAAATTCACATTGTTGCCCTAGATAAAAAAAGTAAACAAATAAATAATGTCAAAAGGGGGCAAAACCAAATGTGATGCATTAATATACTATGCTGATGCTTAAAAGGGTCAGTAAAAAGTCCATTTAGAATAGTTTCTCCCGTGCATGTCACAAGGATTTGTACAAACAATTGTCCAACATCATCAAGCTACCTCATCCAAACATAGGCTGTGTCCGGATCAACACACTAATCTCTATATAGTGCACTATATAGAGATGCCATTTTGTGATGGTGTCTGAATATCTAGTGACAGAAATGTAGTGCACTCAAAGCTTCTAACAATGCATTAGTAAAAGTAATGAGCAGGAATGCTCACTAAATGGTCAAAATTGACCATAATGCTTTGCAAATTGTTGGAGGAGAGCTAATTATATAGAATCAAAGGATGAGAGAGAATGATCGTGGCATGTCTTTAAACTGAACACAACAGGTTTGAATGAAACAAGTTTGTAATCGAAATTGTAATCCGTTGTAAATTGTTATTAATAAACCATTACTGTGTAAAATCACTAACATTAGATCACCTTAAATCATACAGACGGACCTTTGGGATCGTCTGTATGATTTAAGGTGATCTAATGTTAGTGATTTAAAAGAGATGCAATAATCCAGTCAGTTTTGGTTATAAATAGGACAAGAGTTGTAGAATATAAGCTTATTTATATTAATACTTAAAATGTTGTGAGTTTTTTTTTAATGCCAGAGTCACGTGACTAACGGCGACAGAAAAATAGTTTGCTATATTTTGATGGATGATATAGTGCCTAGTGCACTATATAGTCCATTATATTGTTTTTCTGTCCCCCCTGAGTGTGATTGAGGGGTTAGGGACTAGGGAGTGCATTCGGACACAGCCTGAGTCTGTAAATGTCGTAACTGCTGTAGTTGCCTAAATCTAACTATTAGGGAAAGTTTTATGATCTACCACTGAAGTCACTTTTAATAGCAATTACTGTTTAACCTCCTTCAGCTGATTGTGTAGGATTTTTGTCACTTTTAAACTCACTTCAACCCCTGTGTTTGACAAACTCCTAATTGACTTATCAATAGATACGTATGGGGGTAAGGAAGCCTTAGATAGAAAAAAAAACTGACAACATAAAGGAAAAATAAATTACCTATCCTTTTTGGGTCCATAAATTATCTCACTGTTGCAATAGGTAAACCCAAAGAGAAACATGTCAGAGTGGTTGTACATTATTTTAGTAATTACTGCATTCAATAAAGACAGGCAGTCATAAAAGACAGAAACAACTGCTTTTTATGATAAACCTTTCACAACACTGCTTTTGCATAAAACAAGCATTTTTGTGGTAATGCCATATAAGCAACAGTAAAGATATTCTGTTTGCATTTTTGTTTGAATAATATGTATGGCCTAAAGTTTTGATAAATTGTATTGTTTTGTGCACAGTATGAATCAGCAACAGTAACAGCTTTTCTTATCGGCGTATCCCGAAGCAGAAACAGAAGGCAGGAAGGTCTGCACTGGGCTGAATAATAGAGACACTTTGAGATAAACGCAGCAACAGAAAATGCAAACCAGATGAGTCACCACTCCTCCTCACAAGCATCAGAACAACACATTTCAGGTAAGGTCGTTACAATTACAGATAACAATATGGTGCCGGAGTCTGTGCTCGGTTAACTATGAGATTGTGTTTCACTATCTCATGTAGTCTGCAATTTTGACAATGTCCTCTCCACTACTTAAGCTATTGTTAAAACCTCTGCAAACTTCATGATGACTCATTCAGGGTAGTTTCCCCACATTAGCAAATGTACTTAACAGAGCTAAGGTCAATTCTGGATGTACTACAACAAACGGACACTTTCAACTTTCTTTTACTTGCACAAGTGATCAGGCACAGGGAGAATACAACTACAGTAGGGGTGCCCAAAGTTTTTCTCTTTGTGGGCCAAAACAGAAATGTATTAGTGGGCCACACACAAAAATTGTTTGCATGTAATTGAAAGAAATACTCCGCCCCATTTTGTTCTGATGAGGTACTGCCTAATTTGGAGCCCTATGAACTTAACCTTTTTGACCCAGCCTTTTAGAAAATCAGACTAGTTGTGTAGAAAGCGTGTAAATGGGCACACATGCACAAACCTACCTTAATTGTCTTATTCTTTTAAGACCCTTTAACCTTTAAAGTTAATGTGAGCACAATGCATGAGGGCACCAGGCTCTTTCTGGGATATATACACCCAATGGCTCCACTTTTATGCAATAGCTAATTACCAATGGTTAAGTGTGCTCAACCATTACTGCAGATTTAATCAATCAGGCAATTTCAAGCAAAACATAACCAGCAGGCCAAAGCAAACCCCTTGGCAAGCCAATTTTGGCCCCCGGGCCATGTTTTTTTTCCCCCACAGTTCATAATGTCGTTGTGTCCTTGGGCAAGACACTTGTTACAGTGGTTTTCCAGCTGTAACACTGGTGAATGGAAGCTTAATGTAAGTTTCTTTGGATATAAGCTAAATTTCTAAATTTAAATGAGACAGACAAAATTGTACGGTGTACAGTGTTTTGTTTCTCTGATCTGTTGTATGTTTTTCAAATTGTGCCGGTCCCTGCACACTTCTGGATGAGGGTACCACACCCCAAATTTTAACTGGTATATCAATCCAATTGCATTCAGAGGTAGTTAATACTGATAGACAAGAAGTATAATGTTTTTTTTTTTATTTTAATAGAGTTTAAAATTTTTAACAGACTTGGAGTGATGAGTTGTCTTCCTTTCTAGTCTCCAACTGATTACACCGTCTTTATTTATTTTTCTGTTCTCAACATTTTCAATATAACGAAAAAGAAGTGAATATTCACGAAAGCAGCCAGCTTATACTTTCCAAGTCTCAGGAAAAGAGCCATAACATAACAAAACAACCAAATACAATGAGTGACAACTTAGCATTCCAAAAATGTCAGACAGTTGCGATCTGCTCCCCAGTGCCACCATTATTTTATATCCTCCAGTTCCACAGCTATAATGAGTCTCGCAGGAGTACACAGCAGCAACAAGCAGCTTCCCCAAAACACAAAGAAGTGATAAAGGCCAAATATTCAAGGATGATAAAGTTGTTAGATTGTGTACTCATCAAAAACAATAAACAAAAGAAAACTTTAAACAGCATATTTTATTTTAAGCCATGATTGTGTTAGCTGTAAATAAATCAAATGGCACTAAACCAATGTTATTGATCATTGAGGAAACACCTTTTGGTTGTCTTTTCAAGGTCAATTTCCAGGCTTTTACATTGATGAAAATACCTAAACAAAGTATTTACAGCATGTTACACAAAAAAATAATTACCTAGACTTTTATGGCTGCACTGCTGCAAAAGCTAAACCCAAAGAGAATTTTGTAAGAATAGTTCTGTATTGTTTTAGTAATTACTGCATTCAAAGGCAGCCAATAGATACTGAAGCTTTTTAGGAGAAATCATGGAGAGACATTAAATGTTTGTAGCAACTAAAAGAACCAAAATGAGAAAGAAAAGGCTTGGATAATGTAAAGAAAATGTGCCATTTAGGCACCAAATAAGATATAAAATGAGCATTTTTTGTGGTTTGGCCTAAAATTTGTTCATAACTTTGAAAGATTGAGTAAGTTGCATCTGGCACATAAACTATAGGAAAATATGTTGTGGCATCTTTAGCGTTAGATAGATGAGTGGAATAACTCTGCTCAATGTGGAGTTTGTAATTGCACAGCATTGGAGAACAGATGAGAGCCATGGCAACAGACAAGCCCAAGGTGACAGAAGGCCAGATTTCATTTTACTTCACACTCAAGTGAGAAAAGAGATTCATCATTAAACAATACGCTGGCCTTTGATCTGTTTAAACAGACAAAGAACAAGGGTTTAATGAAACACCACAAATTTGAATGGTTTGGAAAGTAATGCATCATGCACAGTTTGAGCATGGGGGGCTTTATTGGACTAGTCTAATTTGGAGCAATAAATTTAATAAATGTTATGTAAAATGCAATAGATTTCAAGGTATCTTGTCAATTAAAGTGAGGCAGATATAATTGTTGGATAAAATGGTTGTTTAATGTGTGTGTTGTAAGACCTCAAAGAACATTGCGCTCTTTTGAAGAAGAACTTCCTCTTTGCCGACACTTTTCTCTAGCTGTTGAACAGAAATATCTTAAAACATCTGCTAGAAAACAATAATAATGGGTTGGAATTAGACACAATACAAAAGGTCATGCAAACAGGAAATAAGAAAATAGTAAAGACACTTCAACACTTCAACCCTAGACAATGGTACCACCAACACAAGTATGTTGCATGCACCAAGAAAATATGTCTACAGAAGACACTTGGTGGAAAAAGGTTGCATTTCTTTGTGTTACGATGCTGCTTGTTGTGTGGCAGCCTTTATAATTGCTTTTTTATGCACCATTAACACCAGGCACATTGATGAACACATGATGCACCTTTTTCTCTTGTGCTCCTAGAGCTTTATTATCACAAAGACATGGGTAACATTAGGTTGTAGATGGAAAGGTAGCTTATATTGCTAATCTCAGATGCTAACATTTTTCTTTGATATAGACATGATGAAAGACAGACAAGCCAGTGGCCAATGCAATCTTACTCTTTTCTTTGATGGACTGTGCTCCGGTGTTGCTGTTGATTTTCATAGACAGGGTGTCTGTACATATTTCAAAAGAGGTACCTTTTTTTAAGGTCCTTTAACTGCGTTACAAGTCAAAGCACAACATTGTAGTCAATATGTGTGAAGCCATTTCTAAGATAATAAACTGAAAACAAGTAAAAGCATGTTCACTATCCATGTAAACACCCCATGAAGTAAAAGAATAAAGAGGATGAAGCACTAACCACAAATAGACCAATTTTCACATGTAACAATATTGAATAAGGAGAATAAAAATTGCACGTAATGCACCATGAGCTAATTGGGCTAAATTAGGATTAATAATCTCTGTATGATTTACATTTTATTTTCATTAAGAAACGTAATACAACGCTGCAATCTCCTTATATCAAAGCAAAAGTAAGATGGTAATCTTCCATTATACAGTAAAATATACCCAAAATCTTACACAAGAAGTGAAGTAATTTCATTAACTATCTGTTTTACTATTTTACAAGGCGTTTGAGGAAGCATTTTTTCCCTCACAAACAAACAGGAGCTACGCAGTCCTCTCTCTCATAAACAGAGCTTGGACAATACAAAAGGACATGTTGACAATTTGGCCTTCATACAAGTAATCCGGTCTTAGAGAAGATAAACGGACCGGTGCAGTCCATGAATGCAAATGACTTAACCACTGCGGCGCTATTTATGGTCACGCAGCGCGGGTCACAATCAGGCCAATGACAAACTAAATGATTCTTCTTTTCTGTCAACGTGATTAGAGGTTTGATGAACTAAAATGCAAGGGACTAAATGAGTCACCTACTTTTAAGCTCTAGGGAAAAATTTGGTGGGAATTAATAAGCATTCAGAAGGGGTAGGCGGCCGAATCGATTTACTGTGAGACATATTCATTTGTGCTTCCTCCTAGTGTTGCTGTACTTTAATGGGAAAGCCACTCATGCAAACAGAAGGTGCAAAATGTTCAATGTGCCCAACACAAAAAATATACAAGTGCTTGTTTTGCAAAAGCTACATCAAACTGTTCTTATCCACTACAATAAAATAGATTTTTCAAGGTCTATTTGGAAACATTTCAACACCTTTAATCTTACATGGCCATCAATGTCCTGTTCTAATGTTAAAAATATAACTAACAATACCAACATGATTAATTTTAATCCCTAAACAATTTTTTACCATTTTGAAAAAACTTTCAATGTAAATTGGCTTAGTAGCTTCCATTTCAGAGTCCTGGTGCCATGAGGTGTGACCAAGACACACAAAACAAGCTAATGCTTGTGTAAATACAATTTACATTTTCAAGCATGTTATCCAATGCTGTTGCTATGTGGTTAAAATATGAAAAGCAAATTGATTTTGAATTTGCTTGCATTTAGATCTTTGCACTACATTTGTGCATGTTGCTGGTTTTTTGAGGTTTGATCGCATCACCTTTGTAGTCGAGAGAAGTAGAAGAGATCCAAGAACTGAAGCAGTAGATGAATAAATAAATAAGATAAATAAAAAAAAAGCATCAACCTAAATAACAACAGTATTTCATTGACACAGGATGGAACAAGTAGAAATCATTTGAGAGCTAACACATTTATTATAAATATTATTCATCTGCCGGAGAGCAGCCCTTACAATGTCCTTATTTGCAAGACTCGCGTTTGAAGAAAAGTCACCTGATATATTCAGGGATTAGGTTTCTACTTAAATTTGACTTTTTTAAAATGTTATGGCATTTTTACACATTTTATATAAATTGTAACTTGCATTTATTCCGATGTGTACTGCTCACAATTTTTTTAATGTTAACAATACCCCATACAAATTTTTATTCAATAATATGAAGATGAGGCAACCTGTCTCTGCAAAGGTGTGGAACACATTTTGCATTGACATCTAATATCTAAATCTCAAAACAAATGCTCTCATTAATTTTCCCCAGATAACAAAGCCCTTTAAAATACATTGTAAATACTGTAAAAAAAGCGCCTTGTGTGTTGTTGTAGAAAAAAAGACTAAAGGAGGCAAAATTCAGTACTATTTCAAAGGTTGGTGACAGAAAAACTTTCTGAAATGTAATAATGTTTTGCCTCAAGCCCTTTCAATAACATGGCGCATTTATTTTTAGATGCAGTTTAGATTTCCCTTACTTGTGAACAAAATGACTGCAGAGAAAAATCACTTCTCATCTCTGGCTGTCTTCTTTCGCAGATATATTCTCACAGTCACCACCAAAGAGCACATTTCCATTCTGTCCTGGTGAATCAATCTTAAAACTAAATACAAAAAAAAATAAAAAAAATAGTAGGAAACTAATACTAAAACTAATAAAGTGTCAAGTGTCAACACTATTAAATGTCAAAGCTAATTGAGAGATGATCTTGTTGAGTCAGAGGGTTAAGGCTGAGGGTGATAGCCTTCGTCTCAGATTATTAAGATATTCAATAGTGCCTGTATTTACTAAATATGCTTAGAAAAGCAATAGGTGGGGTATTTAAATTTTATCACTTGCGTTACAATACCCAGTCATTTAAATCCTTATAACGCCAAACAATTAAAAAGAAGATTAAACCATGTGTATTCATTCCAGAGCATGGTAGAAACTTTTTGGGGCCCAAAACAGAAATGCTGGGCGGTAGCCTAATCAAAAATATGTGATTTTACACAGACATGCTTAGCTGTTGAGACACTGTGGTATGTCTGCAGTAGGGCAGTAGCACACTACAAGCATTAAAAATAAAATAAATGAAGTGGCGGGGTTTCCCTCCAAAATATATAAACTGTTTATGGTTTGCATTTACTGAAGCAGTGTTGATTAACTCTGAAGCCTTGTCATATATACAGTAGGAGTACACAAAGAGTGTTTTATAGTAGCCAACAGCTGTTACAACATTATTTTCACTAAGGACACAGTATTCACAGTTCTTACAACAAAAGTATGTGTGCCGCAATGTAAACACCTCCTCCTCTATAAACAAAAAGCCAAAATGCATTGTTTTGGCCGTCATGTCAAACGGCCAAACTCATGTTCAAATTACCCTGATAATGCAGTTTTTCACACTTTGTTGATGTACTATAGAAAAGTTTCTATAAAACACGTGCCTGTGGTACGCCCATAGATTTTTACAGTAAGGAATGATTACCAAAGTGTAAAGTTTAAAACTGCAGTCTGTTTTCTAGATGATAGAGAACACTATAGAATACCAAAGATAAAAATTCAAAGCAACAACATTTCTATTTTTTTTTTTTTTTAAACAAAGTCAAAAAGAGCGGTGTCTGGTTTTGAATAGAGTTAACGTCTCTAAAGCTCTTGTTGTATTCTATTTAACAACAAGACACACGCATTTTATAAGTTTAAGTAATGACAGCAGAAAGTCAAGCCTCTCATTTATCTGTAATAAACTATGCTATATATACTCAAATGGCACTGCACTATAGGGCTGTGCATTTAATCAAAGTTTTTATTTCAGCTGCAAAAAAATATTATTTTGTCACATTCTGTTTTGCACGTTATTTGGCCTGAACACATTATAAAAAACACATTATGTGCAAGATTTGCAACACAACAGTGTCTGTACATTATGGAAACACTTGTTTTTAATGAGATTTTGCAAGTGCACAACATTGTTGATCTTATTTATTTTAGTTATCATTTCTGTTTACTTTTTAAGTTTTTTTTATACATTTGAATACATGATTTGTTTTGATGAGGCAGGGCGCAGTGGCTCAGTGAAAGTGCAAAAATAAGGGGGGCACGTGGAAAGAGGTTAGCACTCCTGCCTCACAGCAAGAAGGTTGTAAGTTCAAAACCCGGCTGACTTCGGTCTTTCTGTGAGGAGTCTGCATGTCTTCCATGTATACAGACACGGGGAGTGAAGCCCTAAATGTCAAGAACTTTGGACTACAACTGAAAGACCACAAGTCACTTTTTCTGACATCTCTTCTCATCTACACTTTTCCCCTGAGCCCCAGGTGTCAAATAGATCAAAAGGAAAAAGACCACTTACACCTTAAAGACCAGAATTTGGCCAACTGTGATTGAACTGTGATGAATACTGATTTTTCATACTGGATAAGAAATGGGCAAAAATTTTGCTCATGGGGACTTGTTATAAGTTGTCAAGGCTTAGGACAGGAGAGTCCTCACTATCACATTATGATAATCAGCTTCTTGTTCACAAGCCACAACATCATCGACCGAGCTGCCATACAGTGTTAGTCATAGGGAGCCTTTTAAACTCAGAACAACATGTCGATAAATACATATTAATAAAGGTTACATTCTCAGAAAAGAAATGTAACTTGTCAGCTGTGATTCAAAAACTGAGGTGGATTACAATCATTTCATTGTTTCATTGCTTTTCCACCTACTGTAGCAGGCACTCAAAGCTCTTTACATACATTAAGCTATTTACCAGTGTTACAGAACATCACTGGAGGCAATGTAGGTTAAGTGTCTTGCCCAAGGACACAACAACAGTATTTGGGGGAGAGCAGGATGTTATGATGTTTTGGGATGCTTTGAGCGGGGATCGAACCGCCCACCCGCCGGTTGAAGTACGGCCACTCTACCCACTGAGCTACTGCCGCCCCCAATTCACATTTTTTTTTATTTATTAGCAATAATTTATTATTAAAAACAGTGAGACCTTAAGAAGTCACCTTGGCTTTATTATTAAGGATTTTATTAGATGAGAATTTTCAAACTAGAACGAAAGCGTTGGCATATCACTTGTTTTTTTCTGGAAAAAAAGAGCAATCCCATTGGTCTATGTTGCTTGATGATAAGGAATAATGGCTACTGATAAAACAGAGAAAGTGTATATTCAGCACTGAATAAATTCACAGAAAACAGCTCTAAGAAAAACATCAACAAATATTTGAAGAATTGAGATTGAGAGAATTATTACTTGTTGATCTCTAAAACAAACTAAAGCATTTGCTAAATGTTTTGAGTGAGATAAACATGAATTGAAGCAGTCTAAAATTTAACTGATGTATTAAAATAATATTGAAAATATTAATATTGTGCTTTTAAAATTCAATAAGCTTTCTTGTAAGAACTTGTAAGCCAACTGCTTTCATTTCACTTTGCACTTGCTTTGAGCAGCATGAACACCATTATTAAACCATTAAAATAAATCATATTTTCATGAGAGCGGTGACACACGCCCATAAAATCATTAAGTGGGATACAAGTGGTTAATGGCATTGAGAATACAAATTCCCATTCTTTCCTTACTCACCCATCCAGTAAAATACCAGACATTGAGAATGCTTTCTTTCCCACTTGCATCATAACCCAGACTTAATGGAATTCTTCTTCATTTATTCAAGGTCAAAGCTCATCACTCCCACAGTCTTTTGCATTGTAAATCTTCCATTCAACACGTCTTATTTGAATAATTGTAAGTAGTCATCTCAATATCACTAGGCCACCGGTGAATAGTTTTTGAAAAGAAAATAACATAGCCGATAAAGTCAAAAGTCAACTAATAGTATTTATAGGTACACATGTTGCTGGGAGGGCAGCAAAAAATAGAAATAGAAGTTTAACATTAACATGGTATATAAAATGACAATATTAAAATACGTAACACTGTATTGGTTTTACAGCTTTTCATCTGCACCATTTATTTGTACATTCACTAGCATTAGGTTTGTGGGTACAAATGTTTCTTTTTGAATTTGCTGTAGCAGAATTAAAGTTTGTCTTTTGGTGGCAGTGAACAACAGAGAACAAGCTCTTGAGCGCAGTTCTCATTTATGACTTATATGTTTTATCACTGATGTTGCTCAGTTCTTCATCAGGTTGATGAACTAAAGGCTATAATTGCCCGTGGCATTTAAAACCATAAACAACATGTTTGTCTTTCTTATATTTTTTAGACTTATTTGTTTGAAAGTTTTATAGCTTTGAGGGCAAGCTTGTTTTAGGACATTATTATCAGTTACCAGATCAACACCCAGAGGGACAGCTATTGCACTAGTGGCACTGCTCCAAGTCCTGACAAACACACTTTAGCCCAACAAAGCATAATGTAGGGTAGTAATGGGGTAGTGCTTCAACCACTCTGTCCAAACAACACAACGCAATGGAGTGTTGTAGTCAAAATCCTATTAACTGCTTTTATTGACTACAACTGAGCAAGACCAGGGCATCCAGCATTGCAAGAGATATCAGCAATGTTACAATTCCAGCACTACAAGTCTAATCTCACACAAAGGATAAACACATGGCAGGTGTACTAGCTTTTGATAAATAAAGACAGGGAAAAAAAGAGCTCTTTGAAAAGAAGTAGTTGTTGTACTACATCATAAAGTGATCTCCAAAAGTTGCTTCAAATAAACTGCTGCTATAGTACACCACAGACATGTTAAGTTTGCGGTTTGCTGGACCAAATAGACAACATACAGCATCAACTAATTCATTCCCTCTGTCTTTCCACCATCTCATTAAACGCTGCAAGTATTTTCAATCAGGCAACATAACGGCAATTAGCTTTCCATGAATGATTTGTTTCTCTCACGTCACTGGTGAATGCTCATTGGAAACAAAAATGTAAATGGAGACATTTCTGACTCACCAAATTAAAAGGAACAAGATTCAAAGGCAATATTAAATTAGGGTTTTATCATAAGAGCCATAAAGAACTACTGTGATGATGGCAAAGTTAGTCACTTATAACAGGGCTGTGTGTGGGGATTTCTCTTCTCAGGGTTGATTAAAGATACAATGAAGATGAAAAAAAATATTTGTCAAGAGGACAGACTCAGTAGTGAGATTAGCAATTTAGATGTCCTGTTAAAACTTGCATCTTAAGAAATGAAATATGCAAAAGCATAGAATAAATTAGTTTTCATTCAATGCAGTATAAAAGTTTTGGTTGAATTATTTGAAAAGCAAAAAGTACATTTGGTGAAGCATGAGGAATCTACAAAACCATGTATTTGTGAGTTTTGTTGTAAAAGCAGATTTCATAAGATTTAATTGGACTGGTTGGACTAAAGAAGTGAAAATGCGAGGTCAGAGATAAAGTGAAAAGTACCATTTTTAAACATGATAACACTGAATCTTGCAGAAAAGTCTCTTATTTGAGTGGGATGCAAGCGTCATAAATTATCAAGTATGTAAGTACTGTTTTTTTTTTTTTTTTTTTTTTTTTTATTGTCTATTTATGTTTGAATACTGTTGCATTTAAATAAACCTAGAGTAAATTTACAAAAACTTCCATCATTCAAAAACAAGTGTAATCACTTTAAAAGACAATCACACTTTTGTCTGAACTATTGTTAAATCAATCCCATCAAACAGTTTTGCTAAGTCAAACAAAAAATAGCATTTGTCTTCTGACCATTTAGCAGTAAATGATAAATATGCATGTCATTCCAATAAACAAAGCACATGATCAATGATGGGCGACACACAGAGCCCAACCAGTCTCCAAATAGGAAACTCACTCTAAACAAGGCAAATGCTTTGTTTCAGAAAACAGACTCTGGTGTGCATTATACACATCATAAGGACATGCATATCTTACACCTCAGACAGGAAAACATCTTTAAGTCTAATACAAGTCAATGAGAATTGTGTGGCTCAAAACTGCACCATGGTGTTGTTTAATTCTGGAATATTTTATAAGCAACCTTTACTGTGTTAAGCATTTTTAAGTTTGTTAACGGCTGTTTTATGACCATACTCTAAATTGTAAAAAATGTATTGCATGCATCACTGATCACAGACCATATTTAAAACTGACCAAAGCTGCTTCTTGCTGCTGTAGATAAGTAATTGAAGATATTAAATTTAAATGTGCTATATTTTGATCTGGCTTGATCCAAATGAACCTAGGGTGAATCTGAAACTATTGCATGCACTAATTTTTCAGCATTTCTGAAATCACTACTTTAAATTTTGGTATGTCCACAGTAGCTACTTTTAGAAAAAAAACTACCTAGTCACTAGTAAAAAAGATAAGTGTCACAGCTTTCTACAACCAGTATCGACTAATTTTAAAACAAATCTGAAAACAAGAATGCCTGGCTCTAGAAACTTGCTTTAGAAAACAACTTCCACTCTCTTTGGACTCTCCAACAAGTAGAGGTAAAAGTTGTTCATAACCCAGCCAACTCTGAACTCTCACAAAAACCCTAAACTGTCAAAACTCCCAGGGGCCACACTGTCAGCAGAGCTGGCATACAATGACAGATATTCAAGCGAACAGAGCTCATAAGACATGGTTACTTACTGTGGTGAAGTTTGCCGCGTAGCACTCCTCTCCTCGAAAGGTGCACTGCAGTAGCATTTCTCTGATGTCATGCCCCGTGCGATTATAAAAGTCTGTCATGTTAAACAGCTTGGGCTTAAAGTTCTGGAAGTTGGCTTTATCCTTTAGAGCAGCCAGCACCTCAGGCTCAGCCAAGTGCGGGTTGGCTATTTGGTAGTTATTATTGAGGAGGGCTAGCAGCTCTCCCACATGATAGAGGTCATTTTTGGTGATTTTGGAGAAGCGAAACTCGTTGAGGTTACAGAAGGTGACAGAGGGAAAGGTGAGGTTAGGAGCTGCCACCTCGTCCAACTTTGTGACGTGGGGGTATTCCAGGTAGTAAATCACTCGATCCATGCACACCATAAGTAACAGGGATAAAGAACCTAGGAATGACAGTGTCCAGAGGAAGCGGCGAAATGTCATATGTCCATAAGCAAATATATGACTCATGCCATGTAGGGTTGATATGTTAGCAAAAGCCTGCAAGTTGGATGGCCTGGTGCTCTCGATGCTGTCCTCTGAGCTCCCCTTCATGGTTGTAGATGATAGTCTATATTGTCTCCCTAAGAACTTCAAGCCTTGCTTAGCAACAGGAACAGCACAATCCACCTAGCAGCCTTCAAGAAGTGGCAATGTTCTCAATAAAAAGCTCCCTTAAAATGCTTGTCAGTCTCTGTGGCACTTTTCCTTTCATCACAATTCACCTTCCCCTTCTGATGGTTGTCAGCGGTCTCTACTCCCCAGTCACCTTTATTCTTTCGGGCTGCAATTTTTTTTTAATCTCCAAAGCTGTCTCTCTTGCTCACTCGCCGCTCAGCTGTCCTTTGTAGCGGCACCAAACACAATGACAGCTTCAGAAACACCCACTTTTAACCAAAAAAAAACAATGTCTCCTTATTCCTGAGTGGCGTGAAAAGGGGGCAAGAATACAAAAGACAACAGAAAAGACACAAGAAGGGGACTGTGATGAAAAGGACTAGCGTTTGATAAGAGAGGTGCTAAGCCTAAGCAGTCAATGGGACCCTTCCTCCTCTGAGCGGAGAGAATGCCTCTACATCGCTATGATAATGGGATGCAATGGTTTTGTGAATGAGAGGTAATAAAGACAGAGAAGGCTCACTGGTTTCTTGCTGGCACCTTCGTTTTCACGCCTTTTGCGTTTCTTTTTGCTTCCTAAAATAAAAATCGGAGGGGGTCAGAGTCAGAGACCTCCGACCAGCTTACCAATGTGCTTGACAACCGGCGTTCGCAGCTTCCAATGCACTCCCACTTCCTTATTTGCAAAGATCCACAGAAGAAGCTTTATGATCACCCTCCAGTAGCATTTCCCACCAAAGCCACATCCACACTTCCAGCGTTAGTCCAGTTATAATACAGGTTTATATTGTATCGTGTGGAGCCGTTCACTTGCGTTTTCGCTTTCACTCTCCCACGGCTCCCCCCTCTCTCCCACTATCTCACCTCTGTATTCAGTGTCCCTTGCTCGCCCTTTTCCTCTTTAGTAGTCAGGATCCATCCCACTGCTGAATGGTTGTTTTGCTGTGCGTCTGCTCACGGGGAAGAGGGGGGGGTCTCTCAATCTGGACGCTGTCTTATAATTCGATCTGGTCCAACAGCGTGCGCTGTCAGTGTGTTTTATGCTGTGCAACAATGCCACATGTTGCTTGTTTATTTTATGAAATTGGTAAATGTAATCTATTCAAAATCATGTTTTTATATTGTGGCATACCACAAGCAAACAAACAAAAACAAACATCCTTTAAAATAGTTAGAGAAATGTTATGTTGGTAATCCTTCCAGATTATTAGAAAAATGTTATCAAGTAAGTCTTTATTTTTAGTGGCCATCATTTACAATATTATTTTTAGTATGTATTAATATTAATAGAATTTTCTTCTTCTGTGAGTTGTGATTGACTGAGAGCTAAACACTAAAAAAGCGTCCTTGAAAACAAATGAGTAAATTTGTGAAAAAGGGGTAAACATTGTCTTTACATTGTTCTTGAGGGTCAAATGTGTGGAATAAAGGGTTTTATGTTGTGTGAAGAATAATTTTATTTAAAATATCTGGCAAAAAAAATACAATTTGTAGCCCAAAATAATCAATAAAAATAAAAAGACAGGCTTGGGTGGTGGATGGGGCATGAAAGTGAGTATAAAAGGTAATTTTTTTTATGTTTATTATAGAGAAGTAGTTTTTAGGAAATAAAACTAAATTGTTTTTATTTTTCAGTCTACCACAAAGTTTCTGGTAACTTCACCTAAAAAACTTGCTACTCTCTTTAAATGTAGAAACAATATAATACAGTAAAGTGCCCAGAACCATTGTGCCCAGAACTCCATGAAAGCCAGTGGAGGAAACATAACTAAAATTAAATATGTTACAAACTTGTGTGCAAATGTGACTTCATTAAGTATATAATTAGGAATAGTGTTTTGATAGATGTGGATAAATTTATAATTATTTTGCAAAAATAAATGTCTGCAGTGTCAACTGTTATATGCGCAGTTAAAATGCCTAGATGTGTCTAAATTTTACTGCTGTAAAGGTGTTTCTTGGAGACTAAGATATTTTCTGAGGTGGTAATTATTATAAAATGTTTGAGAATCACTGACTCCTTTTTTATGGCTTAGCTGTTTGCTCCTGTAGTCAGTAATTGTATGACAATGGCAGTAGCAAGATGTCCAACTAGATGAAAATTCCAGGCTTGACCGTTATCAGGACAGGAGATTTTATTGGGGTCAAAAGTTCACCACACCATTCTCCGGAACCTTTCACTTCTTCTAGGACCAAACAAGATCATCACTCTCTGGCTACGCGGGACATCTCATTATCATAATAATAAGTGAACCACCAAGGATATGACCACAGCCCTTAAGGATTAAATCAATACTTGGCCCTAGTAACCAAGCTTGGAGACCATAGCAACCATGAGCAACAACACTATAGATGATTGCAGTTTAGATAAAACCAGGAAAACCACTACACTTTATTGAAATGTCAAAAATATTAAGATATCAAGATGCAATTTATTAAAGGCTCACCAAATCAAATGCAACATGATGCTTGAATTGATAGGCCACTGTGGTTTTGAATCCATCTTTGACTATATTTTATCTTTTGACAGAACAACAGCTGCTAAATTGAAATCTCAAATCTACAAGCATAAGGCCTTGTCATGTGTTTGACTCAAAAGCAATATGCATTAAACTTGAAATAGCCATTGTATCTTTAAAAACCCATCATGTAGTTACAAAATCAATGCATTACAAAAATAGTTTTATGCCAGGCCATAGAAGATAATCAAATCAGCACCTCACCTGGACAAAATAATGCCCATTATCATTATTTTCTAGTGCATTTGTGTGGGGGGGTTTAAAATGACTAAATGTATGATGTGCTCTCCAATTTTCTTGCTTTAGGTTTTTGTTTGTGTATATTTACAAAACAAAACACATCAGCATAAACATATGATGAGGAAAGTCCCATTAAGTCTCATTAATTGTCATAATAAGATAATTTGAGATAAATTCAAGTCCTTCTATGTACTGCTGTGCATTAAAAAACTAACAATGTGTACTCGAATAACCTCATTACTGCAAAAAGCAAGCAGATAAAAAAGAATAAACATTAAAGTCTAGACACTTTGCAGAAGGAATCAAGTAAATAGTGGTGTTATGTCAAAGAACTGAACTGCTGCCATTTGCTGAATGCTGTTGGTTTGGGATGCCCGTTTCAGATTTCAAAGCTGGGATCCATTTTGGGCCCTTCTCTGTTTCCTCTGTATGTTGTACATGTGCCTATAGGGCCAATTATCACAAATTATAATCTCTCATTCATCTGTATGCAAAGAATTTACAAATTAATGTCAACAATTTGGGGGTAAATTTTGAAGACAAATTGATTCTGCGGTCAGAGCAAGCTTTTTTCAGCATTGCCTTGTACCAAAGGTTAAGCCTTTACTGAGCCGCAGTGATCCATGCTTTTGTTAGTTCCAGGCTCGATTACTGCAAAGCAGTCTATGTCGGAATCAATCAATCTTGTCTTTCTTGCCTTTAACTTGTACAAAATGCTGTCATCTGCTTATTAATACACAAAAGTATGATCATATCAGTCCTGTTTGCTCTTCAATGGCTCCCAGTTTGGTTTAAAATTGAATTTAAACATTTGTATTTTGGCAATGCACATCCTTGTATTTTCTTATTTATTTAAAATTTTACTTTTCCTAGACCAAGTAGAGCTTTGCGGTTTGCATGTCAACATCTGTTAGAAGTCCCATAGTCAAGTTTATTTAGTTTTTGTTTAAATGTACATTTTGTAGAAGGGAACTTGCATTCCATTTATTTCTCTGTGATTTAATTGTGTATTGTGTTTGTAATGTTTCATCGGTTGAATGCACTTTGGTCAAATATGGTTGTTGTAAACGTGCTAAACAAGTAAAGGCTGATTGATTGATTGATTGATTGATTGATTGATTGAAAGAAAAAAAGAAGGAAATACTTCCAACAGCAATGTTTAAATTAACTATTGATATGAAATGATGGCTTCAAAATTAAACTTTGACATTGTCCAAAAACGCAGATGTTGTCAGTGTGATTATGTAGCTGCAAGTGATAACCTTTATGTATATAGTCTGTAAGTACGTATAAGATGTACATGTGATGCTAGCTAGTAATGCTAATAGCCCTTTATCTTGGTGGAACACAAGAGCAGAAAGGAAGCAAACTGCCAAACACAAACCTATCTTCTTCCACATAGAAGTCTTAGATAATATGCAAGTGTAGACTAAAACATGTATTAACTTGACATTTTAAGATAACATCTACCAGAATAACTGGAGTTAATCACTTACACAAGCTTCTTTATAAAGGTTCACATGTCTATAAAACCTAGAATTAACTATTTTAAATGATTACTTACTTTTTGTATCTATTAGGTAAACAATGTATTCGAATAGAAATAATAAATTCCTAATTGGATGCGAATATAGCACACGCTTCACTTATTTTCTGTCTATTTACGTTTGAATAATGCCATCCCGTGTAAAGCTTAGCAAACTTTAATTTTAATATCATACTTGCAGACATGCCTGTTGTTGCAGATTGCAGTGGTAAAGTGGTAGACTTTTCCACAGTAATTGGCTTTCAAGTGGATGGTAGAATGCACAGCCTAATAGTGAATATTAATAAGGAGAGATAATAGTTGAGTCATTGCATTCTTTTTGAGGCCTTCAACTCTTATTAAAGAAGCAGTGTCAGACATGATTTAGCATTTTTAGTAATAATCACCAAAAACTAAGAATTTAGAACTTACCTTTCTTTTCACCTTTTTTTAGTGACAGTGGGACCTCCAACACAAACAACATTTTACCTTTCTGTAAAAACAAAACAAAAAAGTAATGTATATTTGAAGAAGATTGTTATAAATAATTTGTTATTTGATCTCATTTTGGTTTATGTAATGGGGGCATAAAGTATGACCGACCTTTATGTCATAATTAGAAGGAAAATGTAGTAAAGAGAGGTTATTTAAAAAGAAAAATGGTCTGAGCTTGGAATCAAAGAGAATTGACTCTCTTAAAAAAAAAAAAAAAACTTAGTCAACAAGCATAACTGGAACCCAGTAAAAAGAGGCATAACAATAATTGTTATGCCTCTTTTTCCAGGGTTCCAGTTGTGCTGGGTTGATTACTATATATACACACTATAACTTGAATCCAAGCTTAAACTGAAAATAATTACTTAACAGTTTTGATATTACAGTATGAGCTGATTGTTCATCTCAACAACAAACAGCAGAGCACTTCATTAAAACAGTTTACGACTAGATCATGTTGTAATGTTCATTATTAAATTTTGAATTAGTGTAGTGCAGCAGAAATGTTTTTCCAGTGCTAACAGGAGCAGTTACAGTAATGCACTTGTTTGTTGACCATGTGGTGCAGATTTAACAAGTAACTCAGAAGCTATATCACACACAGCAACGCTTCACAGCTGTCTCAACATTTAATCAGAAACAGGATAAAAATGGATCAAAGTGTTTTTAGAGGCATGTGATTGTAAATCTTTCAGACTGCAATTCCAAAACTCACATCCCTTCTTTTCTTGATCCTGTGGGCGTCTATGGTAGCTTTGCAGGAACATAGTTTTTTTTATGACCAAAGGCAATGAAAACAGGTATTTTTTTTTTACTTTTATCTAATCAGGTAAAATAAAGTTCTGAACCAATTTTCATTTATAGGATTTATCTAAAAACAATAGTTTATAAATGTCATAAGCTAGTGTTATTAGTTTTGCCAAATGCAAGTATCACTTTGAATATTTATATTATTATTATTATTATTAATAATAATAATATATTTAACTGTATACAAACACACAAGTCACCTTTAAATCTTAAGTAACCCAAACGCAGAAATGTTACTGATTCTGGGTTTCAAATATATGTACGTTTTTATATACATGTATACCGTTTATATTAAAACATTAGTTATATGCAAATTTGCAAAATAACTTTTTTCATTTTTAGCTACATATTAAGCTTTTTTCTATTATGTTACAAACACTGCAATCATAACAATAATTGAGCAAACACTGCCTGTAGCCTTAAGCAATATTCTGATATGAAAGGTGGCGATGAACAGCAGCCAATCTTTGGTTTCCTGTTACAGTCCAAAGAACAGATGTGCACTCACCTCTAACCCATCTTGGTTAGAGGTGAGTGCACATCTGTTCTTTAGAGATGAAAGAGGCAAACAGTAGTAGAAATTTGCCAAAAAGAGAAAATCAGACAACTACAGCAAATGACCTTTAGTGACTGTTGAATGAAGTAACAGGAAATTCAGATGAAATGTACACAGTATCTGCTGTACACAGAGAACACAATCCAGAGGGTAAGTCCATAGTCTATGTTCAGTTTGTGACAGAAATAATCTGCATTTTTACGTAAGAACATTCGCTCATTAGCTGGCATAGTAAAGGATTTTACAAGTGTAGTCTGGTGTTTCTTCTTTTTCAAACATTTACTTCAGCTTTTTACAGGTTTATATATTTTACTTTCTGACCCCTGTAATCATTGAAAGGGCAGTAAAGAGACAGGGTTCATGGTGCTTTCCCACAATCTAAAAGTGGATTCATCTATCTATTATGAATTCTATTCCATTGTATCCCTCTAAAACCACTACAGTTACTTGGCCTCATTAGAAAATAAAATAAAAAAAATTCTATTAGACATGATAACAGGTCAAGATGTAAATAATCATATTATATAGCATTAGGCCTCACACTTATTGCTATATCAATTTAATAAATGGTGCAGAGCATTTCTGAGTTTTTTTTATTTGGTTAAATTGCTATAGTCATTGCAACAGTGTAATGGACATGTACAGATTGTCACAATACAGAAATATTTGGTGCAAGCAATTTGGTTATTAGGAGTGGTGTAACACTTGGTACAAAGGCTGTTCAAAATGGGACCATATTAAGGTTTTAATATTGGCCTGGACACAGAACAAGGACCTCAATACACAACTAACCAGGCTAATGTCTAGCATGGAGACATGGTTAATGGTGCTGTGGTTTCAACGCTTGGCTCTCAGCAAGAAGGTCGGGCGGGACCTTTCTATGTGGCATTTGCCTGTTGTGCTTGGATGTGTTTCAGAGTCTGAAGTCTTACAAGACCTAAGACAATGACATCTCACATACTACAAAACACAAAAACACAAAGCTAAGACAAAATGTATGCAGAAGAGCAGTTGTTTTCTTGACAGATTGCTTTACAATCTGTATATAATGTAATACTGAAAAGGAAAGGGGATTTTTTTTAATATGTCTACCTGGGGCATAGGGGCAATACATTCTTGGTTGTTAACCTATTGGCCTTTGTAACTGTAAAAAAAAAAAATCATTGAAAAAGATAGTATGGTCCAATGGGTTGTATACAGCACAACTTTTGTCCAAACTAAAGACGATAGCATTGGTAAATGTACATACCTTGTTAAATTCCCAAATACCAGTGTCTTAAAATAAGCCAAATCCAAACAACTAGAGCACTACTTAAATATTTCCTTTCTTAGTTGGAAAGGTTCATATTTGTAATATATTGAAATTGAACAGAGCTTTTGCACAGGGAACATTTTATTCTCACATCAAAAGAACAAATGAACCCACTAGGGGGCCTCCAAGCGAACATTACAGCACTCAAACCACTGTTATCTATTTCCAGTGCACGGTTTGATGCAACCATATTGTAAACTGTATGAAATATATATTTGGTTAGAATCAATTGAAATGCTGCATATTACTACAGTTTTATTTAAGTGCCCTATCATTGATATGACAAAGTTCTCTGCATGATTTTATAATATTATGTGAAGAAATTAACCTAAAGGCTTTGGAGCGGTATTTCAGAATGAAAATAAAATGTTTTTTTGAGAACCAGTAATGCTAGAAGTGTTCTAACTTATTGCTGAAATAAAGATTTGATTTATACAAAAAGTGAATCATCAGCATGTACATGTTATATTTTAGTTAAATGTTAGTCCAGGGCATTTGAAGCACAACTGTGGTCAGACCCAGCTCCATCTGTCACCAGTGTTTTTGAAAATGGTTCAGATGCTGCAGCAGTGAAAGAGTACTGTGCGTGAAAAATAATCTATTTTCTGCCAAATTGATTCAGAGTTACAAATGTAAACAGATAAGCCGCTGCACTCCCTTTCAGGACTATTTTGGAGCTTATCCATTCACTCAACATCGTTCCAGGGTCCAGCTCAGGACACCACTCAAAGTCAGAGCTTTATAATTATAATTATATTGTTGGCTGTATCAAACACAATTTTATTTTATTTTAAGTAGTCAATAAGACAATGTCTTGCCCCATGTACCAACAGTCAGTCTCTCAGACAATTTGTAAAGCTCATTTTCTCAGTGAGCAAAAACAAGAAAAAATTGCATGTGCTTATGATTATAGATTAGGATTTTTCAAAAATGTTTTGAATAAAATGTGAATTTACACGCAAGTCTTCATGGGAAAAAAAGCTCGTGGAATTAATGTATGTATGTATGTATTCCAAATAGTGGCATAGCCCTCAAAGATACTGTCATAAATGGTACAAGTGTGACACCCAGTGGAAATTTAAATGAATTACAAATCATTACCGCTAGAATCTACGGAGCCCTGGAGAGGACATATGAGGACGTACATATTCTTGTGAGAATATATATATATATATATATATATATATATATATATATATATATAGCAAAATAGTGATTGTGCCACCAACAAAAAACAATCCCCTTGGCTACTACGGATATACACCAAGTCAATTATTGCATGCCTCCGAGGAGAGTCTTGGCCCCGCCTTTGTCAGAACAGAGCAGGTGCGTTCAATTTACTGCTAATTACAGCCAAATATAAGCAACTCCCGCGGGAAAGATGTCGGGATTTTCGGTCCAAAAAAATTTATCTATTATAAAAAGCTTGCATGAGAGAAGTACATTTGACTTGCTTTCAAAATGACTGGGGAAATATCAAAAAAGAAAGCCAAGAATTCTGGTGAAAAGAAGGCAAAAAGAAAAGTAAAAAGAAGGGAGACCTATGCCATGTACATTTATAAAGTTTTAAAGCAGGTGAGTTACCATAATATTGGCCTACAACTATTTTACAGAAAGCGTTAAGTAAACATTACTAGCAATTTTATTTTTATTTATTTATTTATTTACTATACTCAAGGTTCATCCCGACACAGGCATTTCCAGCCGAGCAATGAGCATCATGAACTCCTTCGTAAACGACCTGTTTGAGAGGATTGCCACTGAAGCGTCGCGTTTGGCGCAGTACAACAAACGCTCGACCATCACCAGCAGAGAAGTGCAGACCGCGGTCCGGCTGCTGCTGCCCGGGGAACTGGCCAAACACGCCGTGTCCGAGGGTACAAAGGCGGTCACGAAGTACACCAGCTCCAAGTGACGGCCCAAAGCCTATATTACAGACTAATGAATACAAGTATTGATGTTTCACTTTACTTTGAGTTGTGATAAACTGTAACGCGTTTAACTCGCCACAAGATGGAGTTGTCAACCCAGAGTCTTGAGGCTACACACGGTTCTACAAAAGTGATTGTAAAGCTATATTAACTTTATCTTTTGTTCCAGAGAATGGACTGTCATTCTCAAAAATAAATGGAACTTCAGTTAAAAAATGTGTACTTTTTTCTTTTAATACTAACAAACTAGGCAGCTTTTGTTCTGGTTGTCTATAAAGTCTCGTACCTGCTCCACACCTGCAGGCTCTGTCATTATCCACTTCTGTAGCTTCAGTCAAACGCAACACCTGTTATCTTGACACAAAATGGCAGCAGGTGTAAAATTGAGCAGGTGGTTGGAATACAGAACAAAAGCTACAAAACTCTGGCAATTTGATTTAGAAAAGTAAAAATGAACATGGATTAAGATGCATTACTAGTGGAAGTACAATTGCACATTCTTACCTCAAGTGTGGGAGCTACTTTACTTTTTTATGCTGACTTGTGAGTCAATTGCCTACATGACTGAAACATGTCCAACTTTGGAATATATATTTTATAAAAAAAAAATCAAAGTCACACAGACCTGGGTTTTTGAGGAGAAACTTCAAAATGTTATATTTCTAAGAAATGGCAACTGAAAGTTTTTCTTTGTTGCAAATTGTGACTATAGCATCAATTACAATTTAAAATAAAATTCAAACTAAACTATAAAATATAACTTTAGAAGCTTTACATAAGTTTATATTTTGGATACTTTATAACAATCTGAACTGTCCATGCTGTAAGTGCTTAACCATTTATTTCTCAGACCTTAATCCATCATTGTAACCTCTCTCTGGCAAAAATCACAAAACAAAGGGAAATTGTTGATGTTCACAAGATTTTTACTTTTTATTAAAATGCCACAATCCTAAAAGGCTAAGTTAATGGTGTCTAGTCCTTGTCACCTAGGCAAAGTTATTCAGGTTGCTTTAAACATAGACATATTTACAAAGTGTCTGAAAAAAAAAAATCACACAACATTGTATCCTTGTTATGCATCCTAATCAGGTTTTCAAAGACAACACTGTCAGATGAATAGTACTTGATTGCATGATAATGACACCAGCAGTTGCAACAGTCCAATCTGCATAAATAAAGCAACTGATAAAGGTCTCTCTAATTAGGACGGTGTTTACATCAGGCTTTACATATACATCTATTAAGATACCTTTATCCGACCGCAGCTTACAAAGCCAAGCTCTTCCTAATGCACCAGTGACTGTTGTTGTTGAGATGCCCATTTTGGTTGTTTCTCTGTATTCTTGGTAATGACTGGAAATCTACAGATGTTATTATGATGGCCATATAGTCTTTTCATGGCTGTGACTTTGTTCATGATTATCATGGCCATTTAGGTTTTTGTATCTTCTGCATATTGTGTCTATGCCTAGTGGTAGTCATCGCGGCCTCCTTTAGGCAGACTGCTATGAACACATTATAGATGGGTGCATTAGTGAGTGATGCAGCGGCCGGGTTGGCTTGCCTTGTTTTCATGTGAGAGTGCATCATTAGAAAATGTTCCACTTGGCAGGGAAGCGCGTATTAACTGCAGCCGCAATGAAATGAGGTTGTGATAGATGGTTAAAGTTATAAAGGACTATTAGGTTGAAATATGAACCTCTCAATTGTCATGATGAAACAGAGGGCTATTTGTGTGGTGATCAGTGCATTGAGAGGCAATTGGAATCTGCAAAGACTGATACAATACATTATAGATAGAGCAGAAAGAGCATGCAAAAAAGTAATCATGCCTCCACACAATAGTTTAGGACTGCTGTTCCCTTCAAAGCTCTGTAAATTCTTTCAAGTTCTTCACCAACATCCCAGGAATTGTGATGAGACCTTTGGGAGGTTTAAAACAAGGAATCTTATCTAAAACCAGTTGTGGACTCGAGCCATGGGGCAAACCAAGTCTGAGTGGTCATTAAAACCACTTCAATGCCATTACAAGCTGGGAAAGGACAGGATCTAAAGCAGCATTACCACAAGAGTAAAACTAATTTGAAAGTATTACAACAATCAAACAAACATTAAAGAACACATGGCTTCATGTAAAGTTAACAGTCACACATGTCTAGGCGTATGACTGGTTATATTCACAATTCTATAAAAAGTATCTGTAATTGTTTTGTTATATCTTATATGACAGGCATGATTTGTGTCTTTGAACACCGAGAAAATGTTTATCAATTCATTCATTTACTTTCTGTTGACCATACCGGACCATGTCACCAGGACAGCTGTCTAAGCCAGGAACCCTAGACCTCCCTCTCCCCAGACCCTTCCTCTAGCCCCTCCCAAGGGGAAATACTGAGACAAGTCCCCTCCACATAATGATGAAACTGGACACCGAGGCATCAGAGAGCTATGATCTCATAGTGACACTCTCTCAACTTGGACTTCCTTTTGTTTAAGTGACTGCCTTCTACTACCAACAAATCCAATTTCAAACCCATTAGCATTTAATATTACTGTAATTACTGTGTACATTTCATTATGTTCTCGCTATATTAAATGAGCGTTTGGAGTGGAGGGAGGGCTATAGTTTAATCTCTTTCAGTATTACTGTGTGCCACAGTACTCAAAACAGCATTAAGAGGCACATAATCAGAGGGAACTAATTGCCTATGATTGCATAAATGAAGTGCTTTTCTCTCATCAGGGCTGTTGCTGATGTCCAGTCTCTCACCACCTTGTGAGTTGACCACAATGGAGAGATCCTACTAGTGGGTAATGTGAGGAAACCAAACCATTTAATATGTCCTGGAGGAGAGGAAAAGAGGGCAGGGGGTGTTATGACTAGTGCTTGTATTTTTTTTCTTGTCATCAGAGTTGCCATCGCTTCACAGAGAGAGACGGAGAAGAAAAAAAAACACGAATGCCCACCATTTGAGAAATGAATTTATCGAGGCTGCTGTCTTTTTCCCCATTAGTAAGTGTTTAGTTCAGCGTTTTAAATAATTGCGTTACCAGGAATGATATTTAAAATACATTTGGGAGTCAATGAGGCGGGAAAGTGCCTACATGTTTTGCTGATGACACCCGGGCCATTTGGAAGACATCAAAGTAGAGAGGAGGTAGCCCAGATGCATATTATAAACTCATTATGTATATCATTTAAAAGGATGTACTCCAGCCGCAAAAACAATATTCCTAGACTCTCTCTGGTAATGTGTGTTTTCAAAGTTGAAACTCTTATTCGCTTTCAGTTTAATGTGGCGTCTATTACCAAACTGTAACATAAAATAAATGACCTTGATTTCCATACCGCAACAGTCGTTAAGGTATAGATGAGACACAGCCATGCTTCTGCGTTTCCCAACGAGAAGGTAAAACCCCTTTACAAATATCAAATATTCCTCTACCTGCTGTGTTGACCTTGTTTGCCACAGCCCTCATAGACTCCTACATAGTGGTAGATAAGAAGATGATTTGTGCATTGAGAGCACCACATTTGAATTAGGGTCACAAAATAGGAAAACATGCAATATGTGATGTAATTGCTGAACAGCACATGGCCATTTATCTGCAATATTACATTTTTTCCTTGAGGATAATAAAACTTTTATAATCAAATATAGTTTAAAACATAAGGCAAAATATTTAGCTGACCTAATAACTTTATATGAACTTCATAGGACTCTGAGATCAACTGGTAACGGATTACTGGTGTCTCCTGAGTCTGGACTAAACACATTGAAGCAATCCTTAAGTTTTTATACTGGCCAACTGGAGAATTCCTTGCATAGAAATCTAAGACTTAAGACGTTTCTCAGCACTTTCCAAATTAATTACTCACTTTTAAAACTTTATAACTCAGGAGTAACTGACCTAAGCATTTTGGCTTCCTGTCAGTTTTTCTAGAAACTAGAATTTGATTTTACTATGAACCTAAGTAATAACAAACTGCAATAAACTCATTAGCTCTTCATTGAAAACCTAATGAAACATCCATATCGTGAAAATTTATCAAATATATTACCTACCTCCCCTCAAATATTCATAAGCGTTTTGGCTAACATGGACCCCAGACAATGAGTGTCTATAGCCCCAGTACCAAAGCCAAGGCCAAAACTAAATTAAATGGCCAAATATAGACAAACCACAAATAATACATTTTATATACTGGGTGACAATATAAGAAAATCTAAATCCAATTCCCAGCCACAAAGCCTAGCCATGATCCAAGTATATTAAAACTAGAACAACCATTTCTGCGAGTGCTACAAAATGGTTGTCACTCCATCATAAGAGATGTTTGTCAGATGCCGAGCGAGTGTAGGCTAAGGAGTCTTAATTACGCTCCGTCCCTCTGCCATCAGACGACTACACGTGGGGCAGAGTGACACAGCGGTTGCCAGTCATTCAGCCTAATGTTCGAATGCAGGGAGCCATGGATTCAGAAAATCCATTAGGCTTGTGAAAAAAAATATAAAGCAGAAAGAGACACTTTGTACACACGTGGTACACACAAGAGCTAAGAAATAGAGCATTTGGGTTTGGTCTTATACAAGCAAAAGTAAAGACAAAATATACACAAATTTATAACCCACAAATCTTTTATATATTTATTTATATAACATTGGAGCATTCATGGGAGCTGTTCTGTTTGACCTTTAAGTGTTGATTATTATTTAAAGGCGCTGAGTATTGGGTAAGTTCCATAACTTTACTGAAGTACAACCACAACAAACTTTATTAGTAATGTTTTCAGTTTAGTTCGAGGCAGACGTCAGTATATATACTATATACTATATATATATATATATATACACACACACACACACACACATATATATATATATATATATATATATATATATATATATATATATATATATATATATATATATATATATATGTATATATATATATATATATATATATATTTCTGATCTCTGGAATACTCATATACTGAAGATAATTTAGAATAGATAAAAATGTTATGTCAAACCTCTATACTTCTATATCCTGTAAAGATATTGAGGAAGAAATTGCATAATATCTCCTCAAAATTAGTTGAAGTCCAGTTAAAGGTTAAATTGGATTTAAGCCATATTACACTTGAACCTGCAAGAGACTTTATGGCCTAGAGGCATAACAGGAGTGGCTCAAGTGGCTGCATGTGAGACATAAAAATAGCATTACTTGTCACACTGCAGGGAGGGACTCAAACCAGATAAAGATCAAAACAACTCTGTGAACAGCTAGCGGGCACAGAGTGGACATTAGCCAGAGACAGAAGCAGAGGGACAGGCCTTGATCGACGTTACCAAAACCATTTTTCACAGCGAGGGACGAGCTAACCAGCATGTCCTGTGGCAGTTTTGTCTTCACACCCACGGCCTTGCGCTCTCTTGCAGTGGAGGAAGAATTGCTGGAGAGACACAAGCACAACAGGCAGCTGGCCTCCTACAAATGTAACAGCTACCTGCTAAAAAAGGAGGCCATGGACAGGGCCACTCTGAGGCTCAGCATTAGAGCCATGCCACCGGCAGTCTGCCAGGATGTTGTGGTCCAAAACGCAGTGTACACTGGAGACCTGGAAGCCATGCGGCAGCTGTTTCCTAAAGGAGTCACAGCTAATCTGATCATTGAGCCACAGGGAGGGGACATGCGCTGGGTGGCTGAGGGGGACGGTAAGAACTATCTCTCTTTAATAAATTAATAAATTTGATGAGCAAGGGCCAATTTAAAAAACATTCATAAACTATTAATAGAGGACATGATAGTGTTGTGTATCAAAAGGTTATTGTTCGTTTCACAGTATCTTCTTACAGTAGGCCGATCCACATAAATGAAATGCATAATGAAAAAGACTTATTCCATATTCCCAGGCATTCACCCTTTGCATGTCAATGTAAAGATATAAGAAGAAAACCCAAAGCAAAAATAGATTTACAAAACAAGTCTTTCCAAATGAAAGTAAAAGTTATAGTGGAAATAATTAAACAACAAATAATATTGTCTGTTTTGCAATATTCAGATGTTGACTGTGTTTTAATCATGGAGAAAGTCCAATAGTCCTAAAAGGTTAATTCCACAAATGTTCACTTTCCTTAATGTTTCTTGAAAACAGACCCATATTTATGAGTATTGTGCTGACATGCATCAACTAATAGCTTCCTGCAGTCTTCCTCAAACGCACATGATGTTATTGTGACGCTGTTCTAAAAGTGGTACAAGTGGGCCTCGGTGGTTCCACTGCTCCAGGTAGGACAACAAATCCTGTATATACCAGCTACAAGACACATTAGTGTAACATGATTGTTCTAAAGAAGACTGCATGAAGTTTGAAGTCGATACATGTCAGCACTAATAAACATGGGTCTCTTTTTAAAAAAAATTTTTTAGGAAAGAATGCATTATTTTGAGATTTTAAGAGGCAGCAATTTATACCAAAATTTTATTAAATAATGCAAAATATCAAAATAATCCAAAATATTGCTGCTTTCTCCGAACAGTTACAGCACTTTGAATTTGGATTTGGTCTGAGACTGAACTTGTAGTTCTTGGATCTCTTCCAGCGTCTGATACTGGTCTTGGTCCTGACCAAGTCCTAGTCTCCCCTTTATTCTTTTTTTTTCATCACATTCACATCACAACACATTTTTTATTTGGTACAACAAAGAAACAGGAAACAGGGGAATGACAAAGAGCACCCTGCCTGTTTTGACTTAGCCTATGTTTGTAAAAGTATTTCATTCATTCATGAATGAATTAATGTAAAAGTAATTGTCTTGGTCTCAATATTAAAGGTTAATTATTATTCTGCATATAAGGGGGCGCAGTGGCTCAGTGGAGGACTTGTCCCTTAACCAAAAGGTTAATGGTTTGATTCCTACTCTCCCCTCAGTTCATACTGTCGTTAGGTCCTTGGGCAAGACATTTAACCCTCCTTTTCTCCAGAAGCTTAATCTACGTTGCTTTGGATAAAAGCGTCAGCTAAATAAATAAATGTAAAATGTTAATTTAAATATTATGACTCAAAAGTGAAAATACAACTGCATGACTAATGTATAACTTCCTTAAAGCCGTTGGGGAATGTTAAATTACCACTTACACTAAACATACAAGCACAGGAATTTGTAAAGTTTATAAAGTAAATTAGCATAATCAAGAAGATTATTTTATTTGCACAATTAATAATAAATAAAATGATCATTTTTGGCCATCACTAACTGAGGCTGTAACTTACTAATATGTAAAAAAAAAAATAAATATTAGTCTAGCTCCATAAAAAGAACGGATTACAGCAAAACAAGTGGAAACGTTACATGGAAGGCAATAGACCATTGGCTCTTAGGCCACTGAGGTTTATTGGGTCAGCCAAAATATCAAATAACAACCTTGAAATAGCCTCGCTCACACAAACAACCTGCACAACACTTTATTTCCTTCAGGAGAAACTGCACCAGCAAAACAAACTACCTTTGAAATGGCTTACACTACACCTAAAATAAAGTGGCGCAAAGAAAAGGACTACCGCAACGATGTGATTGCCACGACTAAGGCCTCTGGGTGTGTCCTGCAGTTTTGGAACTCCCTCATCGTTGGAGATGAGTTAACCCTGATCAGTATCTTAGATGACGACGAATATGAGTATCTTATTGATGCCATTTATGACACCAGCAACATAGAAGAGTGGAAGAACTACAGATTTAACTACACAGGCCTCAGTAGGTTTGAAAAAAATACTCAAATGAGTGGTTGTGCTAAAGTTTTAGTCATTGTTTTAGTTTAAATGATTAATGTGCATGGTTTTAAGTTATATTAAGGAAGGAGGATTAAGCTGAAAGTTTTTCCACGCTTGTTTTCATGAAAAGCATTATAGCAAAAAATATCACTATTTTCACTATATCCATAGTATATTATTACCAAAGCTCCAGCCATAATGAGTCACAAGCCAGTGTTCTTTTTGCTGTTCTCAAGACCAGATAAATGGAGAGGGTTGCATCAGGAAAGCCACCTGGCATAAAACCAAAATGTCAGACTAAATATGCGAACCACTAGATGTTTTGCTGTGGCGACCTCTAAAGGGTAAATTATTTTTGTTTTCTAATGCTGCCCTTATCAGTATAGCCTACAAAGAGGAGACATTCTCTGAAAAGTGGAGATGGATAATAGCTTTAAATGCACAACAATTGATCTTACTAACTTAAGATGTACAAGAAATTTAATTAATTTAATTTTCTCACTAGTGTTCAAACAGACATTTGTTAGCACATCTAGAAAATCGTAAAATGTGCTGCAGCTGAATAACTGCAAGATTTGTGAGTATACAAAAAAAAAACACTTGCTTTACCGACTCTTGTCCAATGAAATGGTGTCTGACAGGTCTTGGCGGGTTAAAGGTCTGAAGATGTAGCAACCATTTCAACCATTTTTACAAATAAAAACAACTTGGCCCTGCTGATTGGATAAAACTGCAGGTGTTAAATTCAATCACCAACCAGCTATTCATAATTACATGCCCTTTTGCAAACGATGTCAACGGGAGCCTTCCCAGATGATATTGTGGAACAGACTATGTACTGTGGAGCAGTTCTATCAGGCAGAGTCAGATTAAGAAAATGGGACAGTCCAAGTGGAATAGAAATGTATTTAATTAGGCGTATTCCAATTAGCGAATTACAAAGACCCTATATAATAACTGCAAAAACATATGGAGGAATGGAAAATGTGACCAATGTAAACCAGGTTCTATACTACAGCTTAAACCTATTAAGTTCTAATCTTGATGTACCTGATAAAACTGTGTTCTCTGCTGCAGGGTTGTGGTCACTGACATATGAGCAGGAGCTGACCACACCACTTCACATCACTGCGTCTCGGGGCTTCACGGACTGCCTGCGACTCCTGCTCCAACGTGGCGCTGATGTTGACATTGCCCCCAGTGGCAACACTGCACTGCACGAGGCCTGTGAGGACTGCCAGCCCGAGTGCATCAAACTGCTGCTGCTCCATGGAGCCAATGCCAATGCCGTCTCTGAAGAGGGCCTCATGCCTCTGCACCTGTGCACCACACCTGAATCCCTAGAGTGAGTATCAAAGACAGTCAGCAAATATTGGGCTAAAGACAATATTCTAGAAACAATACACTTGTGAAGCTAAAGATGTCAAGATGTAAACTGGGTTCTGGTTCAGGAAATGTACATGTACAAACCCAATTCCCCAAAAGTTGGGACACTGTACAAATTGTGAATAAAAAAAGAATGCAATGATGTGAAGATTTCAAATTTCAATACTTTATTCAGAATACAAAATATAAAAATATCAAATGTTGAAAGTGAGACATTTTGAAATGTCATCCCAGATATTTGCTTATTTTGGATTTTATGAGAGCTAAACATTCCAAAAAAGTTGGGACATGTCACAATAAGAGGCAAGAAAAGTTAAATGTACATATTATGAACAACTGGAGGAACAATTTGCAACTTATTAGGTCAATTGGCAACATGCTCAGAGTAAAAAGAGCCTCTCAGAGTGTCTCTCAGAAGTCAAGATGAGCGTTCCCCCAATGCTGCAGCAAAACATAGTGGAGCAATATCAGAAAGGAGTTTCTCAGAGAAAAATTTGAAGAGTTTGAAGTTATCATTATCTACAGAGCATAATATCATCCAAAGATTCAGAGAATCTTGAACAATCTCTGTGCGTAAAGGTCAAGGGCGGAAAACCGTACTGGATGCCTGGGATCTTCAAGCCTTTAGATGGCACTGCATCACAAACAGGAATGCTACTGTAATAGAAATCCCAACACGGTGTCAGAAATACTTCCAGAAAACATTGTCAGTGAACACAATCCACCGGGCCATTCGTCGTTGCCAAATAAAACTCTATAGGTCAAAAAAGAAGCCATATCTAAACTTGATCCAGAAGCACGGGTGTTTTCTCTGGAGCCAAGGCTCATTTAAAATAGAATGTGGCAAAGTGGAAAACGGTTCTGTGGTCAGACGAATCCTAATTTGAAGTTCTTTTTGGAAAACTGGGACGGCATTTCATATGGACTAAGAAGGACAAGGACAACCCAAGTTGTTATGAGCGCTCAGTTCAAAAGCTTCATCTCTGATGAGGTGTCATGAGTGCGTGTGGCATAAGCAGCTGACACATCTGGAAAGGCACCATCAAAGCTGAAAGGTATATCCAAGTTCTAGAACAACATATGCTTTCATCAGACGTCCTCTCTTTCAGACATGACAATACCAGACCACATACTGTATCAGTTACAACATCATGGCTGCGTAGATAAAGGATCCGGTTCTGAAAGGGACAGATCTTTTACCCATAGAAAACATTTGGTGCATCATAAAGAGGAAGATACGACAGAGAAGACCTAAGACAGTTGAGCAACTAGAAGCCTGTATTAGACAAGAATGGGACAACATTCCTATTCCTAAACTTGAGCAGCTTGTCTCCTCAGTCCCAGACGTTTAAAAAGAAGAGGCGATGCCACACAGTGGTAAACATGACCTTGTCCCAACTTTTTTTTTAGATGTCTTGATGCCATGAAATTTAAAATCAACTTATTTTTCCCTTAAAATTATAGATTTTCCTCAGTGACATTTGATATATCATCTATGTTGTATTCTGAATAAAATATTGAAATTTGTACAGTGTCCCAACTTTTTTTGAATTAGGCTTGTAGTTTTGCAAATATTTCACATAGCTTTGAAGAAAATAGTGCAGTCTTTTAGGGACAACTTAGGTTATGATGCTTAATGTCCTGTCATTTCTCTCATAATTTTGGGTGACAAAAGATCTAAAATCTATAGGTGGACCTACAGAAAAGGGAATTATTATGAGATGCATGCCCATCTAAAGATATTTATATTTACATTTATTCATTTAGCAGACGCTTTTATCCAAAGCAACTTACATTGTTCTACAGTAATTACCAGTGTTACAGCCACTGGAGGCAAGGTGGGTTAAGTGTCTTGCCCAAGGACACAACGACAGCATGAACTGTGGGGAGAGTGAGAATCGAACCGTCTACCTTCTGGTTGAAGGACGGCTGCTCTACCCACTGAGCTACTGCCGCCAGATATAAATTATATCTGAACTTAACTTAAGCCGCAAAATAAGAAACAAGGGCAATGTTTATAATCCACAAAACCAGAAATATCACCGCACCACACTGGTGTAACCAAGAGCATCGTATGCCAATGTCTTTAACTGAATTCAAGTCAAACTTTAGTAAATTCAGATTAAGATTTCTCAAATCATATTGTTATTCCACTATTTTACATAGTTTTTCTAATGTTGTGCAGCCCTATCCATAAAGACTTCTTTTTATATTGTGCCCCAAAATTGTTGGGTAATTATATCTGCAGATGTGCCAAGTACCTCCTTCAGTACGGGGCAGCAATCAACGGCCGCACTTTAGATGAAAATGACACTCCGCTTCACATCGCAGCCAGGAACGGCCTCCCGGACCATGTGGACCTCTACCTTCGCTACGGGGCGGCCGTGGAGAAAATAAACAACGAGGGTGTCACTCCTCTAAATGCCGCTTGTTCACAGCCGCAGGAAGTGAAGCAACTCGAAAGCTATTTTAAAGTTTGTAAGATGTTGATAGGAGCAGGGGCCAACGTCCACACCACAGACCAAGACAAGCACTCTCCTCTGCACATGGCCTGTAAAAACGCCAACCCGGACATAGTGGAGTTGTTGTTGAGTAAAGGGGCCGATGTTAACAATATGGACTATGGGGGTGAGGGTCCTATGCACAACATCCTCAAAGTGGTGTGCTACAAGGTGTCCCATCAGCCCGAGAGGGTGGTCCGCGCTTTGCTAAACCACGGCTCTATCCGAGTGTGGCCTGGAGCTCTGCCAATGGTAGGTCAAGGTCAAGCTCTGTCTGTTAAAGAGATAATATGTAATAATCAATGACAGTATATACTATGGACAACTTCCGCTCATTGGTCCCCAATTCACCAATATTGTCATTATGACAGGGAAAAAAATGGTGGTTACATCTGGGCTTTTCCGCTTTTTCTCCATAGTAAAACAATAGTTTTCAGATAACATAAACAGAAATATTAATCAAAAATACCCCCAGAGCTGTCACATAGTAAAAACTTAGCTCTAGCTAATTTACCATACCATCACATTAGGGTTATTATAAATAATATTGTCTGTTGTATTTCAAGTAGAAACCCCTGGTCGCTTATGTAAGTGTGTACTACAGATACAGATTTAGTATCTACTTGTACAAAGTATCCTTAACCCTAGTAAAATACAAAAGTCTATTCATTCATTTTCTACCGCTTTGTTCCGTTGGGGGTCGCAAGTGACTGGAGCCTATCCCAACAGCTTTGAGCCTGAGGCGGGGTACACCCTGGACAGTGGCCAGTTAGTTGCAGGGCTGACATTTAGAGACAGACAACCATTCTCTCTCACATTCATCCACTAGGGACACTTTAGAGTTGCCATTTAACCTGTACATACATGTCTTTGGACGGTGGGAGGAAGCCGGAGTACCCGAAGAGAATCCACGGTCACACGTGGAGGACATACAAACTCCTCACAGAAAGACCGGAAACAGCCGAAAATATTTGAGTCAGCCGGGGTTTGAACTCACGACCTTCTGGCTGTGATGCAGGAGTGCTAACCACTCTGGCACGTGCACCCCTAAAAATACAAAAATGCTAAATTAAATAATAATATTAATAATCTTTATTTTTATATAGCGCTTTTCCACCTGCTGAAGTAGGCACTCAAAGAGCTTTACATACATTAAGCTATTTACCAGTGTAACAGAACATCACTGGAGGCAATGTAGGTTAAATGTCTTGCCCAAGGACACAACGACAGTATGCGGGGAAGAGCAGGATGTTATGATGTTTTGGGATATTTTGAGCGGGGATCGAAACGCCCACCCGCCGGTCGTAGGACAGCTGCTCTACCCACTGAGCTACTGTCGCCAAATATTAAATAAAATGTACCAAAAAGCTTTTTCTGAAATGAGTTTAGTTTTTATTCCTTTTAAAGACAATGAGACAAAGAGGTTAAAAAAGCATCATTTTTTAACTGCTCATTATGCTTGAAGGAATGAAAGAATAAAAACAAGGCAGTTTTTGCCTGCATGACAAAGCCAACTAAAATAGCTTTTTTTATATTCAATACCTCCAGATTTGGTTTTTTGGTAGCAAATAGAAACACATGTTTGCACTTTTTCTGGATACTGCCCTTTATATATTATTCCATCTTTTGAAAAAACCTTTTGGATATTAAAACCAGTGCACTGTGAACTAAAACCTCACCAACATGCATATAGTCCATGGCCCAAAAATACAAAGTCAATTTAAAAATAATTAAAGCGTTGTATTGCATGTGCAGCTTGATCCAGATCATTTTCAAGGTGGCTCATTTGACATAATTAGCTATTGCAACACCTTGAGTAAGATTCTTAAAAACTGTTCCTTGCAACATCCCAGCTTTCACGACTTCAAATCATTCCCATTTTTATGACACAACGTGAAGTGTTGCACTCTCTGCGTGAAACAGACTACAACTATGAGTGAACCCACGTGCACTAGACAAAATGCCTGCTTCCTAATTAGGCAAGTGTTAATAGGAGATTAATTAGCACTAATTGCATAATTTCCAGTTAAACCCCTGGAGGGAAGACCAATCTGTTCATTTCCAAGTGTTTAATTACTTTGTTTCTTCAGTTCTGTGGAGTCACAAGCTCTCTCACCAACTTAAATGATGATTGTGTGGGTCCAATTGCTTTGCTCTGTGTGTCGGGATGTTTCCTTTAGGTTATAAAGCATTGTTCTGAATCTCCGCGCACCATTGAGGTCCTACTAAATGCCTACAGTCACCTCAAAGTCAATGACAAATGGGTGGAAGCTGTGTCCCCAGAAGTGTATAAGGCAAGATCTCTGGCCAATTCAAACATAGTGTTTTTAAAATGTATAAATAAATCAAGGTTTTCTTTTTTTTTCTTTTTAGAAACATAAGAACTTCTACGAATCTGTTTTCGCATTGGAACAGACCCCTCGATCCCTGCAGCACTTATCACGCTGTAAAATCCGGAATTTCTTGGAGCACCGTGTTCACATAGTGGTCCCCAAACTCGACCTGCCGACTTTCATCAAGAACTACCTGCTGCTGGACTACAGAGGATACATCCACTGAGTGCACTGTGAACTGATGACGATTGCTGCTAAAAATATTAAAACAAAGATTAAAATGTGTATACTATAAAGACCTTTGTGTCAAACTGCAGCTTTTGTTTCTAACTTGATTCCACGTAAATCTTTTTTGCACAATGCCTTTTTCAAAGTTTGCGCCACAAGAGGGAGCTACAGGCTAGAGCTGATCAAGCAGAAGATTTGAAACTTGTACAGACTATTCTTTTGTTTCTGTTTTGTTACACTTTGACTGCTGCACTTTCACACTTAATTGTGCACTTGCTTAAGATTGTGTAGGATCTGGTTTGGATTATAGAGCTTTGTAACAAGCTTTAATAAAAATGTGTCTTGTCATAGTTGAAAGAATAACAATTCCATTTGATGTGATACCACTTTGGCATGTGAGATAAAAATCTGAATTATCAAAAATGTAACTGCATCGTCTTGCCAAACGGTTTTCATGGTCACAGGTTTATTTGTTGATAATGTTTTATTGACGCTCTCTATTTATTGACAGCGTTTATATTTTCTTGACATAAAAGATTTTAATCAAATTTTTCCCGCTTTGATCCTATATTAAAAGGTGAAAAATAACCCCTGCATTGTGTCATATTTGTCTATTTCTTTGATGTTAGTAGAATAAAAGAAATGTTTTAAAAGTGCAGCCCTTTACTTTTTGGCAAATTTGATTTAACTAATTACTTATTTCAGTCAGAATGCAAATTATTAAATTGTTTTTATCCCTGTCAATAAAAACTCCAACTCACCTCTGTGTTATTTTAATCAACATTGATTGCAATTGTTCCAGTTTTACTTAACTTGTTAATTATTATTATTATCATTTTTATTTTTATTATTATTGTAAAATTTTCCAAATGTGATGTGACATGTTGGCAGACTTGCAGCTATCCTGTGCATAAAATTGCCTAACGATAAATCCAGATTATAATCCACCTCAAATAAATGCAATATGATATTAAAAAATTAATGGAGGGATAAGATTTTTTTTTTTTAATGTGAAGGCGATATGGATCATGTCTGGTGGCATGAAACCATCAAGAACCAGTGCGCAAGAGATTATCTCGACCAATGGTTTTACTCGTTGAGGTGCTTCTTCGTCTACTAGATACTATTACTGCCGCTGGAGTCGCTTGCAATTATCAGAATTAGCGTGGCCTGGCCCTTCAGCGCTAATCAGAGTCGGCGGTGATATGTTTATGTCCTCCTCGTGCAATCAGACGAGCGGCTGGAGAGTGCGCACCCCGGACTCAATAGGGCTAATCATCATCAGGCCCCATTGCTATTTGAAAGGTGAAATAATAGGCCATTGAACCTAAGAAGAGAAAGGGTTTCTTTTTTTTCTTTTTTCTTTTTTTATGAATTTGAAAATTAAACCTGTGCGTAATTCCATTTGGTGATAAATCTAAATTCAAATTTTAAACTTAACTATTTGTTAAGTGACTTTGACTTTGACTAAAAAACATAGCAGTTGACCTCCTTTTTATCCCGCAAAGAGTATCTCTCTCCGGGGAATAATTGCACTGTGGCGCTTGTTCTTTTGAGTCCTGAGCCTAACGCATTGTTTTAGCCCCGAGAGAACGGGCCAAGAGCGCATAGAAACATCTGCTTCTCTCCTTTTCGCCACTTCAACAAGGCACAAAAAAGAGAGCCACTGTTGTTTTGTTTCTTTCCCTGGGATCCAAAGTAATTACTCGTCATCAATCAAAATTAATAATAGCTGATTGGCTTGGTGTGGTCAACTATTATAGCAGGGGAAGGGCTGGGGCAGTCTCTCGCGCTGTCACACCGGTTTGAACCTGGCACAAAAACGGGGGAGAGATAGAGTTTGAGGAGGGGACTGAAGAGGGAGGGGTTGGTGTTTGGGAGAGAGAAGGAAGGGGGGGGGCGTCTATTTGGTCCCCACTGGGAAACTACCGCCTCTCACGACGGCCAAAAAGTCAGAGGCTGAATAAGGAAATGAAGCGTAATTTGAAGAAGATGGATGAGCCCCCAGGGAAACACCCCCTTTTCATTCGCCTTGTATCGCAGATGATAACCAATGACGCTCACTCTCGGCTCTGTCTCTCCGAGGGCTCACACCGAGGAGGAGTAGCAAAGACGTAGACCAGAGCGCGAGTGTTTATGTCTCAGTGTGGGGGACAAATAAAGAGGGAAAGAGTAGCCACACAACAACAAAGCTCCCCACTCACTGACAACTAGAGAAGCGGTCCATTCGCCAGGGATGACAACACCACGAAGGACGTACTTTCTTCCCCGTTTCGCGCACTGAAACTTTTTAAAGGCTTTTATTTTTCCACTTTTTTTTACCAAATCAAAGTCACCATGCAGCGACCAGGAGGACAAGGGACTGCGTTTTCTATCGACTCTCTCATTGGAACGCCTCAACCCAGACCGGGACACCTGCTCTACACGGGCTACCCCATGTTCATGCCATACAGACCTCTGGTTATCCCACAAGCTTTATCCCACTCGCCTTTATCGTCCGGTATTCCCCCACTAGCGCCGCTGGCTTCTTTCGCCGGACGTCTCACCAACACGTTCTGCGCCAGTTTGGGACAAGCCGGAGTGCCGTCCATGGTGGCGCTAACCACGACCATGCCCAGTTTTTCGGACCCACCTGACAGTTTCTACCCGCCTCAGGAGCTGCCCGGGCCGCGGCTGAGCGCAGCAGAGCCCGGGGCGAGGAGGCAGGGGGAGAGCCCGCATGGAGACGATGGACACGGCCGAGACAAGGGCGCAGAGCTGCTCAACTTCTCCGACACTTTCCAGACCATATCAGGTGAGCCCCGTCGTGCACAGACCAACCTGTGGAGACCAAAGCGAAAAGTTAGCACAAGAATAAAATAGTGCACACAAGTCGGTTCGCACCTGGACGTAGGCTATTTAAGCGTACGTTTAGACAATTTTGTAGGTTATGACATGACTTGGATGTCCGAGAACATGACAAACCCGTTCTCAAAGGCTCATGTTGATTCCTTCTGTAATCTAATAACATAGCAAAGTTATCAAAATTAGCTATTTTCGTATAAAAAGGCTGAAAACACTGTTGCAAACAAAATGGACCAAATTGTTAAGCATTAAGGCAGTTTTATTTTCATTTTTCTTCAACCTGTAGCTTCAAATTTAGCATTACAAAGCAAATGTACCTAGAAAGCTAGCATAGCCTTCGAGTTTAGAGTTAAATGTGTAACACTTAGTCTACCGTGATTATAAATGAATTTCCATAAAAAAATTAGAAATTAAACTTTTTTTTTGTTGTTTGTTTTGCGATGTCTGGTTGTCATTATGATAATTTTGTTAAGACTGTGAAATGTATTCTTCACAATGAATAATTTCGTGTAGCAGAAGTCACAAGATTTATTTTTTTGACAGTTCAGAAGGAGGCCGCAAATAAAAACTTGGAAACTACGTGAATTTAATTTATTTTTATACATATCTTGTGTGTAGGCTGTATGTGTTTGTGAACAATTAAAAATGTTCACGAAATATATATGAGAGTAAAATTAAATATAGCCTGAATGGGCCTTTTATCTTGAGGGTTGTGTTCTTACTAATGTATCACTGTTGTTGATATTTTTTACTTAATAAAGTTTAGGCAAAGTATTTTTTTAGTTTATATTTTCTTAGCAATGTATTTGGCATGCAACCTAGCTTAACATTCTTTAGCACCTTTAGCACCTTAATGACGTCGTCACAAAATGGCTAGCTTAATTAAACGTTGCCTTTGGTTTTCTGTCTTCTTCAGGCGAGACCAAACTGTACAGCTCTGACGACGAGAAGTTAGAGCTGAAGTCCGCGGACACGGCATGCAGCGAGAGGGAGGACAGCTCCGGAGATAGCGAGAACGAGAGCTTCTCGGACGGCAACAACTGTGGCTCCCTGTCCCAGAAGAGCAAACTGAAGAGCGGCTCCCAGGAGGCACTACCGGGCGGCGGCTCCGCGGGAAAAAGCCGCCGCAGACGAACGGCCTTCACGAGTGAACAGCTGCTCGAACTGGAAAAGGAGTTCCACTGTAAAAAGTACCTGTCGCTCACTGAACGCTCGCAGATCGCCCACGCCCTAAAGCTGAGCGAGGTGCAGGTCAAGATCTGGTTTCAGAACCGCAGAGCCAAGTGGAAACGCATCAAAGCCGGGAACGTGAACAACCGCTCGGGGGAACCGGTCAGGAACCCCAAAATAGTGGTGCCCATCCCGGTGCACGTCAACAGGTTTGCGGTGAGGAGTCAGCACCAGCAAATAGAGCAAGGGAGCAGGCCTTGAGAGGCCACTCTCTGTGAACTTAAAACACTTAACTGACTCGAAGCATGAAGCACAAGAGTTGCTTTGAGACTCACGCAGAGCCAGACAGCTGTCCTTTTTATTTATTTGTTGTGTGAATATGTAAATAATCTGTATGGCGGGAAATAAATAAGGATTCAAATGGGCACTATGTCATGAGACTGTAAAGAATTTTTTAAGTATTTATATGTGGAGCCAAATTGTTCTCTTGGTTCTATTGTGCATGTTCATTTTGTGACTTTTTCCCTCCGTTTGGTGTTTTCGTACAATTTGTTGAGCACACCTGCATGTAACTTTTGTTTGACAAACGGTGGGAAACACGTTTGAAAGCGATCTATGGGAGATATGAAGGAAAAAAATGACCAAACAATGGGACAAGTGTAAAGTATAATGATCTAATAAATTCTTTTATATGAAAGTTGGAAGAAAGATTGAATCATTTTTACGCACGAGGTTAAATAACGTGGAAAATCTTTTAGGGGATTATTTTTTGACGTTTAATTGAAAACATGGCCTAGAACGGATTATTTCTGAAACAACGAGAAAATAAAAAAGCAAAACCCAATAATGTAGTTAAGTTTTACTATTACGAACATATAATTTCGGCCTAAGGCTGTCAGAGAAAATTCGGGACTCTATTCTAAAAGTAACAACATCGTGTGCAATAGCACGCATCACGTCTCGTTTTACGCACGTCTTCAGTTTCTTTTCTTTTTTTTTTTCAAGAACAATCGTGACTTGAAATATGTCTTTTAAACTACTGTCGTGATTGATTTGTCTGTGGGAAGCCATGTTGTGTGAGGTGGACTGATGGCTCCTCATTAGACAACACGCTGTAATGAACTTCTCCATCAGTGGAACAGACAGCAGCCATGCGCACACGTCACATTTAACAACCTGACGTGACGCAGCCAAACTAAAAAAAGGGGAAGCGGTTCTCGCCTCAAAATATAGCTAATCCTAAAAATATATTGAATGTAATATCGACACCTGTAGATGGTAGCATCTTAGTCCATAGTAAAATAAAAGTCATTATGTCACTATATTCTGCAATGTTTACTTTACGTTTCCTGTTTACGTGCACAATGTTCATGTTAGTGTGACACGTTTTCTCCACCAATTAAATCTGGCTTCTGTCTACAGATTAAATCCGTTTGACCAAATATGGAAAATTCCTATATCAGTGACTATTAAAATCCCCCCAAAATTATATCTGACCACAGATCTCTCCTTCTGCAGGAAAAGGGAAACGTGTTTGATGTTTTATCCCAGCAGCCATAGCATATGCATTGCTCTGGGTTCACACTACTTCTCTGAACTGCTTCCAACAAAGAGCCACAGTTAGAATCGTTTGAATAAAAATCCCAAACCTTTGCCAAGATGAGAAGAGAGTTTAGTTTTTTCCTGTGTTTCCGAAAAAAATCCAAGCCTCAAGCCATGTAGCACCTGTTAGAGCGTGATGATAAGGCTAGACTCTTCAAATATTTTAGGAGGATTAATATTTCATGAAATCAGCATTGTCGTCTTACATTGAATTTGCCCAGAGCCTGATTTGTACTACACACTGACAGTAATTTATCTCCATTTGACCTCTGACAGGTCCATCCATGAGTAGTAGAACTTTATTTTGAGTCCACTTCAGCGCTCAGGACTGTGGCACCGAGATGAAGGCAGTGGAAGATGTTATTATTATGATCTAAGAGCTGACTAATGGTCGATTCCGCAGCAGTGTGCAGCAGCTATTTCAGTCCTTATGAGCATCCAGAGGTGATGACCAGGAACAGAGGCACGGACCAGACACCAAGGCTGCGTTCACACTGGATTTTAAAGTCCAAATTAGATCTTAGTTCCATTCACAATTGTTTCTTCAGCGTTATACTTTAAGCAGATTTAAATGTGATTGCAAAATCTGCTCTGCCGCTGTTTACACTATTGTTTAAAAAAGTAGAATTTTAGAAGATTTAAACTTCATTAATGTGTTCCCTGAAAACACAGATATGCTTTATTGAGTTGAATATCTGCTCAAATTGAGAAAAGAAATTGCAAACTCAGGTTAGCAATTGGTGCCTGACTTTCAACTTGACGCCATTTGCATTATCAGCATAGCAGTTAAATACATTTTATCATAAATAAACGCCATTGATAACCGTTATTACACAGCCAGGTCCGTTACTTAAAGCCATTCAGCATTCAATAAAAAAAAATAACAATAATTTACTAAGAATTTAGTCAGTAATAAGCTAGATAAACAACATCCTAACTCAAACTCCTAACTATTCTTTTGCACAACCCCCATGGCTCTATTAGAGTTTTAAAGTTTAAGTGTCCGTCCACATGATATGAAATGCTGTAAAAAAAAAAAATAAACTGATGTGCAAAGTCTAATGTTTTATTTTTAGATCCCTGCTGCAAGAAAATGCATGCGACAGTTAAAGTATAAGTGTGGACGTAGCTTCGGTGTAACAGGTGAATCATAATTGAGTTACTTCTCTGTTTGTTCTATACCTTCATTAGTTAGACACCAACATTTAACCAGTTTTAACAGTACTTGATAAGTAATAATTGATGGTACTAATCTTTTGATATTCATAAAGAATTGCTATACAACTCATATAAACTGCAAAGAAAAACATTTGGATAATAAATGTGACCCAGTTATGCCTGCATTGGTATGTGTTATTGTCAAGTTGTCCATTTAGTTTGAGGCTGATTATGCTACCCCTTTTTTTTGGCAAAATGATATAACATTGTGTTAGAGTTAGGGTATGTGCTGACAATTTAGTAACTCAAAAGTAACATTTATAGCTTATTTCAACACCAGTTTTAATTTGAATCTATTACTGTTAACTGGAACAGCTCTTAAATCAAATCACTTTCCCCCGTTAAAATAATCTACCTCGTATTACAGCCCCATTGTATCCAACACCTCAGTCTCGGGACACTGTACATATCACTCCCATTCTGCTGCTCCAATTCCAAATTGAAACATCAGAAGTTGAGTTCAGCTGAGACATTAAACCATTTCCTAGCTCCCACCTGGAGAGAGGAGCTCATTACTGGTTGTGCTGATACGAGTACTGTCTGCTCACGGCGGCGGACTCCGGGCCTGACTTCATGGGAGGGTCCGCACGGCCGCCCGCTACAGTGATGTATGGGCAGATGCATCAAATCGCACAAGATAAACAAGCGATGAGTTTCATCAGGGCCATCATAGCTTTAATTTGGCTGCCTAATGAGTCAGATCTAGTGGCGGAGATAAGAGTTGTCAGAGGCCTGGCTCTAATGAATTTCTTGCCACTTGTAATCAAGGTTGCCTGTCTGAGGGGGGATGATTAATGGAACCCTGGAGGATTCCCTCGGCCCTCAGCCTTCATTACAGCTAATGCATTCTCAGGCAAATTAACAGAGAAACGCAGGCAAAAGCCAACGGGGGAAGAGCAGGAGAGAAAAAAAGGTGAGAGTGATGGCGAAAAGAGCATTTATATAAGACAATGGAGGGGAAGAGGAAGGTGTGAGATCTCCAAGCTAGCAAGGGAGAGTGGAGGGAAGAAGTGTAGGGAAGGAAGGTTTGAGGATATGGAATTGAGCGGGACGATAATAAGGCAACATGGATGTAGTGGTCAGACATGATGGAGCTGAAATTGATGAATGGATGGTGATGTCTGGGGGGACCACAGAGGGGCAACGGTCAGATAAGACATGATATAATTACTGTTAAAGAGGTTAAAGGATGGATGGGAGGAAGAGAGCCAAAAACAGGTGATGAAGACAAGCTGGAAGAGACACACTGTTGAAATATTTACATTACAAGCCCACGTCGCTAAACAAACTGGTAGTGCCCAGTGTCTCCTGTGTGATATGGAAATATGGATTTAATGTTTGCAAATATGCTCTCGTCAGGTCTTTGTGTACCCATCCATCAGGCCCCAGACCCACCTCTGCAATCGTGCGAGGCAATTTGTCTGAGAAGAGGTGGGCGGCAGAGAGCCCTCCTCACTGTTTAGCAAGGCCCTGATGAAATATCAAAACACACAGCAGTACAAGCCCGGGCTGAAGCCGCAGCACGACTGAAAACACAAGTGGCCTGGGTGTGCCTGAGAAACACATACTAAACAGTCATAAATTAGCATAGGGTCTTTTTTCTGGAGAGTGTACAATTGCAGTATTTAGATAAGTGGAGGTAAGGCTTACAAATAACAAAATGCTTATGAAAAATAAGCAAGCAAGACACCCCAAATGCAATACACATTTAGAATTTTAATAGAAGGATCTATATGATTGACTTCACCCTTATGTCCTGCTCATTTTATAGGAACAAAAAGTTGTTTTATTTTTGAGTCTCCCACTCCAAACATCAACTAAATAGAGCTCTAAAAGTACAACTTAAAAGGCAAGGGACTATATGTTCCTGGAAAGTACTTATTTACACATTTTTACACTTGGATAAGAACACTTTTCTAAAACACACTCAAAAGAATTCAGAACATGTGAACATTTAAGTAGAAACTTTGATTGGCCTGGTATATGGAGCTGGACAAAAGACAATTTTTTTCTATAAAGTTACATTACTTATAAATAATGCAAGCATATGCAACGGTGATGTGTTTTTGTAGGGATGTAACCAAACTGTCAATTATGCCATGTTGCAAAAGTGTCACAATATTGCAGTGGACTTGTGACCATATTATAGGTAAGTCTAGTGCAGGGGTGCTCAATACGTCGATCGCAATCTACCAGTCGATCGCAAAGGTAGTATTGGTAGATCGCTAGACATAGAAAAAAAAAATAAAAATAGACGTCAGCCAATCATCCATTTAATCACTTGGATGATATACAGGCCAGTCAGATGACGTCTGAATGAACAGCGCTAAGTGCACCAAGACTAACAAGCTTTAGCGACTTACCTCCAATTTTTAAACCTTGTTTTTTTTCTCTTAAACTTAAGAAAGAGTAGAAAAATGAGTGGAGGAGCTGGACCAACTAAGAAGAAAAAAACGTATTGCTTTCATACGAAGTGCGTTTGCCTCATCTGTCAGGACTATGCATCCCTGGCTGATTCAATTCAGTGCAAGTCATCAGAGTAAACTCAGGTAATGAGAATAAATGTACATAGTTAATTATGTTGTGTTGTGCAATATTGGCTCATACGGTTATACAAGGTACATCAACATAGTTCATTGTACATATAAAGAATCCTCAATATATTTGTAAATGCTAATCAAGACAGGGTTTATGCTACAACAAAGAATTGTTCTAAATTGTTCAGTGTTTCTCTCAGAATTTTTTTCAGTTAAGATGGTTGTTAGATCTTAATTTATACAACCCCTCAATAAGATAACCAACAATAGGGAACCACAATTCATCCATCTTCATCCGCTTATCCGGAACTTTCCCCTCCCCAGACACTTCCTCCAGCTCTTCCGCAAAAAGCTTAACTTATTACATAGCCAGATGGTGTAGGTGATAAATTACTTTTTGTAGCCTATAGTGAATGCTAGTAAACATGGCGACTGTCATTGAATCCTGCAAGAAAGTTTGTAGAAATGTTTTTGTGTTTAAAGCAAGTAACTTTAGACCATAGTTAACTACAAAAATACTTAGTCCGCTCAGTCCTCTGGTAAAACAAAATTAAATTTATGCTAGTCTAATCTAAACTAGACTTCCTATAATAAACATATAGTCTGTTTAAAATATAGAACTCAGAGGTGCCTTGTTCAGGCTCACTGGGTACTAAGAAGTCTACATATGCAGAGTGACTAATGTTTCCATCCATCTCGTTCACCTCACGCTAACACCCAGTTTGCTATGTATCTAATAATAACAACAATAATAATAATAATGGTGACGTGGCTGCCATATCGCTCCATGTCTTCTCTGACCACCACCAAACACACTCACACATTCTTACACCAGTGCCACAGACATTGGAGGCAAGGTTAAGGACAAACGCTGACCTTCTGGTTATAGGACGACAACTTTACCACCTAAGCCACTGCGACCTAAAATGTTAATATCAAATAAAGTCTGGTATAATAAATTAAACGTTAACAATATAAGCAGAGCTCAGGACAATTATCACTTCCACAGGGAAATGGCCCGTAAAGGTTTGATGTCATGAATGTAGAAGCCCATTTCTTCAGTGATAGTATTCAAGGCCTTTAAGCACGACCTGTTGCATTGTGACTCCATGTCAGGCCATGCTGAGGGAGGAAGTGGGGGGACCAGGGACCAAAGAGAACCAGGTGATAAAGCACAGACAATGGCAGCCGACGGGGAGAGGAAGGGGATGAAGATATGCTGAGACAAGATTAGCAGGAAATAAGAAGTGGATTAGTGTGAGCTCTACTCCTCTAAACACTCAGACCTTTCACTTTTTCCCCACAGCGTTGTGCCGCCTGACACTAAGCCCGGCTGTGTGCCTTTAATCCTCTTTGAGCGACTGCTGGGGGTCTCTCATGATCAGGAAGTGGTGGAGCAGGCTGCTTTACTTACCTTTAGGCTTGTATGAGCTGTGACAGGACGCAGAGACAGAGAGTAGGATATAGTCAGAGAAGAGCCAAACCCTATACTGTGGGACTGTACATTTCAAATAAAAATGGAAGGGTAATCATTCAACAGGCATTATTGTTATTGAGCAACATTACTTAGTGAAGTTTGCTCAAGTTTCTATTTCAAAATTGAACAGAATAAGCATATCCACAAGTAGACAAATGTATGACTAAATATACTGAAAATGCTTGTGTTCAATTCAAAATGCATGCAAATGTCCAAGAATGCTAATAAATACCAGGATTACATAGATGCAGCACTATCCTGGGGAGGAAAGAGTCATTGCAGACTCAATAGTTGATTGGCAGTGCAACATAAGGACATAGCTTGATTGAGCTTTGATGTTTGATTGTGGAATTCTGTCCCAATACTCATACAACGCCCTAAGCACGTCCCCAAAGTGCACATTTATTGAAAGCGTACAAAGGTCCAAAGCTGTTACAAACAAGAATTGCAACAACCCCGTCCACGTCACTCATCAAGGTTACATGGGTAACAGCCGTAGCTGTTACATTGCATTTTTACGTCTTTGTACCGCTCATTGTTTTTTGTTGTTTAGAAAGTGTTTCGAACTGACACAGCAAAAGGGATTGTGGGTAATATCCTTCAGCAAACAGGTCAGTTGCACACATGCTGGAAGTGTGGTAAAGGGCGCAGGTGGAGTTTGGTTGAGAAGGGTACTGGAGCATTGGGACACACTATGCCCTTATGCCCCTCTCACAGTCTAAAGCTACTCAGATTATTGCAAAAACAATAAATTTGTGATACATTGCTCAATGAACTGTCCCCAATCACTACAGCCTCACCAAAAATGTCACGAATGTACCACTGAAAAGAATGTTTAAGGAAATCCACCCCCACAGCTTAAATTTACACAAAAAGGCCCTTAATGGGATAAATATAGTCACAAAAGTCACAATTGAATACCAACTTTTGAGCAGGGGTTGTATTTCTCAAGTGGTTTCACGAAGCCTGCGCAGTGGTGGGAACATGGAAAACAACATGTAGAGTTCCAATTGTAATACATGATGACAAATAAAGAGCAATTACACAAGACAAATATCCGTTTCCCTAAACTCAGGGAAGGCTACATTGTTTTATTTGAGTGTTTATTAATAGGTCAACAGTCAGCCAAGCATCCAAGCATCCAACAAGTTACTCTTTAGCTTTTGGATCACGTTCTGAACGCAAAAGGAATTACAACAGGTCAACGTGAAACTAAACAAAAACAAAAAAATATATTTACATACTGCATTATAAATATGTCAAATGTACATCATTATACACAAGTACCAAAGATGGTCAGTTAATGTCAAGAGACCACAATCGAAGTACCTAAAAATATGCTTAAAAAAACAACAAAAACAACATATTAAAACATGGGTCAAAAAGTATTGTTGAGAATTTCATAGGAGGAGCTTGTTTGCTAATCGGAAAAAAAGCTAATATGTACACTTTATGTTGAGGGAGAAATAGGCAGGTTTCTAGTGTTTTCGGCATCTGCATTATGTAAATAACATCAGGTAATCACTGTACAAGTTTAAGTCCTCCTAATAATCCCCCTGGACTCACAAAACAAGTTAGATCAAGTAATCAGTTATGAAATAAGGCTAGTACCGCTGTTACAGTACGAGTGAAAAAAGGAGCGAGATCGAATTAGTGGCTTGTAGTAATTTTTCATAAAGAAATCTTCAGACATTTTGAGAAAAACAAAAGTTTTTCCCTTTGTTTTGAGATCTGTAGCCTGTATGTAGAGCACCTTTTAGCACATTCGTTAGCTTAGCATCACGGAAAAAGCTAGCATGAGCGTTAGCTTAGCATCAAAAGGGAAAACTGCTAGCCCAAAAGTAAGTCCACAAAGTATCCACATTTTGTAAACATTGCAACATAAATAATCTTAAACTTTGCTATTTTGAAGGCAAAGCTAAGTGCCCCCTGCCTCTACTCGTTAAGCTAATACTAACTAGTGCAAATTATTTTTACCAAAATGTCAAATTATTTCTTTATTGACCACATATCTATTGTCTTTTAACTGAAATACTGTAAAATAAGGTACCAAGTTATTGTAAACGCATATCTTGGTATTATAAACCCTTATACAATAACGGTTTAAAATCTTAAAAATGGCAGTCGAAAAAAAGGGAATATACATAATAAACAGACAACTTCTCATCAAGTCTGACTTAAAATGGCTTATCACTCTTGAAGTTATACGTGAAAACTTGCATTTGTATTTATGCAACAAATGACAAAATTACGCTTTCGACTCTAAACATTGCTTCTATATTTCAGTCACATGTTGCTTATTTGAACCTATTGATGTAGTCCCTGCTTTTAGGCTGCTTATGGGCGTTTACAACAGGGTTGAAGGACAAAGTGGGTAAGGAAAGGGTTTACTCTAAAAGTCGCTGTTCATATAAGGATTACGGTGAAGCAACAATAACTACTTTTTACAGGTCTGTACAAGCACAGTTATGCTCTAATATGTCGTTCACCTCTCCACTGTCCTTTCTCCTACAGGGAACTTACTGTTGTACATGGTCACAGACATAGACAAGAGACAGTAGAAGAAGAGTGGACTGAAGTGAAGTGAACCCGCCACTGACATTTCAGACTATATATAAAAACAAGATAGAAATGGGAGAATGACATTTCCACAGCACTGCCAAATTCTCTATAATAATTTGTAGACTTTTGACTCAAAAACAATTACTTTTAAAATGTTACCAGATTTTTTTAAAGCAAAGCTAGCTACCCCCTGCTGGCCCATACAGAGGTGATTGCTACAGTGTACTAGTCCACTCTTTTTCTACTGTGATACACATGTGTACAGATGTACACAGAAGCTCCCAAACTCACATAGACACACACAATGTGCCACATATGTATGTATACGTATCTCACAGCAACAATAGAGGAAATGCTCTTAAAAATCTTCTAGCGTTTTCAGGCCACAGGAGGTGAAGGGATATTCCAGTACGTTATTCCTTTGAAATTTGCGTTAAATCTATATCAAACAATTATCAACACAATCTAGTCAATCGAAAAATTACTGCAACAAAAAGATCATAATGGTACAATTTCAGTGTTTCAATCAAACGGTGGAATCTGAATGAAATCTGATTGAAGAGGCACATTAACAAAAGCGGTGTGACTCAATGGTCATAAAACATCGTGCCCCGTAATTTCCTTATAGTTACGGACACTTTGGCTGGAGGATCTCTATAAGGGTGTGCGAAGGAAATGACTCACTTTCACCCAACAGGAATTCTGCAATCAACCCCTTTATGAGGATCCAAATCCATTCTGCTACAAATTAAGTATCTAAATCATTTGGACTTTTCAACTATAATTGCTTTGCCTTTGTATATAAATTGTACGTCAAGAGTTTGATAGCTGCGCACCAGACATGCATCATTACTAAAGCTGTAACAGCCACCAATATTATGGAAGATTTAGTTTCTTTCTGACACTCGCGGCACTTTATCACTTGAAAAACTATTCCTCACAGTTTTATGTTATTACGTGTAGAATTCGAAGGAAGTTCTCATTCTGGCTCATTATGAAAGTGGTACATGTTCACACAAGGGGAAGACAATCAAGCGAATGTTCGAGCATTAAGAAAATGCTTTCGTGTAGGTTTGAATGCCAAAGTAAGTCATTTGTTTGGTTGTTGCTTAAAAACAAAACACACACAAAAAAAAGCTTAAAGCTGATCATTTTAGACCAAGACTTAATGAATTTTTACAAACAAAAAAAATACAAATAATATAACAGAGTTGTACAATGTTCAAACTCTAAACGCCCTTGTCTTTTCAGCGTAGTGGAATATCGACCAAGTGTCCGTCCCTCCTGATATCTCCCGTTAATGGCTACACAGTGGGACAAAGAAGGTATCGGGAGCAAACGGGGGGTGGGTCAGGCTCTATGAATGGCTCCTACATGATGCTAATACTGCGGTTGAGCTCGCACTGCGCGTTGTTATTGTTGATGTTGGGGTTGCGGCGGCTCATGTTGGGGGTGGGCACCGAGGCCAGGGAGCTGCTGTCATTGGGGCAGCCGTGTTGAAGTAAGATGTCTGCGCACTCCTGGCTCCCGGCTCGACGGGCGTAGGACAGAGGCGTCTGGCCACGGGCGTCTCGGCTCTTCACGTCTACTCCGTACTGGAAGTGGAAAGGCAGGTGAGAAATGGCACGATGTAAGTGGGAGTTTAAACAAGTTAGAATTTTATGTCAAGAGTTAAGTGAAATACAGTACGCAATGTCTTCTACCATTTGATTTCTGTCTGTGTTCAAAGTCAACATTAACTAATAGCATCAAATGTTATTAGGACAATGGTTCTGAATGATCTGTTTGAACAAACATCCCTAAGAAAATAAGGACCAAACACATGACTGATAATATCCAAATTGTAAACAATAACCTATTGAATAAGAAAAGTTATCATAGTCCCCGAAGACCTGATACAAGTCCTGATACAAAAGCCTCAAATGAGCTGCATGTTTTTTAAAGTCACTAACCTCTTTCAAAGTGTAACTGTACCCTAATTGCTCACTGATTAGGGCCCATAACTTTACTTTTCTTTGACTGTTTACTTTTATTTGATTTGTTTATGGTTTTTTATCTTATTTATAGTCACTATCTTCTGCTGAAATTTTTAAAGTCATTCTGGATTTTTGAACAGGGGTTTGTAGGGGGTGGTAGTAGTATATACACTAATCAAAAATTTAAACACTTTTGTTTTTAACCCCATTTTTCATGAGCTGAACTCAAAGAGCTAAGACTTTTTCTATGTACACAAAAGACCTATTTCTCTCAAATTTTGTTCACAAATCTGTCCAAATCTAATGAGCACTTCTTTGCTGAGATAATCCATCCACCTCACAGGTATGGCATATGAAGATGCTGATTAGAGAGCATGATTATTGCACATGTGTGGCTGACCACAATAAAAGGACACTTTTTTAAAAGTCTTAGATCTTTGAGTTCAGCTCATAAAAATTGAGGCAAAAAAGAAAATGTTGCATTTAAATTTTTGTTTACTATAGATGGTAAATTGCCTGTACTAGATTTCTGTGTGCGTGCATGTAGTCTGGAGAACTGGACAGACTCAGACAGGCTTAACACAGACTTCTAACACAAGAAGTCCACAATTTGATGTAAAAAAGCTATAAGAACATAAGAGTATCTGGTGTAAAATCTGGCATGCTATATTGCATTCTTGATTTTGCATTCACTTTTGAAGTCACAGATTCATTCGAAAACCAGCTGAGCAGGCTGCTAGGTAGTTTCTGCAGAAGAATACTTACTTAGAACACAAAGCAGAACCAAAAGAAATGCATGCTTCATTAATTAATGTATTGTAAAAAAGCTCTATAGAAACTGGACATTGTAGGTGGATTGTCTTCAGCTGTATATTCTCTTTATACGTTTATTATATTATGTGCTTGCTGTATATTCTTTTTAACTGGCCACTTCAGATTGGGTGTTTATAGATTGAAAACCTTCTACAGGCAATAGACTATCTGTATACAAGTACCAAACTACTTTAGAAATCCAAGAATATGACTTTTAGGGATTGTAGTTTTATTTTTCTAAAGATTATTTTGGCATTTTTGCCTTTATTTGACAGTAGGCAGTAAGTCAACAGGAATTGAGCTAGAGAGGGGAGGGGAGCGACATTGGGAAAATGACCCAAGTGAGACTCGAACTGGGTCTCCCATGTATTTGCATATTTGCATGTGCTCTACTAACTGAGCTAGGGGAACCTCTTTCCTGAAACCTTTTTTTAAATCTTTTACCACTGTACGTTGCTTCAGAGTTGGCCCTACCACTCACCCAGATGAGCAGCTGTGTGATGACCACGTTGGCCATGGCGCAGGAGAGGTGCAGCGCAGTGCGTCCGTCTCCATCCCCGTAGGTCTCATTAACCTCCTCTTTGGTGCCATGGGCGAGTAGCACCACCACCAACCTCAGGTCGTCCTCCACCACGGCCCGGAGCAGCTGCTGCCCCAGGGGTACATCCGACTGGGGCAGACCCACCAGGAACAGCTTCTGCTCGTACTTGGCCCGGATCCACCGCTCCTTCTCCTCCCTGGAGAGAGAGAAATGACATGGACAATGCAGGTCAGGCCGGGCGAAGCATAGTGGAAGTATTTAGCACCTAAGCACGAGCTCTTTCCCAACATAGCACATCATTTATAGGCAGTGATATGAAGACAAACTCCAGAAGCAGGACTGTAGACACAGGGGAGATATTTCTGTAATTGGCCTTGGAGACTTGCTGATGCGAAGTGACATTTCTGGATGATTTGAGCACAGACAAGCCTCTCGACTCAACTATCACAGTGGGAAATAATACAGAGAGATAGGAGAATGCCAAAGGTGTGACAGCGTGGACAATATTCCACTTCCTAGTGACTGCAGCTGGACTGTTAGAGTCTGGCCGGCTTTCTAAAGGTTACACATCGTGAACAGCTTGTCTAGTGTGGACAATACAGAAAGGAGGGGGACATATTTTTTTATCTGCGCTGTCGGCTGTCAGTCTGAACTGGTGGATGCCCCACAAAAGAGCCAGTGTATGTGGAGCCCTGGGGTCCCTGGAGGTGGCTGGGCCCTAAGTCAGATCGATGCGGATGAATGGCAGCCAGAGAGGGACATGCGAGGTGGGCAACGTCACTCCAAATCAAAGCAGAGAATAGACTTGACCAAGGCTCTATCGCCGGGCAGAATTCTATCTAGTGCTCTCCATCTTGACCCCCCATTTTATTCTCTTAGCCACAGACAAACTGTCCAAATAAGAGAGAAAATCTATAGCAGTAGGTGAATGAGTGGGCATGGCCAGTATGGCAGTAACCTGGTGACCTCGCCAGTGGGTGTGATAAGCCTGGCCACGCGAGACTGTTGTTTGGATTGGTGGGTGAGTGACAGGACAGAGGAGGTCTGGACAGATCAGTAAAAGCACTGACGCTGGATGGAGTGACAAGCCCCTCATGGGACCTGCTATCACTGGGACAAGGCTTTGCAGCAGATTCACAATGACAATTTCTTTTAATATCATGCCATTTTACAAAAATAGCAGCAAAAACACATCTTGAAGGTTGAACAAAGAAAGTACATGGTAAAATAAGGACGTTCTTGGCTATGGATATTTAACCCAATCTCTCAAGCTTACAATTGGTGGCATTTTCTAAATAAATAACGAGACAAAAATTGATGCAATATAAAACAACTTTGATTTTATAAACTTCCAAATTGCTTGAAATGCCAGAATTTAACTACCTCAGGAGTCAAATGGAGGAGAAACAGGAATACTAAACATTTGGATGACCAGACATTACATAACTATTATTATTTGTGGCTTCAAACTTGAGGCTTTAAATATAATTTCCAGAAAATTGAGCATTTTCTAAGTATATACTTCATTTGAAGGTACACTGTGTAAATGTTGTAGTCCCATGTCCAAACTAGTTTTCAATTGGGTATAATAATACAAAAATAACACTCTTTGCATTTGTTTAACTTGGAGAAATAGCACCTAAGTAAAGTTCAATTGCATCTTCTTTTTGTTTCTACAGGTGCCCAGAGTAGACAAACTGAGCGCTGCTGAAGGAGAGAGGCACACCCAGATTTGTTTATTGGCACACTGTATGAATATGGTTTGGTTAAAAATAACCATTAGACCTCTTTCAATAGGGTTTATAAACAACATGACTTCAGGTCTGACATCTGTCAAATGCAGTGGAACATAACCTTTTCACACTGCTTTTATGACCCATATGTGTAAGAATAGTACCAATAGTAACCAACTCAACATTACTCACTCTATTATTCCCATCTTAGCAAGCAGGTGTCAAAGCTGCTGACTTCCCACAGACAGTGTCCATTTTTCCCACTCATATGTCCTGGTCTCAACTACAGGAGTTCAGCCTGTAACAGGACAAGGCCAGTCTCTATCAGCGCCACAGCACAAATTGATTGACTGCTCAGGACCTAATAAAGCCACTTAGCCCCCATATCTTCAAACAGTCCTGGAGCAATTGCAGCTGTAAGCAGATGGGTGCGTTTTGGTTAGGACCTCAAGAAAATGGCAGAGGAGAGTTTCCTTTAACCCACTAAAGCATAGGCAAATCTTTTCTTAAGGATGAGGGCATTATGTGCACAACAATACCGCCGTAATGGCAGGCAATTGCGGCCGTTCGGAGTTTTATGGTGTAAGACCTCCATCAATTCCTACTCAGTCATTATGTGGGGACAAGGCTGTTAGCAAATCAATTGGCCCTAGAACAAGTGGACTGCACAGCACAGGAAGGGGCAGACCCACCCTCCTAACTTATTTCCGGTCGACTGTTATAAACAAGTGTTTTTTTCCTGCCCAATAGATTCAAGTGTTTTGCAGCAGAATCCTTAAAGTGAAACGTGTAGCGGTGAGAGAATGGCTTGAAAAACAATCACAAGGAGCTGTTGTGCAAAGTCAGTTTCAGAAAGCCGGGCTGTGAATGGGATGCTGAATTGGTGGAGCTCAGTGAATTGATATGAGCTAAATGAGGCAGAAAGTTGCACCAAGATGCGAAACAAAAAGGCCGAGGAGAGCCATTAAGAAGACGTCAACGTCCCAGAAAGGAGGCCCGAGGACACTTTGTTAGCCCTACGAGAGAAAAAAAAAAAAGATCCTACACCCAGCTCCGAAATCCAACCAACAATTTCTACATGTTAGCATTTTAGCAGGAAGAAATTGCAAATGAAGCCAGGCAGTGGTTTTAAAAATTCCTCAGCTGTTGCCACTTGAAAAGGTAGAGTGCGAAAAAAAAGGAAGTGAAACAGTAATCCTGCCTCTGTCTTTTGTTTGAAATAGAAAAACAATCTAAACAGAGGTAGGGTTTAGACAGTTGGGGAGGGGAAAGCCGAGACCCTTGAAAGGGACACTTCCTCACCGCAGGAGGAAGAAAAATAAAATCAGCAGATTTAGCATGTCAAAGCGCCAGGACGGAGCAAAGCTGAGGGATGAGGAGGGGACAAGAGTGAATTTTCTCAGCATGGGGGCATATTTAGCCAACCCAACTTACTTGATACTGATAGTTTTACGCACAGGCATTTAAGGATAAGCACTAAATAGAAGCCGATTTCCCCACCCTTGAGTGCATACTTGTTCTAAATTTCACTGTTGCTCAGGGGACAAGGGGTGCTTAAAGTTGCCAGTAAAAATGCCTGTGTCTCTTTCCCAACTCGAATAAGCTTCCTATTATTCCTCTCACAGCTGATGTAACCGAGCTGTTTTAGTCAATTTAATTTGAAAGCTTTCCTGGTCAAACATCAAAACCTAGAGATCTTACAAAGCGGGTGTCCTGTTTCATTTGGCAAAAAGAAAAAGGCAGTCCTGTATCCTCAAAAAAAGGCCTCCTTTATGATTCTATTATACTTCTGTGCTTTTAACTCTGTGTCGAGCAATGGATTCTGACCCTGACTTAATTAAGTGGCAAATGGCAGAATGATTCTCCTAAAAACCCAGCCCACGGAGTCAAGAACACATGACTGCATTCACATAAAGAGGGACAAACAAGGGTAATTAGTCAAGCCTGAAAGACAATGGCGAATGGGAATTTATAGGAAGGGAAGCTGAGACAGAGTGGGCGGAGTCAAACCCCAAGTAGCAACAGAATGACCAATCTGGCTACCTGCAATAATAAAAAGTCGACAGGGGGAGAAAGTTAAAAAAAAAAAAGCAGGATGTCCGTCCCACCAACAAGCCATCCTTCATTGAACCCTCCTAGACAATCAAAGCCTCACCCCCCTATTTTTCTGAAAACAGAGCGGACACATCAAATAGAGCCACTCAAGGGGGAGAAATGGTGCGTTCGGAGGGGTCTTTGCGTCCGAGCGAGCCTGAACAGACCTCACAGTGGGGGGTGGACAACATTGTATGGGACCGATTCCCATGCAGCCTCCACAAGTGCTGAGAGGGGAGGGGCCAAAGAGACAGACAGTGAGGAAGAAGACCGAGGGACAGGAACAGAAAGAGTAAAAAAAAACGGGGCACACAACGGGGAAAAAAGAACTGGGCCCCAGAGCATCAAAGGTTGCTAAGGACCAGAAATGAAGCTTCGACACAGTAAACGTTGCAGCTAAAGTGGTAAATACGGCCCCCTATGGTCCGATGGGTACAGTGTCCACTTTTGGTACAAAGAGGTTCATCCAGTTCTACTAAACTCAGTTCTACTTTACTAAACAGATTTTTGACCTAGAAATGTTTTCAACAAGTTTCTTCAGGGACATCTGCAAACACAAATATGTAGAGGATGACAAGAACAGAACTCTACCTGTCAAATTATTTCAAACATAAATGTGGTATGCTACCTGATTTAAGAGTATGCAGTCGACTTTTTACGAGGCAATCAAAAAAGATAAGACACGAGCCTTTTAAAAAGGCATGTGCCCTATAATATAGACAGCAACAAGTATTTTTTTTTTGCTTTGTGGCAGTTATTGGAAAGCACCTGATTTCTTTTGTGACAGAAAATTTATATTTTATGAAACCACAGTAAATGATATTTCGGTGGCCTATAATCACACATTTCATCTTAATGCCACCTGCACCACCATCATGTAAAGTCAGATTTTTTTCCTTTTTGCAAAACATAAAATTACCTCCGAATATGTATTTGTAAAGCCGAATCTGAAGAGGTCTGCCTCACCAGTCACAAAACTCATCACTAAATTTAAGAGGCCCTGAGCACCTTCAAGGCATTCCCAACGCTACTCAACACTCTGCTAACAAAAGGCAATAAAGATTTGAAAAACTTTAACCTGGGATGAAGGGGCATACATTAAATACACTTCCTGTAAAAGTTGGAGTTGTCTTTCTACACTGCATTGCAAGCAAATTCATTTTGTTTTACCCAATCATATCTTGGATGTAACCAAGAGCTTTGCTCGTTTGTAGTGTGTGTTTTTTTAATCTTGTTCAAAACATCATGCACCAGACACAACTAAAATTGTCACTGATCTAGGACTTTTGTCATTTTTTTCTGTTCCATGTCATTCTTTTCATAATGCGCATTGATTTTAGCTTTAAATTCCTCAAAGTATACATTTTGTCTTGGTTTTCGAACCTGACTTTGATTTGAATGGTTTGATTTTGACACTAACAGAAGAACAACTAGTTACAGCGTACTTTTTAGTGAAACATGTCAGGGTACGAGTCTCAAAAAAATCTCTTAAATATAAAAAAATACAACAGCTGCAAAGACCAACACTTCTCTCACAGCAGAGTAGATCATTTTTGGATCAGAACAGATTTAACAGCACTGAGCACAACTGAAAAGGTTGTTTTGTGGGGCGCTATGGAGAGGCCAACAGGAGAGCATCTGGGCGCCGTAGGCAGGCAGAGGGATGAGTTGAATATATTGTGACATTAATGAGGTTGTCCGACTCCTCATGATGGAGTGGCTGTGTTTTTGTGCCAGCAAGACTAACACCCTTAAACGCTCATGCTGTTAACCCCTGCTGCACTCTCGCCCCGTGCACAAAGCAGATGGGACCATAACACATAGCAAAATGATTTGACACTGCTAAAAACATGGTCCTTTTTAATAGTTTTCTTAATATCTCAGAGCCCTTGCATATAGACATTTTACCATTGTGATTTCTACAAATTAGTGTAAATTTTGCCTAGCATACCTGGAACCTGAAACCTAGTGGCATGTGGACAATTAGTGGCCATGGTTCCACTTCTCCCACACCGGGCTAATTACTGACCTGTGGGTTTCATTTAGACAGGGGAAGGGGAGCACGAACACGGGAAGACCCAGTCATTCATTTGTCTTAATTAATTACCCTGTTTCCACCAGGGCTCCTGGCAAGGCCGGCTATTCTAAAAGCTCTTCTGAGAGTTGGCGCTCAGGACTCTTAACCTGTGAGTAGCCTTGAGCTTTGCAGGAAATTAAGTAGAAGGGAAAAAAATGTAAAGTCTTTTGTAGTGTAAACATTAACTAGTGATTAACAGTGTGATGTCACTCATTGCATTCAATCAAAAGTAATTTTTAACATTGAATACAAAAAAAAAAGATGTTTAAAAAGCATTAGTGGAACACATAAGACTTCCTTTTCTGGGGAGGTGTTCAGGGCATGTCCAACCGGGAGGAGGCCCCGGGACACGCTGGAGGGACTATGTCTCTCGGCTGGCCTGGTTTATCCCTGAAGAGCTGGAGGAAGTGTCTGGAAAGAGGGGAGTCTGGGCATCCTGTGCAGACTGCTGCCCTCGCAACCCGGGCCCGGAGAAAAGGGAGAAAATGGATTCATTTTCCAAAACTACCATATTTCTGCACTTGCATAGTACTTAGTATTGTAAGAAGTACAAAAGGAACAACACACTCTTATCTTAATCGACATGTTTCTACTGCAATCTTAAAAAAAAGCCTTAAAATGACTATTTCTGAATAACAGTAATATTCCATATGGCTTACCTCTTTGACTTTGATCGGCTAAGACTGTTGTTGCATTTAGTAAATAACCTAGATGCCTGACAACTTTGAAATAATTAAGAGGATTTAGAATTTAGAATGATTAAGAAATGTATGATAATATTGTAGTTTTTATGCATAAACTGTACTCCTTAATTCGAGACAGTAACTCGTTAACAATCTTCCATTCTGTTTAAATATAATGTTTTGTTTTATACTGTATCTGTAAATTAAATGAATCAAATCAAACATCCAGACACTATCGGTTTTGACAATAACTATGCCTGTTGTCAGTGCCTTCAACAATTTTTTGACTCTCACTTAAAAAGCTATTGATCTGCTGAAATCTTAAGAAATGCCTGTCCCCTTTTTAAGTGCTCATCACAGAGGAAGTCTTCTTTTTGTCTTTAAAAAAACTCACCTCACATTTTCTTTTTAACATTTTTCTTCTGCAAGCTGTGATTGATTCAGAGCTCCACCACTAAAAGCCAGCATATTCTTTTTTGACTATAATCACAAACATAACTTTTATATTTCATGTGTCTGTAACTGTCAGCTGTTCTTCAGTTCTTCCAGGCTGCGTGGGAACCCTGACAATGAAGCCGGAGCACAAAGGGTTAAAAGAGGCCGGTTTGGAGAGGTTAGCGGTGTGATTCATTTTTATTACCACGTCGCCCCTGCAGGCGGCAGGAGTGGCAAATTATTTCTGAAACAAAGTGGAGCGCTCTCTCTCTCATCAGAGCTATTACCTGGCCGTGGCCGAGGGCGGTGCGCGGCCCACGGAGGGTGACAGTCAGAGGGCCCCCGTCAGTGAGGGATAGCCGTCTACATCCGTCCACGCTCCAGGACATCTCCCCCTGCCCCCACACCTCCCTTCCCGCCTCCCGCAGATGAGAGCTTCTGTGTTTGTATCAGTGGACAAATAAGTGTAAAGTGGCCGCATTGGAAATGTTTTTTAGAATTTTTCAAGATTTTCATGGGCATAATCTGTTATTATTGTCGACACTTTCTAAGACAAATGAAATGGGACATAAGACTGTTAAAGACACAAAACAGCATACTTACAACCAAAACAACTTAAACATTAGTAGAAGTGAAAATTAGAGCACTAAAAAGGGTAAAAAAAAAATTGAAAATAAAAAAAAACAAAAAAAACAAAAGAAAATAAACAAAATTAATAAACAAAGCCAAACTCAATTGATACATGTTTATCAGAGTCTGCAGTATTTAGCGCCATCATTTCAAATATTATAGCCTCAAATTTATTTTGACAGCTTCTTGACATGAAATGGAAAGAATAACCTATCTTTTAAAAAAAATGTCTATGGGGCATGCAACCATCTCGCAGAATTTATGATTTCTTTTGACCATTTTTAGTGGTTGGGTGAAGCCATTTATTGTCAAACAATTGTGTTTACTCTTTTTAAATTACAATGACAACAGAAACTACTCATATGACCCTGATCAAAAGTTTACACAACCCAGTTCTTAACAGCCAAAAAGCCTCCAGTTTCTGTAAATTCTTGGGCTGTCTTGCATGAACTGCACATTTGAGATCTCCTCAGAGTGGCTCAATGATACTGAGGTCAGGAGACTGAGGCCAGTCCAGAACCTTCACTTTATGCTGCTGTAGACAATGACAGGTCGACATGGCCTTGTGCTTTGGATCGTTGTCATGTTGGAACGTCCAAGTACGTCCCATGGGCAGCTTCCGGGCTGATGAGTGCAAATTTTCCTCCAGTATTTTCTGATAACATGCTGCATAAATTTTTCAATAAATTTTGACCAAGTTTTCTGTGCCTTTGTAGCTCACACATCACCAGAACATCAACAATCCACCTCCATGTTTCACAGTAGGACTGGTGTTCCTTTCATCATAGACCTTGTTGACTCCTCTCCAAATGTAACGTTTGAGAGAGTCCTGTATTTCAGCTAAAGTTATTTGTGGGAACAATTTTCTGGCAGTTTCGTATGTCTACCTGACCGTGGTTTGGTTTTAACAGAATCCCTAATTTTCCACTTCTTAATTAGAGTTTGAACACTGCTGATTGGCATTCTCAATTCCTTGGATATCTTTTTATATCCCTTTACTGTTTTATACAGTTCAATCCCCTTTTCCCTTAGATCCTCTAAAAGCTATTTTGCTTTCCCCATGACGAATACAGAAACATCAGGGCAGCAGCAAGAATCGTTTATACACATACACAGATTACAAGCAAACAGATCCTAGGTGAGGTTACCTTTAGTAATCATTCAAATCTGTTTGTGTCAACTTGTGTGCATGTTATTAGTCCAAAATGGGTATGTAAACTGTGCGCACAACTGTACATCCAGAAAAGTCACATAGTTTTGCTTTAAATTAGGACCTAACACTAGATAAAACAAAATTTTAAAAAGCTTTTTTTCCTAGCACAATTTCCCAAGATAGAATTTGAATTTATTTTCCAAGACTGGAAAAACGACACAGCTACAGTCATGGTTTTCCAGATTTCTCAATCAGTATGTTTACATGCAGGTAGATAAAAACTAATTATTTTTATAGTCCGATTATAATATGAGTTTTAAGCTGCAGGGATATACCTTTCTACAACTGTAGAGTGCCGTCATTCACACACACCTAGATATGCTGTTTGTTTCGGATTACTGCTGCACATATACAGCTTACTCCGACTAAGGTCATCACAGCACACTGAGCCGGACAAAAGCACAGAAGTCACACATCAACAGATGAGAAAACTCCAAAGAACAATGTTTAGAGACATACTCACCCATTAATAGACTAACGAAGACATATATGCCCACGCTGCCATTGTTTACCCTGTTTGTTTTTAAGCTTTCTCATGTCGTAAAAAACTTGAGCAGAACATGCCGGTTTTCCGTAGCTTTTGATGTGTTCAAGTGCTGTCGGACGGTGAAGTTACAGAGTAATGTTGTGTTTACGACTCACTAAGACGGTGTGTGCAGCATTAGCTCAAGTGGACACAGTACTTCGGTTCTCTCTTATGCATGTAAACACGGACAAGGTGTGACCTCCAGCTGCAAAAGCTTAATCGAGCTATGAGCTTAGGTCTGCAGGAATACGTGAAGCAAGTAGGGCTGGTGTGCAAAACATGACTACTTCTAGGTGTAATTAAAAGAACAACCATCCCAAATATGACTGCAGACAACAGCCACACAACCAGAGAAAACAGACTTTTAGACAATCACACTTTTGCACGTCCTATTCTCTTAGCATTTGCATTATTGTAATCGCAGCCACATCTGAGTGCGGCAATTCCATATACTGTCTTCTCCTTATGCAGAATATCATAAGCTAAACCAATCTTGTGGATGAGTGCTTTTAAGTAAAATGTCTCCCAAAATGTAAAACTAGCCTTGCAGGAGACATTCAATCAGAGGCGGAGTTGATATGCAGGTAGTTACTCAGTCGTTTAGATTAGGTGTCACTAATGTTTAGCGGGAGTCGGGAGCCATATACTGCCTGCCTTGGTGCCATCACGGAGCTACTGCATGTCACCGCTTTGACACAATTAAAATCCTCTCAAATGTGCACGGTTGAACTGCAAACAGCTGCAAAGAAAAAGATGGTTTTGGTGTAGGAAGAATAGGGAGTGAGCTGAGGTGGATTATGTTGGGTTCTGTTATTGTCAGAATTGGGTAGCATAGCCGCAATTTGTGTTTAGGTAATGGTACCATTCCTTAACAAAATATTTACTCAAGTAGAAGTAACAAAATTATTAGTACTAGACTTCAGTTTGAGATTCTGGTCTGACCTGGACTGAGACTGAACAAATTTTTCTGGACACACAATAACCATCTGTTTACACTGAAATTAGGAGTAGGGACCGTTTTTGTGGAGCAGTGTTGACACAACTAAATCTAGTAAAATATATTAGGATTTGAGTTTCTGACCAAATCATTAATGTTTTTATGTTTCTGAATTTTGAGCAGCCAATAGCAGCTGGAACATCACTGTTTTCAAAAAAGATTTCAATAAAGATGTTGTTTTCCAATGACAGCTCTGGAGTAAAGTAGTGTTTTAAAAATATTTAGACATCCTTCGATCGGAAGTAGTTATAAGGTAGTTAGTTTCTGACTTTTTTGGGTGGACAAACAGTCATGAGTTATTAGTGAAAATACTTATTTACATTTAATGTAAATTTAATGTGTAACTGTAAGTGCCAGCAAAATGTATTTCCCAGAACCCCATCAAGGCAGCATAAATATGTTTCTAAGAAGTGTGAACAATCCCTTAAAAAAAAACAAAAAGTGACAAAACAACTATAAATATTATCAAAATACATCTGAACCACACCATCTTCTTCAACCTTCAATTTGTAATAAAGCAGCAACCTTAAGTAACATTTAGCCTACGCTGGCACACTACTCAAACAGCTCCGCACCCTTCAACTAGCACACATTCCTTAAATTGACCGCTGCAGTTTTTGTCCAAAGATTAGGTAAGCCACAAATGAGATTTATGGTTTGACAGTGGAAGCTAATGGAGCTGCTGCTGTGGGATAAAGATCGGATTTTTTAGACAATGAAGAAGCTTCCTGCCGGCGGCGACACAGGACTGACAGTGGTAGGGACCTGAATCAACATCAATAATGTTTCATCAAGTCCAGCGAGGAGCACTTTAGACCAGATACATTCAAGACATTACTGTGGGCCATCATTCAGGCCTGAAGTGGACTGAGACTGGGAATCAAGCTTAAATGAATGCTCCATTTAAAAAGGTGTCGTTATTTTAATTCATCCATGATTTGTACTTCAAAGCAGAACTAAGTAAGATTTGCAACGCACCCCCTACAACTTCCTTCAGTAAATCACACTGATATAAATACACCTAGTACAGCTCTGGACTACAGTGCTCCACCTTCAAACAAAGGTTTTCTCTGTCTTTTTGGTGGTTCCACCATGACTGATAATGAAATAAAGTGTATGCTGTTTTGGAATGTACTTGGAAATAGTGCAAATTTGAACTGCGGGAAGTCGCTATGTATACATTACCGTAAAGCAATTTGTCACTTCTGCTCGCACAACGGGAACATGACCCAAGACTTGCATCAGGTCGGAAAAAGCTCAAAAAGCGCAAAGTGCTGTTTGTGCTCAGATGCACCAGAGGAGGATAGTGCACGCTTCAAACACACCACTACAACTCAATAATGAAGGTAAAAATGTTACTTAGTTCTGCTTTATTTGAGGAAAGGTGTTCACTTACCTGATTATGGTTGTCTTAGCATTGTGTTATATTTGGTTCTGTGATGTACTATTTGCAAGTGACAATGACAATGACAATTACATTTAGTCTTTACCAAATGAGTGCTACACAGACAAGTGTATTTCTTTTTATTTACTGCATTTTGTCACTGCAATGTTAAATGGCACGTTTTCAAGTTATAATTACCTGTGTAAACATATATTTTTCAATTGAATATTTGAGCAAAAATATTGGCCTAAAAGGATTTTAGCAAACAGCAAAATAAATATGTCTGATGGCAATTATATATGGAACAGGATAGAAAAATAGTGTGCTTCTTCTGCCGCAGTGCTCAGTTTGTCCTCTTTGGGCCATTGTAGGGACAGTTACAGGAAGTAACAGAACTTCCTCTGGGTTCTATGGAGCCTAATATGTCTGACTAATGTGTTCTGTTTTGTTAAAAAAAATGTAGAAACATTTTACACATTGCACCTTTAAATTAGCTGAGCACGGGCTAAGACTACAGTAAATGTACCGCACTATTTTGTGGTAAGTCAAAGAGAAATGACCAAATCTGTTATCTCAAATTTAAATAAAAACAATAACTATCCTAAAATAGCTCTAACGCTCTTTGTTTCCACTGCTGAAAACGTTCCAGTCAACTGCACAACATCCACAGTGACACTGACGGAGACGGAGCGGCAGCCAAACTGGCACAAGTCGCAAACAACTCTGTCTCTCTGTTGCCGTTTCACTTTTTTAACAAAGTTACAAAGCTATGAGGTTGAAACTGCCTGATGCCACCAGGGAGACCCTAGAGTCAGGCTTCTCGGTGACAGACAGAGTGATGACCCGGGCCTCGGTGATGGATATGTGACAGGGCAGTTTGGGGCCCGAGGGCCTGGCTCTTGGGGTGGGGTTTAGCCATAATGGTGTGCTTAATTACCTGCACAGCCACACAGCAGGTCATTAGTCAGACTGGGACGCTAGGTTTCACCTGTCACCGTGAGATAAACAATCCTTCTACCACATCTAGGTACCTCCGAGTAAAAAGCAGATAGTCATACAGTAAGTTAGGGCCGGGCAGCAAGGAGTACGTATAATTTAGGGGATACATATTAAAAAGATGGAAAGATATCCATTAGGCTCCAAAAAGTAAAGAATGAAACTTCCAGGTGCTTGTTTAACAATGACAAGGAGGTTAAATAACTTCTGAAAAAGTCCCGCTTAAACTTCAAGTATTAAAAATGCTTTAGAAACAAAGGGTTTGGTTTCCAGCCTGGCTCCTGTTACAAGAGCTTTTCTTGATTAGTGTTCACATGTAAAGTGACAACCTTGATGCATTTTAAGCCAGTCAGGGCATTTATCAGGTACGTGCAAAATGGTTCCACACACAGCGCTCTGTTTATGAATTATGGCCAAGCAGTGGAGTTACAGACATAGCAAGGGAAATATTCAATAAAATCTTTGATAATACGAGACAAACTGGCTGGAAACATATAGGACCATATGATTTGAGGGTAAATAGAAGGATATGGGAACATTAAATGCTGTTCTTGGTTGGATAAGCTGACCTTTCTAGACCATTAAAAGTGTTAGAAGTGAAAATGCTCATGCTGAATAGAAAGTGGCTGCTAAACGGCAGCTAATGGAGAGAAGATGGCTCTGGTTCGTCCTATAATCTCTGTAAGCTACATTAAGCAGCACCTTTATTTCCAAAGAGATGCTAACCTGGTGCTGTCGCTGCCCGGTTTGCTGTAGTTGTCCAGTGCACCTTCCCAGACACTGTTGGCCATCGAGTTCCCAATGGCCGTCATGACCATGCTGAGCTCCACTGGCCAGTCGTCCAGATCTAAGGAGCGGACTCGGGACAAGTGGGTGCCCAGGTTCCTGTGGATGCCCGAACACTCGATACACATCAAGGCCCCCAAGTTCAAACTGGCCCAGTCCGGATCTGAATTTAAAAGAAGAGACATCATCAGAACAGTCAACAGTGTTTGTAAATTGTTGTAATTTAGACCTGCTAAATCTGCACTGATCACAAGAGTTGAAATGGTAATAATTACTTAATTTTCACAGATTATTCTCTTTCATTGAAGCTAAATAGATTCTCATTGCTGAGTGTTATGAACCAAGTGTGTAATCTTGAATATAATTTCTTGAAGTAAGTTATTAGAATGATGACATCAAGATTACAAATTACACACCATCCACACAAGACCACATACAACTTTGACATTTTCCCAATATTCAGGGGCAGATGGCTTTTAACTGACATGGCCATACTATGACAACTAAGAAAACTTAATCTCTAATCAACCCTTTGACCACTGTGTTTTTCCCAAAAAGAAAGGTGCCCTGAGCTCCAGTGGAAGGGCGGTGACTCGAATAGATATTTCACATTTTTATGCTGCAGATAAAGAGTACTCACTGGGAGCATCGCAGTCGACACAGAAGCTGTTCCCCCTCATGTTCCGTATGGACTGGATGGCCATCGCATCACTTTGGCTGCCTAACCGAGACTGTGAGACATAATGGGTGAGAGAGTAGGTCAGCGGGAACTAATCACCGCAAAACAATTACAGCTGAACTCTGATTGTATCTCAAACCGGTGATGGAGATAGGAACGGAGAGGTGTTTTAAAGTGTTTTGGAAAAAGACTGAGGCGGGTGTGGTGGGGGGTATGAATATGAAAATGAGGCCGCGTGCGTCTCCACACTATGCTGACACAAGCCATGTTATATCTCTGATGTGTGTCAGTTCTAATAAGAGATCCCCCACACAGCGGCGCACCTGTCTGACAACCTCAGGTGACAGCTTGAAGTAGGTGAGGAGTAAGGTGGGTGGGGTGGGGGGAGGGGGACAGGGCACCGCTGTAGAGAGGCGGCGAAGATGTGAATGAGAGGAATGTGAATGAAGCACTAGGTGATGACTATGCTACATTACATTATATTAACACTCAAGTCCAGTTCAGCAAATGGCTTTAAAATCATGGATTGAAACACGACAGAGACAAAAAAGTGTAATGTCGCAAACTTTGTTAAGAAAATAACCCAAAAAAGAAAAGGTTAAAGCTTTAACCTTTTCTTCAAGATGAACTGGATGATTGAGAACATTCACAGACAAAACAGTCCAACATTTTTGGAGTTGTGAAACACACAGAGGAATAAAACACTTGGAAGCGCTGGCTAAAATTTGTTTCCTGACTTTCTGTGACGTTAAAATGTATTTGCAGCAGGCAGCTAGCTGGCTAACAAGACTGCTGGTTGGCTGTGATGGGTGATAAAGCCAATTGAACCAGAACTAAAACTGTAAAAAAAAACAGACTTGTGAGCTTGCTCCTCTTTACTCTGTGATCCTGACGTACCTTGTTCTTGATGCTCTCGCAGGACTGCAGGCTGGCGAAGATCTGGCTTTCGATCGCTTGGACCCACAGTTCCCGTTCTTCATATGTAGACGCTTCAAAGTTCCATGTCTGGCCCGTCAAAGACACAATCATGAACTCGAAGGAATCCTCTTGCTCTGAAAAACACACAAAAATCTAAATGTATTATTAAGGCAAAATTAAAATATAGAAAGTGACAAAAAACGTATAGGCATTCTAAGCATTTCTTGTGAATATGTATGGGAAAACCTTTTGCTGCAAAGTCAATGGCATAACTCTGAAACTACCATCCATTCAACTCATCAAATTCAGAATGAAATTATTTCTTGGCACTAGTATTTAAACTGACTCACTTTTACTTCCCTCAGCTGGACTTAATATGACGAATTTTAACTACTTTATAATTTACCATCCCAAGTATTACACCATATAATTTATGATTCAGGTCTGAAGCAACTCCACATTAGCATGACTGCCTTATCTAAGTTAATGTCTGTGAAGGTTCTTAGTCATCCAGGACATCTTGAAGAAAAGGTTAAAGCAAAAGCATCTGGACTCAGTTTTTAAGGTGAAGATGTTTCGTCTCTAACTCCAAGAGACTTTATCAATTCTTAGATCAACTGGTAAGAGAGCTGAGCTTATATCTCTAGAGGGAGGAGTTTCCCCTGAAACCAAACCTGATTGGACCAGACTGTCATGGTCTCATAGTTGTTGGCTATGAGAGGACAGTGTGACTCCTGGTGTGTTAGGGTTAGGTGAGTCGTTATTGACACTGTTCAATTCAGGTGTTGTTGTTCTAGAGTGAAACTGTTTAAAGAGGGGCGGCAGTGGCTCAGTGGTAGAGTGAAAATGTTACTTTCATTTCTTACAATCTGACTTGTATCAGGATTCATTTTATAAGCATATGTAGCAGAAAATACAAAACGCAGAGCTATGTAATAGACCTTGTTACAAAGTGCCACCTAAACCTTTTTCTTCTAATTTCACCTTTCTTTGTAAAACAGCTGCAAGGAGTTTGGCATTGGCAACTGCAAAAGGCCACATGCTAGAAAGGGACTCGCAAATACAGTTTCATGTGGCCCTAGATATATATACGTTAAAACAATAAAAAAAAAACTTGTTAATATAATCATAAACTTGGCTGGATTTTTTTCCTTGCATGCAGAAAGTTGCGTGTATCAGGGGTGCCTTCAGCCTGGGCCCCCGGATTCTCTAGAAGCAGCACTGCAGCAAAGCACAAAAACTACAGCACAGTACATTTTTAAAATACATTTTTTTCTTTTCAGTCAGTATGCGTATTAAAGAAGAATATACATAACAACATATTACAATTTCAAATAATTTTGCGTTTCTTATTGCTTATTTTTTTTTTTTTTTGCCTCAAACACTGAATATGCAGCGGCTGGGCTTAACTAAGATTCATAAAAATGTCACCTGTCATTTTCAAACGAGAGGTCTGACACAACATATGCTGTAACACATGCTGAAATGCCTCTGTCGCTCCGAAGCAATTCATTAACGCGCTACTGTACAATGTAACATCTTTAGTCGGTGCACATGCTTGAGCTCATAGCCAAATGATTTGTAATTACCTAATTATGTCTATGCAAATAGTCATCTCATTTGCATAAACCATGTGCGGAGGACTCCAGGCAAGTAGACACCGGGGAAATGTCTTTTCTGTAGAGTTTTCTATATACATTTTACCAGAAATAGATTTTAATATCCTTGTGAACGATGTATCAACTAGCCTAGATGTTGTAGTGGTAACAACATTACCGGAAGAAATAAGATTTTGTATTTTTTACTGTATATAAGTTATTATTTAAGGGTAAAGTGGCGCTATTTGCTTTACAACAAACATATAATTTTTTTTTCATTTTCTGTCCTATTTTTTTCAAATCAGATGCAAGAACTTAACTTATTTGCTTTTGTTGCACGCATTAATTTGAGGTTAATGGACTCCAATCTCCATAACTCCAAAACCTGACGGATAAAATGACTAACTAAATTAAACCTGTAATGAATATAACATAAAGATGGCGGTACAAATCACTCGATCCAAGAAAGTCCTGTCTTTTCAATGAACAATCCATTCACGGCCCTTGTGTGAGACGGAGCCTCGTGCTGTAAAGGTGCGTCTAAATGACTGATGTCTGACACTAATGTAGCAATCCCCAGCGCCGAGGTGGAGGGCCATCACTTCAGGGGGAAAGCGATAATCCAATTAGCTTGACACCGACTTCAATTATCTGATTTAGTTTGCGGAATCGACTACAGGTCACAGGCGATCAATACAGACTTGGAGACCTCTTTATTTAGACTTAGGCTGGATAAAGGTGTGGTATTCTAAAGCATAATAAAAATAATAAATCTACAAAGTCACTTTTAGCCCTGGTATAAATGAGAAATGAGAGATGAAATTACATTTAGAAAAACATGGTTGATTAATTGAAATGCATTACAAAATCAATTTTTAGTCCAATATACCTTGAGGTACAATAACAAATGCATTTGATTATAATTTGTGGACTCAACTGTTGTTATACTCATGTTTTTTGTCTTTAAAAAAAAAAAAAACAACAAAGCTAATTATTCTGTTGGCTGCCCAGGCAATAAATTGGAGGCATTAAAAGACTTTCATTATGGAGATTAAAAAAGAAACGGATGGCTGACCTCTTAAACTGATGAGTATACAAGGAAAAACAAATCAGGTTCTCCGTGCATAGTGATGCACATGGAAGTCATAGTACAGTTGTTTTTGTTACAATTTAACATTTCTGCTATTTTTCCAGAATGAGAAAATACTATGAAAATAAAGTATTAAAGAAATTATGAAATGCATTTTTAAGGCATTGTCTTGATCGGCATAAGTTAGGTTTGGGCTGTGGATGACACATAAAAGATAGAACTGCCCCAGAGAAGATCCACTGAGTTTACATTAAATCTCAAGGGGGTAAACTTAGTTTCTAAAACGGAGAGTAAATAAAAGCTTTTAGTTAAGAGTTTGGTTATGCTGAGGAAAGCTTTTAAAGTTTTCTTTAAAGGCACAATACTGGATTTTGAAAAAAAATTAAAAAAAATAAAAAAAACAAAACACCCCATGTCGAATCACGTTTTAGTGTTCATCAGCCATGGTCAAATTGAGATTTTCTCTGGCTATGAATTGGTTTAGCTACTGTTTTTATTCTTGTTGAGCTGTAATTGGCTGAGAGCTGTACACCCCAAAATAACCCTCTCATGTAAACAAATGGCAGCAGGAAGTTGGTTTAAAGTAGCTTCCCTTCAATATTGTTTAAGAGGGGGTTAGGTCTGGAATAGTAGGGATTTCTATAGTGTGAGCATTGATGAAATATTTTCATAGAAACCTGCATACTATACCTTTTAATAATTAATTAATTAAATAACAAAATGATCAACCAGTCATTGTATCTTCTGGAGTCTTTCCAATAAGATGAAGAGTTGGTTGCACTAGACTAGATGAGGGTGTCTCTATTTGATGTGGACTGTCCCACTTTTAAGTTTCTTCTCCCATTCTTCAACATGTACAGTATCTTAAAAACAAAAAAACACTATTAAGACCCAGTTTTAAACAGTCCCTATCCCAAACGTCCCATTTAACCAACAATGCAAAACACAGAACAAACTTTAATACACTGTCACATAATACAGCAACCATGTCATGTTTAACCAATGCATCTATTACATACAATTAATATTCCTCTTATTTCTAAAGCATTTGTTGAATGTTTTTAGTTTTTAAAATAATTGTTTGTGGATATGCAAAATAGTTATCCAGTTTTGATGTTTGGAAAAGTAGTAACCCTCGAATTAAACTTACATTGGAGTATTATTACAGGCGCGCTAGCATTACTTATTGTCAGTGCTATCCACAGTCCGGCCATTTCCCTCCATAAGCCAGAGTAATTCAGCTGTAGGTGAGGTCAAAGTGTCCTTTCACAGTAAAAATGAGTCTGAATGATGAGCCAAATGTATGGAGGCTATTGTACAGCACCTGCCATGATGAGCTTGTAAAAGGGCCATTAATGCTGTAGTTATTACGCTGCGTGCAGTTAGCTCAGGGCTAGCAGAAGAACAATCACCTCGTCACATTAACATGGACATTAACCTCCTGACCATATCTTTCTAGTAACCCACCATCAACAAGTTCTTACCAATTAGAAATAAATTAACAGCACACTGCAGGTGGGTGGACAAGAAAAAGTACCATTTTAAGGCAACTGGAGGGCCCCACTGTGAGGAATGAGCGAAATATGATTTTCCTTAATCAACACTGCTAAATGACAAAGAAAATTACTGCATAATGGCTGTAGAGGTACAAAGTACAGAGCAGATTAAGATACACAATGTCCACAATTTAATACGATTATGCTGTGAAGATTGTTAGGACCAAATGTTCATAGGCTTGTACTTGATAACTTTTATTACAACGGCAATGTTTTAGACATTAGGGAACAGTGACTACTGTAAATGTTTTAGGTAAATTAGAGTGTCTCATTAAATACCTGAAAATGTGATCAATTCATGAAATTCCACAGAATACTGAACTAGGTGCTTTGACCATCACAGAGCTACTTGATAAAGGCGCCATCTACTGTAGTTGATCTAGTTAAACAAAACAGCACTAAAATCAACATACTTTTGGTGCAGAAGCACTTTTAAAAAAGTGTAAATACAGGAGTAATTTTAGAGTTAGAACCAGTTCAAACTCCTCTGAAGTAGCTGATTGAATGGAGAGTCTGGGTGAAATGGGTGACCTGAGGACGCTGCTGTTGTGGCTGCACTGAGGAAGCAGATGTTCCACTGAGGACCTGTGGACCTGATTAGCACCTCAGGGGTTCAGCAGTGAGCACAGCTGTGCCGTCTACAACAGGCACCCACACCGCATCTATTCTGTCTAAGCCTCCTAAGACCTGTGCTGTCCTTAGAGGGGACTTCTCAGCAGTTTGTTAGCCGTGAGGACTCCTCTTTTATCCATTTATGTGAGCGCGTGGCTGAACGATGTCAAGGTGGCCAGGTTCACAGGGTGAGCTATTGTTTTTCTGCGCAGGATGTGTTGTGTTGCGTCGTCTGCATGCATCAGGCAGTCACTTAAAGAAGTGCTTGCCGTTCCTGTGAATTAACGAGCAGTTGGGAAGAACAGGCCAAGGCGGTGCCATCTGTAAATGTCACAGGCACTGCTTGCTCATTTTACACATCATTAAAGCCAATATTCCTAACCTGTATCAGAGCAATCAGGAGCAGGCCATTACTGCGACAGCGGCCCCAGGGGAACCACGACCAAACTCCGAGAGAAGAGACCAGGCAGGGAGAGATAGCACACTCTTTATCTATCTGACACACAAACACAGAGGCAGGCTGGTGCACAGTCATACGGAGCACACCTAACAACAATAAACAAACACATGAACTCAGCAGCCATCCCACTTCACTAATACTGCTAATAGCTAGTGCTTTTAACAACAGAGCAGAATGAAAACAGGGCCAATTACACATGTATCTGTGGGCAGTGTGTATAGAGCCCAAATGAGAATCTTGTTATTCCTTTCGCTTCGTACTGTGGCGCTCAGAAAACTAAGCCATTACAGGAGTGGGGGCTCCAGGGACAGCTTTGGGAAATGAGAGCGAGTCGGGGAGTGACAAAACAAAGTATTGAGATAAACACCCACCATTAGCACAGGCAGTTAAACCTCCATTTCCTAATCCTCAGCTGGACTCCAGAGGATATTAACCCTTGCTTTACTAAGGTATGGGACAAGAGGGTATATACCAGTTCAATCTGCCTCGGATTGTATTAACTCTACACCAGTTTTCATCAAGGGGATTCCTTTAGTGTTGAATTTATCATATAACAACAAATATTAGTGTAATTAAAATACAAAGTAGATTAACACAAACCAAACTAATATACCCATTTAAACATAAAACAGGTCAAAGAACCATTTTGAAACCAAAGTATTGATCAGCAGTCTTTGTATATTGCTTTCAGTTGTCAACAAAGGGATCGAACGCTAACTCCCTTTCTGCTTCACGTTTTTCTGTTTGTAACCGAGAAAGACTGGACCTGGCCAGTAGCTACAGTATGAGTAGCTGAGAAAGGTGCATTTGTAGCTTGGTTCTATAATATCTTTGCACTGGCTCATTGTCAACACATTATAATCCTTCACCATCTAATATGGTCATATCCTTTTACATGTGAATGTCTGTTACAAGTGTGAGAGTAGAAACCCTTTTCCAAGCATGTCAAAATGATGCACACCCACTTAACAATAGAAGTGGTATTTCTTTCCTTTTCATTTATATGGGTTCACAAGTTGAAGACACTAAATTAGACACACAAAAAAATCATCATCATTCATAATGTGTTTTAAAGCAAGAATGCAAAATGATATAGCTATAGTCTTACAGTTCAACATATTCTGCATAGTCTTCAAGGCATATGATTTTAACCTAAAGGATGAATTATTAGTGTCTATCTATACTGTATATTAGTGTTTATGTGCTTCTGTGTGGATCGAGCCACTCGCTAATGTTCTCTACCGATTCACTGACAGCACGCACACATGTAGCTAGCTGGTTGCCATTTGACAAATCATTAAGTTTATGCAGACTATGGTTGCACAATATATTGCAAATGAATCACTATTGCGATATAGATTGCAATATTTGCATCGCAAAGACTGATTTGTATTGCAGTAACGTTATACTGTTCAATATCATTAGACTTTAACTTCAAAATCAGCAAAAAGTGTCCAAAAAAAAAAAAAAAAAAGCGTTATATCAAAGTATGGTGCAATAAAAAAGTCCTGGTTTAGACCTGGTTCAGTCCGACATTTAGTCCTAGTTTAGAGCGGTGTAATCCTGGTTGTCTCCTAGTATAACCTTTGATACTGATAATGTTGGATCCTGAATTAGCGCCCAGTTTGATGAGTGAATGTTAGTCCAGAGCGTTATGCATTTATTTTTCCTACGCAATACCGTTATTGCAATATTTAAAGAGTTATTGTACAGTAAATTGCACATTTGTCTAATATCATGCAGCCCTAAGACAGACAGCAAATGTTTGCTCATTCAGACATTTTCACATGTGACTTGGGTCAAGCACCAGCTCAGTAGCTCCATTCAACATGCTCACTGACCCCGTCCCATTTCAAAACCTTTTCAGTTATTGTGGGACTTATTCCAATTCTTTAACATTGTTATTCTTATAATACTACATGTAGATGCTACACTCAACAAAATTCTGTTTGGATGTCAGAATACACACACAGAGCTGTTTCATTAGTACAGTGTAGAATTATTGAAATACCACATAACATTATTCCACATAAAGGCCTTGGACTAATGCAATCCCACAGTTTGAACATTTGACTAAAGACTAAATATACAATATACGTATATACAGTACATGTATTTGACAATGGTAAGAATGATTGTAGGATAATTATTAGACAATGTGGTGTTATCTTTTATCTGGTCACAGTCTGGTTTAATTGGCCGCTGCACAATAAAAACTAATTTGATGATCTTATCATTTTGTGGAGGGTTTCTCACAACCACTTCACAATTAATCAGTTCAAAAGATGAAATTAAACTACTTTATTGATTAAAATGTTAGTGGATCTTTTAAACACCAGAGGCTTTTGGTGGATAACACAAGAGTTGCAGCAACACTTTTGAATCAAAGCGTAATTTGTCAAAACAAAGGGAAATGACTGCGGCCGGACCATTTTAATACTTTAATATAAATTGATGTGGTCTGTTATCATGTCACATAATCAAGAACTTTCATAGTTTTTGATTATTCTTATATTTGTAAGAACTAAGAGCACACTTTCTCAGATTGACACAGCCATTTTTAACACTTTCGTCTCAGCTCAGGTGCCAACATGAACAAGCTTAAACCCTCCAAACATTGAGCACTTGATATACTGTCTTTAAAAGAGAAATACATTAATGACGCTCCCTGACAGTCCGCATTAATCAGAGGGGCTCCCCTTGAACATAGCTCTTTATCGGCCATCGATTTTCCAGTGGGTTTATGGCGAGCGACACACGGAGAGAGCTCGTCGCCGGGCGGCTGCTGGGAAACGCATTACGGCGCTGTCAGTCGTCTCGCCATGCGTCCTGCATCATTCTTTAAGCACATGAGAAGTTCATTACGGCACACAGCTCTGATAGAGCATAGCATATTAGGGAGTGTGTCCATTGTGCACATCCATGATAAAAATTGGAAGAATTCATTTAAAAAAAAAAAAAGATTTAGTTATATAGCGCTTTTCCACCTAGTAGGCACTCAATGCGCTTTTTTTATACTTTTATTTAAAATGTATGTATGTTTAAAATGTATGTAAATAAATACGCATTTATAGAGTATTTGCGTTACTCAACAGCGGGGATGTGTGGCTATTTACAAGACAAAGCTAGAGGACAGATTAGTTGATTCGCTTGCAGTGATGACTTTTAATGCACCAATATCGATACTACATTAATTCAAAATGCAATCAACATAACCAAAAAGTGGAATGTTAAGTATATCTGCAGAGAGTATGAGGTTTCAGTTCCAGGTTTTCTGAAGTACATTTCAATTTAAACATGTTGTAGAAAACATTTTGAAAGACTTTATCCATCCGGCCTTTCTAAAACGAATATAGACATAGACCTCCAATATGTAACATAGCTCCAAAGTAGCTAGAGTATTTAAAATATGTCTGCATACAGCACCTTTATGGATTGTTTACACAAGAACGCTGGTCAGGAAAACGCAACAAGCTGTTGCCGTTTTGCATTCCCACGAAGCCACCCTAAACGGCCAAAACTATCTAGTACACGAGTGGGTTCTCTTTTTGCTACTTCTGCTACCTCCTCGTCTGAATGGGATGTTGCTTACACATGCGTTTAGTGTCTATGACGCAGTTGTTTTCAGAGAGGATGATCACTGTTCAGACAAAAGCGGCAGCTGCAAATAAAACAGAAAAAACTTTCGCGACCAGGTTCAAAGGTTTGAGTGAGAACACTGTCCTTGTGTTTAAAAGGAAACCAATTGTGTAAATGGCCCCTTAGTTATCATATATTATTGCCATTCATAAACCTAACTCATTGTGTAACAGTAAAATACTATATGTCTCGTTTAAAAAAAATAAAGTCTACAAAAATGTATTTCTGAATTAAGACAAGATGTGCACCATTAAAAGTCACAATTTTTATAGAACAGAGGGCACAAAAATCAAACCAAAGTTAATGCTAACAAGTAAGCAGTTTAACTAATAATGTTGATTTTAAGTTATATTGGTGAACCCTACAAAAGTGCTGGAATTTGGTTGAACTGTGATGCATAGAAAATTACAGTGCAGTGAAAGTTTCCCCCCTCTCTCCCTTCTAAACCGTACACATGTTATCATGACCAAAATTATATCTCATCTTAAGACGCCGCCTTGATTTATGATGCTTCACAACTACTAAAATTCAATTTCAGCCCGCACTGCACGCTTCTGATTGCCCCGTAAATGAGATAAACTGATAGCAATTTATTCAAAGATCGCACCTCTCTCCTCGTCCTCGTTCTCTCCTGTTCGTTTCAACTCACATCAAGACCTGGGTGAATCCAATATTTAAGCGATACGTCTGTATTTTAGGGCATTCAGCAGAACGGACAAGCGGATGCTAATAGAAAACTTCACCAGGGACAATGAGAGAGACGGAAAACAATGTGCGTGTTTGACGACGTGAGGAACATTCGGGATAAGGCTTCTCGGGGCTGATTGCTCTAATACCTCCTCCTCAGAAGTGAAGTGTAGCCCGGCTTCAATTACTCCGACCTATGAGGACAATTATTGCAGAGATCTGGTGTGTGATAATGTCAGCCGTCGCTCACTGAAGTCTCTAATGCTTCTGTGTGAAATGACTGCTTAATAATGTTAAAAGACCTAACTTTGACAATGTTAAGAACATCACCGAAGTAGATCTAACCACATACTGTTTTTACTGGATATACTTTGTCCTAAGAAGTCTTATGGTCTTGGTCTTATTCATGACTACATGCGTTATTTTGGACCTTCTCATTGTTATTGACCCATTGTCAAATGCAAACCAATGACCAGTGTACCAATTTAATCAGATGTCTTGTGAAATATACTTCGAGAGATTTTATTGACAGACAGGGCCTTCACATAAGGTGTCAAAAGCTATAAATGATGTGAAAAAGGACTCTAAACTCTGCTTGTATCCCATTGACCAAAACAGAAATCGTAACTGCACATGGCTAATCTGCTTGAATGAACATTGACATTCCAGAAAGAAATTTGGATTTTTGGTTGCTAAAAAAAATAAATACAAATTTTCTATTCTACCGTTTATTGCAATCATAGGCATCCAAAACCTCAATAGAAACAAGGACTTAGTCATTACTTTACAATGCACCTATGTTGTTTATTTCTGATCATGATCCAATTCTAATCCCTTTCTCATATAGAAACTTGACATCATGACATTATTGTTTACAGATCTTTTGTTTTCCTGCAACATTACAGCACAAATACCTCTTCAGGGATTTCCTATACTATTACTAAACTGTGTTGTACTGACATGACCTGTACTATATCAATCAGTGGAATTATACCTTAAGTCTGTCGTCGTCTTCTCTTTGTGGGAAAAAGTGGAACATCATCACAGCTCCTCATGTTGCAACAATATATAAGTTGGGGTGAAAAAGAGAGAAATACCCCGCAGCAAAAAGGGCCCATAAGAGGTGCTAGTGTTTGAACAATAAGAGCAGCAGCACTTATCTCTGTGATGCTGATGATGTTCGCTCCATACAATGTGGTCAACAGACCCATTCAGACTTTAAAGAGGAGCTGTCACAGACCATGATAGAAAAGTATAATGATTATAAATGCTAAGCCCCATTTAGGAGGCGTCAATGCCATTGTTGTTGTTATCCAGCGTATCAATCTTGTTGATTGATCATCCCGCTCTGGTGACATCAGTTTTATGGCCTCTGAAATGCGTCTCAGTGTTTTCACAATGCCATCCAATTAGGGCACTCCATTCATCATTGGGCCGGGGAATCATTATTAATTGGGTGGAGAGCCGACTGCCACTCCCCTGCTGTGGAGGGCCGCGGCTATAGGAGAGAACCACTATTCACAGTCGAGCACAAGAGAGAAGGGGGGCAGGGGGCAGCGAGGGGGGACCCAGCAGGAAGTTACATGGGCACGCCAAATACACACCTTTATGTACTTTACGCTACATTAAAGCAGATGACAATTAAAGCAGGATTTTGAGGGAAATACAAGAAAGATTACTGTTATTTTTTTATCTTTTAGATAATGTTCGAAATTTAATGGACAAATATGTTTGTTTAAATTTCACAATAGACCATTCAAACATGTGGATTGTTCATGTCGGTTGTCTTTCATTAACATGACTTGCAGGAAGTCTGTGGAGGTTCATTCAGGTCATTAACCACTATGTCTTGGGTAACACGGACAATGGGAAAAAATATATTTTATTATTGCTATTCCTTTCTTTTGAATAATGGATTTTTTTCATGGATACCATTTCTAGGCTGGAATAAAATACTTTGAACCAGAGAACTGTGTAAGCATTTTAGACATTCAATGGTTTATAATATTGTGTAGCACAGTGGACTGTGATTATTAGACAAGAAGCTTTTGCAAAAGTGAGTGGTGGTTCCGAGAAGTGCCATTGACTACTGGAACATAATTATTACAAATCGGCTGTTAGCATTACTAGCAACAAGAAACTTACTAAGTTTCCCTCTTCCAAACTCAGAACATTTCCAAATATGGTTTTATAATTTTTAGGGAAATGATACATTTCCTATAGTTATAAATTACCGTTTGCTCCTATTACTGCTCAGGTCATGTCTTCATGCCAATCCAAACATAGACATCAACATAACCACCTACATCCTGCCCCTGGGAACTTGTCACAGGGGTTTGTGAACGATATGCCTCCTACCACTATATGTAAGGCATGATATAAAATCTCATGTATTGTTTACCTTTGCAAGCAAACCTTATCCTGTAGCATTGTTACATGTGTGTGCTTTGTTTAATTCTTGCAAGAATTAAACCTGACCATTCATTCGAAATTGTACGCTGTCTCCATCGTCTCTCTCATTGATCTGAATGAAATCTTTTTTAACAATAATATACACTTATTACACTTCTCTGAATAATGTAGAGGCAAGATTAATACAGCACTTAATGTTAAACAAATTATGGCTTGTTTATAAAATGTGCATATTTGATCAGAAGTGTATTTGGCCTCATCTTCTCTTTCAGATTGCACAAGATGTTTTTCATTTGGGAAATTCATTAAAGAAGGTTCTTATGCCCCTCAATTTCTAGCCAGATAAATGTGAGCAGTAGGCTCAGTGTTTAGTACCTTCGTTGCCTGCTGAAAAGCTGTCTGGCTTGGTGATGCCCGTGCTCTTTTTCCTTCTGTGTTTCTTGCGGTTGGCGTGAGGTGATGGAGGGGGCTCGAGCTTAGGACTTGTGGCGCTGCCCAAACTGGAATTGGCCGGATCATTCATGCCATCTGCTGAAAGAGACAAGAGACTGTGGTTAGACTTTTGGATCAGGTTATTTTTGGCTTCACACAGCGTCTTATCAAACCCCAACACAGACATACATCCCAACAATTAGGTGAGCTGAGTCTTCCTGTACACAACATTAAATTGGTTTGTTACAGCATATACTGCCTTTCTTGCATTTTGCATCCTTAAAGGTATAGTGTCTCTGAGCATAAATGGGGCACAAGGATGACTGAGACAAATACAGCAACTTACACAGCTTTAACGTGTTTTTGAAAAAAACTAAATAACCTTGTAAAAAGAGAAGAGACTCCTATATTTAACAAAATAGCTATGATGTCATCACACAACATCAAAACATTATGATTATTATCCAAATCTTCTTGTTTGTGCTCATTGTCTGCTTTCATTCATTCTATAACGAAACTAGTTCAGTTTGGTCGAGACTGAGACGATCTCCATTGTTTAATTAAGGCATAGGTAAATGAGCAAAAATTATCAACAAGTACACAACTATCCATAAATAAAAAAGGTCATGAAAAATATGACATCCATTCAGTATATAATCAGTGAATAAAAAGTAAAGTATGACATTGAAAGAGTCTGGAAAATGTTTTGAAATGTCTCGGAGTGCTCCAAAAGTAAGTGTGTTGGTGATGCTGTCGACAGAGTGAAGGACACGTATGGGGCTATCAGTGAACAAATGGTTACCTGGCTTCGCCCCTGGCAAAGCTCTCCATATAACTGTCGGAGAGTGACAGGGGGCTAAGAGCCGGCTTTGTTTCTTGTAAGTGATTTTATAAATGTGATATTAACCTGTGCTACCGTTGGGCAGAGGCGTTGGAGGGATGGGGCGATGAGAGGGGGTTGTCAGCTTGCCATCCTTCTGATTTCCTGACATTTGACATCACTTTCCCTTCTTTCCCCTCCAGATGCCATTATGAATCTAGGAGTAGGGGCCAGGGGCCTGGGGGGGAGCAGGAGGGGAGGGCCAGTAGATGGGCCCCATATTGCTCTGTTCTTACCACCCTGTGTGGTGCTGGCAGCCTCCTCCATTGTCTCCCATCAAAAGCTCATTGTAGTGTGGCAAACTCCATTCATTTCCCCGCGCACCGTCCCAGCCCCAGGGGTGGGGTGCAGGAGGACAAGGGGCTCAGGGATTATTGCTGTTGTCGTTGCCAGTTGCACATGCGATAATGTGCAGCACTGTGCCATTAGCCAGTGTACAACATTAGGCCTAATTCGGTCATTACCTTTAGGGAGATGGGGCTGTCTTGGAGGAGTAAGATGAGCTCAGCAGGGGTTTGGAGATGCTAACGTGGGGGGAGAGCAGCGCAACAACGGCCTGCGGATGCATTGTTTTAGTGTTCAGAGATACAGGAGACAGCACCTGAGACACTTCATTTCATCGGAGCTAAACTCAAAGATTAGCCATGAGGAGATACAAGTGTTTTATTGAATTATAAGGCATATAAAAACATAGAGCATTCTGCATACAGTATACACTACTGTATGAGCAGCAATGTGAGTGTGTTACTTGTAACGCAACACCATTTATTCTATGGCATCCCATCAATAAACATAACATAGGCGCGTGTGCTAGACTATATGCATTAGGAGCTCAGTGTTTGAATGGCAGCACGCAGCCACACATGTAGCAGCGCTAGTCGAGGCGTCTGTTTCAATTTCCCTGCTCTCTTACAACAGCCCCCCTGAGACGAGTCATTAGCTGGCTCAGACAGCTGGGGGCACAGGGGTCCTCTGAGCAACCCCCCACATCCCCCCCTCCCTCCGCGCGGCAGCGTCTGTCTCAACAGCGCAGCTCCGTATGGCGGCAGCAAGACGTGAGCTGCGACCTGCCTCCAACGTGACAGCCAGCATTTGTTTAATGTCGCTTGAGGTTAAAGGGGAGGGCTGCCCCTCGGGGGCCGCAGTCGTGTCATAAACACCTCTAATTATCAATTTCTGCCCCTAATGTTGTGGAAAATGACCCCAGCCCCGTTCATCCCACATCTGAAACATGTGCCGGACAGGACGCCTCCTATTGTTAGTGTATGTTAGGCTTTTGAGTGGACTACAGGAGGAGAAAAGTAAGAGAAGATATACCAAGTAACAAAAAGTATCTGGAAATGTTATATTAAATGTACCATACGTAAAAGTAACAACCTGTAAATAAAGATGCATCTCAATTTCCATCACTGTTGTGTGAAGTATGAATGTCAAGGCTTTTGTATTCATGTAAAACCTCCTTTAGGCAATTACCTGATATACCAGTCAAAGTTTAAATTTGATATCAAGAACCCCAGATCATGAGGTTGATAAAAAGTCCAAATCAACTATTATTGTTTTCATTTGCCTAAGGCAGCTGCTATGTTGCTTTTGATGATGCATTTTGGAACCAATTTTCCTGATTCTACAATATTATCTATGAAATATATCAGACTGTATCCTACAATCATTATCATACATTACATACCATAACAGAAGGTTACCTACCCTAGCTTTAAAGTTCCCCACCTTTAAGTGCTTCTCATTTGAGAGGTAAGAGCTGTAGATTGGACTGTAGGTTCTTTACTTGAGAATGACAAAGTTGGCCTGGTGGCGGTGCATTATTAGCCGGCTGTTAGTGCCTGTGAGAGCCATCAGTACCGAGCGCTCTGAGGTAATGAAGTCTCTTTCCCACTCAGCCGAGATCACCTGGGCAGCGGGATAGGTGCAAGGCTAACCTGTGATTACAGTGTATAACGCTCCCGCCACGGAGATGACAGTTTAAACGCTTCAGAGTGGATGCTGTGGGTGCTCTCTAATGCTACGCTGAAAATGAATGACAATGTAGAAAGGGTGAGAGCGGTGGGAGCAAGGAGAGAGGGGGAGAGTCGTTTCATTGTTATTCAAGAGGCTCGGGGTGAGGAGCACTATGATTCTGCCAGGCCCCTTGACAAGGCAGCCCTGCCTGTCCTCAATCAAAGCCAACGGCTGCAATTAATGGCAAAAATTAGAAACAATCACCGCCTCCTCCTTATTATCCTCAATTAGAGTGCACTAATCAAGGCCTGATCGCGCTCTGCTGCTCTCTCCAAACTAAATGTCAAACTTCATTATGGCCTGGCGTAGAAATCAAACGCCCTGCACGCTATCACCCTCGCATCGGGAGGCCAAGGCGTAAAGCGCGGTGCCACAGGGGAAGGCTATTGCTGCATTAACTACCTGTGTCCTCATTTGCAAACTCAAAATAAAAAGTTTCGACATAGAAATACAATAAGATTTTTTTTTTATATTTCAAAAACAGGTCTAAAGTTTTGTTGGGCTAGGGCTAGGGTTATTAAGGTTTGGCCAAAAGGACTTCAAGTTTGTAATTTGTTCACACTAATAGATAATTATGAAAGGTGGAGTTTTAAACACTCCAAACTGTCCATATTAGAGTTTTTGAAATTATGAGTTTATTCTTATGAAGCTTAAAGCTGTCATTTGAATTTTGAGTATAGATAATGATATGCCATTTTCTTTCAGAGAAGAATTAGACATGACCTGTGTTTGCAACACTGTTTTAAAAGTTGTTTTTTCACTTGTCTTGGCCACACTATAGCACAACCTAGACAACTATGACATTTTCAAACACTTTCAGCAGCATTTTCAAAAGTCTACATTTAAGTGTAGTGTGCGATGTAAAATTGCAGAAGAAGTTATGCATTAATATAAGTGTAGCCTTATTCAGAATTATACATAACATTGAAGGGGTCACAATTATCACGTTTCTCCGTTCAAGTAAATTTTTGCTAAGATCAAGATTTGATTCTCAAGCTTTTTCACTTTTTAAGCGGAGACGGGCTACAGCTATGAATTGTTAAAACCAGCCGTAAAGAAATTAGGTTACAATATTTAGATTTTTAGTTTACAAAAGATAGACTATATGCTGTCATCTGTTTGATGCACCTTATTATTCACTGTTCCTTTTGCATACAATATACCCATTTTCCATATGGCATCTGCTTACCATAATGTTACAGCACTGATTAAATACAGAATTGCGGCATTTTCTACCATTAAATATAACCTATTATTGCATTAAATGCATGGTTTATTTTTGCTTTAACTGGACAGAGACAGTAGAAATGAAGCATAAAAGTTAATTGATGCACAAATAAAGCAATAGGAATTGAATCTGCCCAAGCTGTTGTAAAGTGAGTACAAAAACATTTTTTTTGTCCTTTTTGCTTTTATTTTATAGTAGACAGTAGTAGACAGGAAACAGGGCGCGAGAAAGTGGAGTGAAATATGGCAATGACCTGACCAAGAATCAAACCCGGGTCTCCCTCGTGTTTGATATGTGCCCTTCCAAGAGAGCTACCGAAGCTCCCCCTGTAAAAAAAAAAAAAAAAAACATCTCTAATGCTATATATATATGCTATATCCCACTTGTTGGCTGCTTTAGAAGCCCAACAACTTTTGACTTTGGTCGCCTGACATTACCTCGGCATAACTTAAGTAATAGTCATTGCCTTGCTTTTAATTTAGGTTCAGAGATTGAGACGTGTCTAAGGAGAGCGGCGTCTAAACAAGCATTAAGAATGGCCACCCTTATGAATGCCAGCAATCGAAAAATTGGGCTGAGTTTTAATCAAAAATCGACGCTCAATATTCAAGAGAGGCGACTACGTACTGCTCCTGCCTGCGCTCAATGGGTTTACAAATGAGGACATTCTTTTTAAATAATATGGAAATGGTTAGCATTCATTCTCTGGTGAGTCATCAATCTGCTGTTTTTGCGTCGCGGAATCACATTTTATGTTAACCCGCAACCTTCAGCAAGGATAATGGAGTGATTGGTTCGAGTCAATATAAATGGCAAAACACGGGCACCCTTCACCGTGATACACCCTCTATTGATCTATCCATCCAGGGGGTCACAATTCAATCTAGTCTGTTTCCTCACTGTTACATGACAGACTCCTGCTTTTCATAATGAAAGAAGGTTTTGGAAAAGTTTCTGAGGTGAAAACTCTCTTGTGTGTGTACATCGCAGATTACAGACACCAGATCTATCATAGGCAGTAATATTATTTTCAGCTCATTTGCCTTATTCAAACTCATTTGTGGTTACCTTAAGAGTAGCGTGAAAATAATTGGACAAACTATAATAATGGGAGCAAATTGTGGCTGTGATTTAGCTGAAGACTTGATGCTGTTTAATGAGCTATGTTAATATCTTGGACTCCAAATACGAGAAATCCAACTTCTCAGTAAAGTGTTTAGGAATTGTCTTTTTTTTTGTTTTGCGGGGCATTCACAAACATCCAAGCCTGCTTTCTCCCACACTCATTTATTTGAGGACCCCACGAACCTATGTAATTCCGCTTTGGGCTTGCCGCTGATGGGAGACGGGGGTAGGGGGGTGATGGAAATGCCTCGGCGTCCAGGCAGAATTGATCGTTCGGCAGCTCCAAATGAGAGACAGTCTTGTCTGCGGAACCACGAGGGCCGCGCAGTCGGACTCCTGCAGCGCTCGTAAAAAGTGCGCTCTTTAAACTGCCGGGGCCCCTGGGAGCCCACAGGGGGGAGGTGAGGTGGGGTGGGGGGGAGCCGCCGCCGCGCTAATGAGAACTACCAGAGTGCAAACATGCATGGAAATGACTGTTATTCTGTTGATGTGCATTTAAGTGCTTTTTTACTGCCAACCACAAAGAGAGGGAAATAACTGGTGATGAATGGTAGCCTCGAAAAGCATTCATTTTCCTCTTCAGAAGAAAACAGTGCAGGATGGGGGTGTGTGTATAGGATGGGAGGAGGGAAATGAGGTTGGGCGACAAGAATGAGGAATATATTATTTTACTTGACTAAAATACAGTGACAGTGTGACGCGGATGGGAGATGCATCGATGGCGGCGTGTTAACCTTCAGCGTTCCTCTCCCGTGTTCGCTCCGACGCGCCCCCTCAAAGACTTGACAAGCGCGTAAAAGCCAGAAAGGTCACCGCGATCACAGGCCTGATCACCTAATTATGAAAATGAGCCCGTTCCACCTGTGTCACGGAGAGTGGAAATGGCATCTCCATCAAGCCACACCTCTGGAGCTAGAGACTTTAGTGATAATGTACAAATGTGAGTTAGAAGTGTTTATAATTGACTGTTTGACCTCTTTTTGTGGTTCATTTTTAAGAGTGTAACCAGTAAGGTGGCAATATGTAGTTATATAAATAATGGAATGAAAGGAACCATGCTTTACCAAGGCATCAAGCCAAATAAATGTTGAGGTGCTTTATATACAATTCTGCTAACAAAAAATTAATATTAAATATTAAATAAAAACAATTTTTTTCTCATGTAGCATACCATCATGTGACCAACACTCAGCAGTTAAGCGTTATGTTTGGACTGTTTGGGTTGTGCACTACTTTGGAGAACAATAAAGTTGTATTGAACCAATGTCTGGCCTTTCAAAAAACACCTAAGGGCATAGAGAATAGGATAAATTGTAAATGTCAAAGCTTAGATGAAAAATGTAATTTGCAGAACAAAGAAGAGAAGTATCAAAAGTGTTTTTCTGCAAGTCAAAATTTTGATTGTTGTTAGGAGAAATGGCAGAAAGTGAAGTGGAAAAGTGGAAAGTAAAAATGTTATGTTACAAAGTATATTAGTAACAATGTAATTTTGATTTTTTTTCCCATCAAAAGTCTTTAGACAACACATTTGGAAATAATTACCTTCTAGTCACCTTAAAAAAACCCTCAAATATACAGCACTAGAGTCACGCTAAAAAAGGGAGTGGAGGTCTTACGTGCTCCGCTGGTCGTACTGGTGTTGATGGCCTCGTTCCACTGGTCAGCACTGGACACCGAGAAGGAGCGCTGGTGCATTCCGTCTTTACTGAAGAAGGAGCCGCCCGCCTGGAGGGAGGTGCTGCTGTTTGAATGAGGCGCTCCTAGAAAAAAAAAAAGCAGAAATATATCATGATCATGATGTGTTCTTTTTTAAACTTCAATATTAAAAGTAAAGTAACAATGATGTAATTTCCCTTTTGCTTCCACCTTATTTGTGCACACCACTAAGTCAACCCACACACACACACACCCCTATCGTCTCCTCCGCCAATGCCTCTAATTAGCCCTTAATTAACAAGATACACTCTGAACGCTAATTATCTCGCCTCATCCCTCTGACTGCCACATCCATCTCCACTGGCGTCAGCAGGCGTTCGCTCCCTGACTTCCAATCAGGCGAGCCGCGGACGCCTGGCTCTCTTTACTAATTCATGGGCTAGGCCTCGCCGTGTGGGGTCCCTCCCTCCTGTTTGCAAGCAGTTGCTGCGACACTTCCTAAAACTCATCCATTTTATTTGGAGCCAGATTCAAGCTTAACACTAAAGCAAGGTTGAGATAAATGCAGGGCTTGTATATCTTTCCCAAGGTCAAATACAAGAAATCTTCAGGTAAATCTTTTCAGCACCTTAGTCTGTGGCATATTAGCTTTAATACATTAACGCATGCATCCATTCCCTTTAGAAAAAATCTCTGTGAAATGGGCTAGAAAAGCCTTCTTTTCTCTGATTGGTTGTATTTCAAAAAACTTCTCAAAAAGTATCTCAAAATAAAAGATTGTTTTTCAAAAAAATTAATTTATTGTAAAAATGTGTATTAATAAGCAACAGACTCAGGCAAGATATGGCTCAGGGACCATTTACGGCCACCTGGCTGTAAATGACGAGCCATATGTCAAATCCAAATCAAAAGTTAATATGAAGAGATCTTGCGTGCAATACAAAACCACTGCATTTTATTTTGAAGGATGTCTGATGTTTAAAAATAAGTGTTAAGCAGAATTTAGTACATGCTTAGAAAAATATGATATTGACTACATTTGAGAAGTTTAATATTATGCAAAATTTAACATTTGCATTACTTTTGTAGATACAATATTTAGTAAACATACAATACACCGTTATACTCAAAGGTCAAAAAATAGTGTCTTTGTTTTGATTTTTTTCATTCTCATTTTACAGGTATCACATCAAAGCCTTTTCTTCCATAATTACAAGAGCACATCGGTTTGTGATTGAGGTGACACTAACAGAAAATATAGAGTGTGGGTCGTGTGTAAAGTAAACTGAGCGGCACGGGTGCTTGTTAGGATAATATGTCCTACTCATTATCTAGAGTAATAAGTGTATCAAATTCACATAATCATGTCTAATTAGTATCAGTAATTATCTTGTTGGGCCCAGGAATATTAATCTTCGGGTCCCAGAGGGGAGGGAGCACAATCGCAGCAAGAACGGGAGCGAGAGCGAGGGAATCACGCTGAGGAGCACTGACTAAATTAGCATGCTGAAATCAGAGCAGCGGAGGCGGGGGAGACAAGGGGGGATCGGGGAGAAAATGGGAAACTTCGTTTTTTTCAAAAAGTGATAAATGAAACAGAATATATGCTTGTGGCTTTGGAAAACATTAGGACAAATCAGGTAAAAGCCTATAGAAAAGAGGTGAAAGGTCTGGTGTGTTACTAAAATTCTAATTCTAAAAAGGTTTAAGAAAGAGTGGCTAAATGTATATTTAAAATGGTTGATTTTAGATCCTGTTTGGATATTTTTAATGTATGACACTAATGTTGTATACTCTGTGACACAAGCATATCTTAAGACATTGAGTAATTCACAAAAATCCATCTTGAACGACTCCAAGCAAAGTATTTTTGAAGGAACCGTAGTCAAACTTTGCCGTTGTGTCCAGCACATCCTGTCAATGTGGCAGCACTGACAGGTCTGGGAGTGTTTCAGGTTTGAAGATGTAGCAACTGTTTAACAGTTACAAACATAAACAACGCAGTCCGTCTCTGATTGGATAAAACTGCAGCCAATCACGGACCAGGTATTTATTGAAAAAAAACAGCCTTTTGCAAACACTTTCAACGGTAACCCTCCCAGATGTTACAGTGGAAGTTTCTATCGGGTAGAGTCAGGTTAATAATCTGATTAAAGCTACCAGACCATGTCTCAATCAATCATTGAAAATAATTAAAATCTAGTTTATTTGGATTTTAATGTCATCAAAAATGTTTCTCAAACAATTTTATTAATACATAAGAAGTTTGGACCTGTTTCTAATTTTATCACGCTTGCAAGTACATTTTCAAAGATTGTATTAGCCAAAACTGTAAATTACATGTCATTTGTATATCCCTAAAAAGTCTTACAGCAGGACATCCAGAAAATGTGAGTATTCAATTACAGCGTACAACTGTGAAAAATATTGACTTCTTGGTGTTTTTGAGTGGGAGTCAATGGGCCAGACGTTGGTCGATGCTACAAAGATTGATTCAAAGTAACTGGCACAGCTGCAGTACACGTACTAAATACAACATTATGTCACTAGATAAAAGCTAAATGCAAAAAAATACATTTCCAATTTCTAGCAAATGTGAGTGCAGAGTTCATCTTACTGAGTTGAGTCTAAGTTGAGTTTAGTCCAGTAAGTATGGGTTTTCTACTTACTATGTTATGCATTTTGGCAGATTTCATGGTTCCATATGACAATGGTGCAAACTCAATATGTACTTTAATATTTTTCACGCACCATGTTAAACTCAACAGTCATCTATTGTTATCTTTAACATATTTCCCATTTTCTCCCTATTATTCCTCAGCTATTAACCATCTTCATCCAAGTCTTAAGTCTGACTCCTTTCTTCTTTAATAAAAAATAAAAATAAAAATACACTTATAACTACTAGGTAACTTCTATTGATACTTAAAATTCAACAATCACCTCTAATTGTCAAATTACATGCTAATGATGAATGAATTATACATGGCTGTATCCATTAGTCCCCAGAGACCACTTCTGCATAAAGGGGAGGATAATGTAATTACAGTGGAGCAATAATCAGCTTGTGGCACTAGTAAGAACATGGTGTTATGGCTCCAGCCAGGCCACGCTCAATATACTGAGGAGATTTAGCATAAGGCTAGTGCAGATAGCTCACATCTAGTGGTCTTTAAATAGAAGAACAAATACAAAATGCAGAATTGAGAAAAGCTTATTTTAATTATTTAACAATAGTATGTCTTTTGGTAAAACATTTTATTACAGTTGTTCTTGTCTATGGCCTTGCTATTGTTAAAGGGAAGACTAATGCACTAAAAAAGACCAAGAGTTACCAAGACATTAAGGCATTAGGATTGGGTTGAGTAGTACAACAGATTTTCAAATTTTCAAACAGTTTTTCTATGTGATCGGAAAAACACGAAAGCACAAAATAAGTTGTACTGTTTGCATTTAAAAATAGAAGTTCCTCATCAGTTCTACCCTCTGAATAGAGACTAAAATTGAGCATTGCATCATCTATTTTATTTGGTGACAAAGTTCCATGATTCAGATGCATTTAATTTCAGAGAAACTTAGGTGTAAAACTCGCAAATACTACAGAATTCACACAATTATTTAATACCATTTTTGAAAACTGTTACTGTACTTTGCCTTTGTTTTTTGCTCTTTTTTTATATGTTATGTTATATATGTTGTTACCTTCTTTTGACTGGGATATTGCGCAGTAAATAGGCTTTTAAGGAAATGCAGAAGTTAAGAACATTCACTGCATTTTTAAAAGGTTTAAGGTCAAATCAGTGGCGATTGTTTAGTTTCATAAAAATGTACTTCTGACTATGTATTGCATTAAAGCCTTATCACTAATGTACCTTTAACACATTGGGTGGGACAATAAAAAAAAAACGTTCACAGCCATTTTCTCAAGTTTACTGTCACATTACCAAGACATTAAAAACATGATGGATTCCGAGTACTACTGAATACTACTATTAAAAGTAGTATTATAATCTATTTTGTATCTCCATTGATTTATCTTAAGGCCAAGGCCAGTCTCAACTAACAGAATGCAATAATAAATAAAATTCATATTTTTATTACTTTTTAATAATACATTACAACACATGATGGTCACGTTAGCTATAGCTAGTAATGTTAACGGCCATTAAAGCATCTCTAAACTTCAGAAAGGTTTAGCTGAATACATTTTATATTACTTTTACTTACTTTGACATTACAACCACAAACAAACTAGCTATTCTTCCACAATTATATTCTAATGCATTTGAAAAGACGCTACAAAAAGCATTATGTTGCATCCGGTGTTAAGTAGAGGCGATGGATTAGCAGGGAGCGGCGTGCCATGCTCCTCATTTCTCTTTAGGCCGGGCCGTCAGTGGGCTGATGAGCCGTGACGAGGCCTGACCCCTCCGTGGAGTTGTTGCCATTATGTACAAGTAGTGGGATAATGAAGCATTCATGCTAATGTGGGGCCGGGCGGCACATCATCATCATCTGTGGCTGTGTGTAATCCACCACCAGCACCATCATCATCATTGCGACCAACGCCCAGCACCCCCATCTCCTTCCTCCCCCGACCCCCGCTACCACTGTCATTCTGCCGTGTCTGTTTACGCTTGTACGCTTTTCATTACATCCTCTGTGTTTGTCAGACTAATTGACTTTAAACATTTTAGTAGTCAATTTTGTTTTGAACAATTTGTCTTTGAAATTTGCTACAATCTCTTTCAGGAAACTTGAAGACATTTTTATTGTCATGCATATGATATGCTTTGAACAGTGTATGCTTTAACTAAACCAGAAACAGTGGGGGAAAGGATAAGAAACAGGAATGTAATGCTGTCAATTGTTCCCAACTTATTTTATTTTATTTCATTTGTAAAATTTAACAAAATGACAATTAGCATGGGTTAGACCTCATTTTGGCTGCTAGGCAATCCAAACTGCAGAAGTTAGTGATAATAACAATATTTACAAAAATCAAAGCATGATGATGAAGGTAGCTGTAGCTAGTGATGCTAACAGCCAGTAAAGTATCTCAGAACTTCAGAAGGGTTTTGTGGATGATGATGATGATGATGATGTCATGGTAGAAAAGGGCAATATAATTATACAAGCTTTAACAGTACAACTCTAAAACTACTGTATTTAGCAACAGATGCTAACTGCTAATTAGACATGCCAACAATACCCTAAAAACAATCAGAAACAATCTAGAGCAAGTCATAAAGAAAAGTATATTGTTGGAAAAAGTAGAGATAATTTGGTAACTGTATTTTAATGGCGGTGGATGTTTCAGTTTTAATTGACCCGACCCTCACAGCTTCCTTGTTGGCAATTGTTCCAATATTTTTATTGTGCATTATTTAGACAAATGTATTAAAACTCAAATATACAACATGTCATTGCTTTATGCTCATATTGGCACAAAGTCCCTGAAGCCCCTCTGTTCAATGCTGCCCCTCTATCTTCTATAGATTCGTGCTACAAATCATGCCTATAGAAAGAATTAAAGATGAGCCAGACGTTGCTCGCTGAACCCTCCACCTCTCCTTTCCACAGCCCTCTCTCGCTGCAGGATTGATTAAAAGTGACTGGGCCCATTAATACTGTGATACAATGTATCTGTCGCTGGTGACACGGCAGGATGCGCGTTAACAGGGACGATCATATTTAAAGCGGTTCCGCTCAGCACCCAGCCGAGGAATTAAAGACGGAGTCGGGCGCATGCTCATTCACTCTCTTGTCTCCTGTTCATCTTCTACCCACCCCTCCTCCTCCACTGCTGCTATCCCTCTTCTCCCAGTGATTATAAAGGTCTTTAGATCCAAGGGATGAATGAATTACTAAAGGCAAAGACAAGGCTTGTGATTTGGACGACATGAATGAAAAATTACCCCTTTGTTCCCTTCATCAATTGCATGTCTAATGAAATCAAAATCCCGATCGTATAATCAGAAGAGGGTCCTCCACCCCGAGAGGGACCTGATGTGATTTGTAACCTTTCTCTTCCTAAGTGGAGATTAAGGCAAATCTCCCTCGCATTGTTCCCCGATGCACAAATGGATGGCAACATTGGCACGTTAGAGGAAAGAGATTTCAAAAAAGCAGCTGGTGTTTTGCTAAAAAAAAAAACGCTTGGCTCTGTATTTCTAAGCCTTTTTTTGTCCGATGACCCCACGACTCTCCTACGCCCAGCACTCAAGGTGAACGCTTTTCGGGATAGTACAACCTCCATCCCATGTCCTCCGCTTGGTAAACTCTTACATCTTTCTGCTTGTGACTGATTAACCCGTTCAAAGTGGCAGCATATTGGCCGGTTCCCTCTCTAACCTGGCTGGAACGGTGCATGCGGTCCCCATAGACCTGTATTTGGCAGCGGACCCACTTGAAGCCGCTTAGCTTTCAGCACCAGCGATGGAAAACTCTTTTATAGACGATGAAGGACCCGTGTGGGTCCCTCCAGGGACCACTTTACTAATTAGTATTAATTACTCTTAATCCTAACCCCTACATCCAATCACTGACTTCCCCTGTGTTCTGGTGCCAGACTCTCCCGGCCTGCAGCTATCTGACACAAGCTATTTTTAAACCCGAGAGGTGGGGGGAAACAACCTGGCACTGTACTCCACACCACAGAAATAATTAGGTCAGTGTAGACTGGCCAGGGTAAACAAATACCCTTTGGTACAGATGAAATGATAAATGTAATACTTAACACTAGCTTTGTTTCTGTAGATGGATTTTATTGACCCTTTGAAGAAGGGCTACACAGTAAAGCTATTGCAATTATGCAGTTATCACAATTAAAACTGATGAGATAAAAAACTTTAAGAATTACTTGAATCTCAACATTATCATTTTATAGACATTTAACCATGGCATGAGTTAAACTTTCTGACAAATTATAAAAGTAACAGTTTTGTTCTTTTGAGGTGCCACTTCATAATATGTTTAGTTACGTAATAAAGAAAAAACAAACAAAAATAATTTGTAATTTAGACATAGCAAACATCAAACTCTGGTAATTAGTTTTTTTGTTTGATGCTGATTCCTGTGTGAAAAAAATAAAACTATTCCACTAACCAATATCCATTCAGTGCAAATAAAACTGAATTATTGCCAAATATAATTGAAGTTTAATACTGCATGTATACAGTGTGAGACTATATATATATAGTCTCACACTGTGAGATATATATATATATATATATATATATATATATATATATATATATATATATACATACACACACAGAGTTGGATATCCTGTTTGTTGTTTATGTCGTTAAAACTTTAGAAGAACAAGCTAGTTTATTGTAGTTTTTGATGTGTACAAGTGCCTTCGGACGTTGCAGTTTTACAGTAATGAGCGTGTTGTTCTTAGTTTTTGTGTTTACAACTCACTAAGACGGTGCGTTTCTATTGATATTTAATAATGACTCAATAATTACTGAACAAATCAACCTGTTATATTAAGATTCAACGCTACAAACAAGTCAGGTTTAACGTTAGCGTCAGTCACATTAACGACACATGAATGCAGCATCAGCTCAAGTGGACACAGTACTTTGGTTCTCTCTTGGGTATGTAAACTCCAGCTGCGCAGGCTTAATCAACTTATGAACTTAATCGGAATAAGGTCTGCATGTAAATGTACTAACTATATATATTGTTTATGTTAAAAAAGGGCTTTCAACAAGGCCAATCCAGACAAGGAGGGGATTATGAGTTGATAACATAAAAGTTACAAAAGCATGAAACTTTTTTCCACTTTGGCTTACTACAAAATATAACTGGAACTGTAAATCCAAAGTCCAATTAAAGAAATGCCTGTTCTATTGTCAATATTATACAATGTTGCAGTAGTCAAAGAAGACTACATTAAGAGATTCTATTCATTAGTGTGACAAATACTTTTAATTGATAATATACACACACTGTGTTTGTCTTTGAGTAAGTCAATTAGAGCCTTACAAACCAACTGCGTAGATCACAGTAACAATTACACACATAAAAATCAGGCCAGTATATAATAGACAGGCCAGGAAAAACACGTATCTCTACCTAAAGATGTAATTCCCGGTTTAGAAACTCTGGAAGCATTAATAGATTTCTCATAGCTGCTCATTACCTCGTCATTGTGTATACAGCGAGGCGGCTAATCAGCGTTGATACAACATATGGAATAATTAAACTGTTGGGAGCCATTTTTATGATTAATTGCAAACTGAGGACTAAGTAAATGACTACAGTAATAAAGGGCTCATTGTGTATCCATTATATGCTATACCTGTGACAATAATTATTCTGTTTAGTGCATGACATGTGACATCCCTTTTGCCTTTTGTCTATTGACGACTCAAACTAAATTGCATTAAGCTTTTTATTCTTAATTATCATCACAAACAAAGTGTTCAATTTGTAGTTTATCTTGTATAAGGTCAACTGCTACATTTCCAATTCACTGGACACTGGTAAGAAAATGTAATTTTCCAGTTTATTATATTGATGCTGAAAATGACACAGAGCTTAATATACACTTTCTATTTTCAAGAATTTGATAAAACTTTCAAATAAAACAATGTCACATGCATATGTGACATTGTTTCAGGGGCGGCAGTAGCTCAGTGGGTAGAGCAGTCGTCTTTCAACTGGATGGTAGGTGGTTCGATTCTCACTCTCCCCACAGTTCATACTGTCGTTGTGTCCTTGGGCAAGACACTTAACCCACTTTGCCTCCAGTGACTGTAACACTGGTAATTACTGTAGAACAATGTAAGTCGCTTTGGATAAAAGAGTCTGCTAAATGAATAAATGTAAATGTTTTATTTTATAGTTGTCATTTGTCTTTTATTCTATAGTTGTTGTTTACTAAGAGACTTTGGAAATTATATTTATCTTATCTGGTAATTAATCTTGTATCAGTACAAATTATAGTCACTTTAATAAGACATAATTAAAGCTTTGGTATAATACTGTACTCCTAAACGCTGATGATATTTTTGAAGCAATTTGAGAGCGTTACAAAACAGGCATTGGGACATACTGTAGTTTGAAGCTAAAAAAAGGTTGATTTTTTTTTTGTCAAAACGCAGATCACATGGATAATCTCCACAGATGTATAGCAATTGTGAGCGGTCTTTCTTTCAGGTGGGCTAATAAGCTAAGCTGAAATAAGTGCATGTACATACAGTATGTGGCAATGTTATGCTTAATAAAATAGGTTCCAAATTAGGCTGCTTTTATTAGTTTGTTTGGATATGATTTTGCTTGGGTTTAAATTTATCTATGCCCTAACACAGCAACATCAGAACCCTGATGATGTCTTTCCTCGATCATTACTGTGCTTCACAAAAACTGTCTAGGAAGCTCAAAAGCTACAATAAAACACCAATATAGCAACAGAAATAGGGCTGTACATAGAAAAACAAAATATGTGTTAATATGAGGCTATACTGCCATTAGGTTTAAGACTGGGCGAGGACAGTAATTTTGACACTTAAAATGTGAATGTTACATGAAAACTATAAAGTTATTGCGATATAAGTAGTAGGTATTGCAATTTTTGATGTTGTGAAAACAATACAACTTGGCTATATTGAGTGGCCCTAATTAAATATGAATTAAATAGCATGTGAAAGGAAGATGTTAGTTAACCAATAACCAAAACATTTAAAAAGTCCAAAACTATACATAGAAATTGTGCTTAAACAGACCTGGAAACTTGGTCATTAATTGTTTCAAATATGTGTTGCCTGAAAAACGTTTCGGAACCACTCTAATGGATAGACTTTGCACAAGTTCACCATGAGCTGCATTTAAAAAATAAAAAATAAATAAAAACTACCACTTGACTGGGAGGTTTAGGTGTGTACCTGTGTTTCCAATGCCCAGCTGTAAGCCGCTTCGGTCTTTGGTCAGCCCGTTGGACTTGGGACTCGCCGTGGGGGCAACAGTGGCCACTGCTCTGGGCGGTCGCTTCCCTGGGACCTTCACTGTTGTCCTCAGCAGGTCAATCTCCTTCCCGTGCACATTCTGCATGTAGTCCTGTAAAAAGTAATGAAAACCAGTGAGAACGGTAGGCAGACTGTATTTCTGCTAAACAAATCATCATCATTCATACAAACATTTAGCCAGGAAAAGGAAAAACTAATTAAACAGGTCATCCTTTACTCAAAGCCCTCCTTAGACCTTATACTAGGGTCATGTGATCAAAGAAAAATGAATTGATGGCAATTATACATCACCTGTGCCCACGCCATCGCTCCAAATAGCTGATGTTGGGCTTAATGAATGCAAACAGTCTCATTCTCTTTCAATTTGGCCATTTGATTTGGTTTAAAGCGACTACCGCCCAAATGTGGGAAGCCAAGGTGAAAATCATTGGGCTCAGCAGAAAAAAAACACCTAAATAGAGGCGAGCTCGGCCTTCGCTGCCCCCCCCACCAGCTCCTCTGCTTTATTACCGTGTCATAAAGCACTCATTTCTCTCCCAAGCCTCCTCGCTAATTACCCAGTGAGCGCTCTCATTTCATTTTATTGCTGGAATTAACAGCCAGATCGAAGCGTGCAAAGCTATTAAGATGTGTGATTAAGCCACATTCAATTAGTTTCTACAAACAATTTAATTGATGTAGCAGATAGAATTAACAGAAGGTGATTGTGTGGATGGCTTGGCTGGCTGCGAAATTAAAGGTTCCACTCTCAGTCTGCCTCCCTCCCTTTTTTGCTTATTCCCTCCTTTCCTAGAGCTCTTTCTCACTTCCTTACTTCCTCACCCAAATGAGCCCGAGCTGTTAGCGCGCTAATGTAACTGTCTCCCTGATTTCACCTCCTCTCAGTAAGTCAACAGATTCATAGATCCCGAGATTGCCCCGATGACCTGTAATAGCCGTAATGATCGAGAGATAGCCCCTTCAGTCAATTACATACATCACAGCCGCACGGTGCTGCTCCACTAATAACTGCATGTAAATGAAACGGCTAACACACTGTCAGGGCAACAAGGGCCACGTCTCCAACTATGTCTTCAAAGTTTCAGGCGTCTAATTGCGCGCGAGATAATATTTGAAGGCTATTAAGTTTATAAACGCGCCGCTTGATGTACAACACAATTGAAAGATTTATACTAAATGGTTCATGAATCACAAAATTGGGTTCGTCTTTTGTTACAATCTCAAACTCACAAATAAAACCAAGAGTAAAAAATCTAAAATTAATTGCACAGTTTTTTGATACAGAAAATATAAGTTTAATCTGGCTTCACAGTCAGAAGAAAACTATAGACCAGTTAGCAGGATGCATGCTATATGAAACAACATGGACCATCCTCTACGTTTCATGTATTTGTCCCCAAAGCACAATGCACAATGGTTGCATTCACCTAGGTTAATGGCACTTAATTACAACAATAATAATAATAATAATAATAATAATAATAATAATAATAATAATAATAATAATAATAAAGGATCTTATAACACATCTCATTCTTTTTTGCAGATCAAGGCAATTGTGTAGAATAGAATATGTTGAGAATTGGAAATAATTGAAAGAATTAGCCTATAGCTTGGGATCTAACATGTATTAACTGAGACATGGCAGATTAAATTTTTACTTTAGTGTGTCCTTTAATATGTTCTGGATGACTGAGAACCTCCACAGCCACTTTAGTGTAGATAACCAAAATTGCACAGCAATTTTAATAAACAATTCAACTGGATTTACGTTACTGAGGATATACAGCCACCTTTTATGTCATTGTAATTTTGCATGTGCCAGGTGTATTTAAGACCCCTACCCCGATTGGAGGCGTGAGACTGATGGAGGGGCTTTGGGAGCAGACAGGCAGGACGTTTTTAGCGTGGGGCACGGGGCTCATGAGCTGCTGCCAGCCAACCGACTGTTTAAGAGGTATTAGCGGCCCAGCGGGACTCTGACAAAGACGGATGTGGAAGACCGGTCAGGCTCGGCTGCCGTGCGGTGAGAACCATTATAAATACAAGCCAGCATGGAGTCTAGGCCACGGTGGGCAAACGGCAGCCATGTCTCCATTATTCGACACTGGGGACGGACACCGCAGGGGGAAGAAGAGATGACCACCGGGACGCACCGGTTCTTAATACTAAAGGCTGGCTGACAGCTAATACAGAGTTATTCAGTACTGGAGTGGAGTAAGCGTGTGACAAGTGTGACATAACCCATTGTGATAAGATTTAGAAGCAGTTTTTGCTGAGAATTGTTGCTGCATTGTTGACTTTATACAGTAGACTTAAGGGTTACCATATTTGGAGTAAGGTTAAAGTTTCTGAACCGCAATGAGTGAGCTAGCTGGTGCTGTTAACTGCTAATGCTAATGGCCTGAAGAGTGGATAGATGATTAAAAAGCATTAACAGAACATATTACAGATGTACACTGACAACAGACAAGGTAAAATAGCCTTATGCTTAAAAATAAATAAGTAAATGAACGTATATTCATAGTGTATTCAAAGCTTGTGGCTATGCTAGCAGCAGGGTGTTAGCTGTCAATCTCACTGCTAATTCTGCTGATGTGGGAAAACGTGAGAGTTAATTTGTGGAGTTATTTCTCTGAAAAAAATTAAAACATAAAAAAAAAAAAAAAAATGCTTTTAAAATTTTTTAACATTTATTCAATAAGTCATCTGGAACTAGCTTGCAGCTTCTTTATTGTGCCCACTCCTTCAAAAAGTCTTAATACGAGTATAATCCGATTCAGTTGTTGAATAATTTTGTTTATTTCTATTTATTCTTAGCAGCGTCACTCAGCACCATCCAAACAGTTGTGTGACAAGCATAGAGCGGATTGGAACAGACATGGGAGGGAAGATATAGGGGGGGGGGGGGGGACTTACATGTAAACTGGGGTGGTAAGTGAGGACGCCATTATCACACAGTGTGACATATTTCTTCTTCCATTCCTTGTTGAGGGATTTGCCACTTCGCTTCAGAAGGATTCCCTGTAAAGAGACAAGGCGTCACAGTGAGCACTATGCCCTTCTCAAAGCAGCGTGAAGGAGGAGGAACAGCCATTATGGATGTTAAATACCATAACGCAGCATTATTGCCATCATCATTGCACATTTAAGGCGTTGGTTACATTGACTTTTTTATTATATAGAGGTGAGTCATAATGCAAACAAACATCAAAAATTGCAATAGAGAAACAGCGTGAAAGAGGAAAATGTGGAATCAATTGTTCGTAATTAATCTGCCTAAATTATAGCCGCTTAAAGAGGTACTTAGTATTTTGTAAATGGGGTTTAATGTGTTTAATGTTTTATACTAAATCCATTTAGAGCAGTACATGGTTTAGTCACTGTGGCATTGCTCCTATCTGCTTCTCCTAATGTTGAGTGTGCCATCTATCTACTGGAGGGAATAAAAAACAATAGAACTACATTTACTGAAAAATATAGTGTTAGTATTGAGACTTGAAAGCATTTATACTCAGTCTTGTCACTTTAAAGTACTCAAGGGAACTTTAAGGGAACTTATTAAAAATAATATTTATCAGCATTTTGATCAAAGATCACTCATTTTTTGTTTTTAGTGATTGATGGTACCACTTCAACAAGCCCTCGGTAAAATAGCCATCAATAACTAACAATCAATAACATTTTCAACATGTAATGTAAATTTTTTATTCTTTATCTCTTCCCTAGTATGCCTTTACATCATGCACAACTCGACTTGTCCATATTACAATTTAGGATCACATTTGACCGTCTTTATTTGTTCCCTCTTAGAAAAAAAGGCGGAACCATTTCTTCTGGCACATACAGTCATGTCATCTTGTATATCAGATACAGTATGCTGTACAGGTGCAAACAATCCCTATAGTATTTTTTACAAACAGTGTTTAAGTCAACTCTTTTTTGATGGACAGCTGAATGACTCGGCTAATAGCTGCTGCTGTTTAGCACACAGGTTTAATGATTGTTTTGGTCTGTTTTGGCGGCCACTGGAACCAGCTCCTGTGAGTTGAGAAACAGAGACAATCCAATTTGCCCCGACCTCCTCCCTGCATTCATACACATTACATGCCGAACTCTGGAGGACCTCTCAATCCGGGGATTAGGGAGTGTGATCTCTGCTCTTCAAAGCCCACTCCCCTCACATTCTTTTCTACTTTATCTTCTGGGGCCTTTTAGGGGCCTCAGATGGGCTCCTTATCTGTTAAGTAAATCCACTGTAAACAATGCAGTTCCTCGGCTGGAGGCGACCAAACACTGCAGAGCGAAAGGGCCAGTAGGCTCTCCGGGGTTAAATACTGAGGAGGGGCCCGCTTAATTAGGGATTAGGCCAGGTCAATGTTTATGCTTTTACAGCCAGGGCCCTGTGTGAGTGTGAAGGAGTGTTTTGTTCATCCTGCAGCCTCAAATCCCTATTAACACATCAGGAAGGTTGACCCTGCGACCTGGGCACCAGGCTGTTTGCCGACAATCATCCTAATCCAAACCTGTTTTCATCTGGAGAAGGGCTGCTAGTATTTAGATGCATGCTGGGACTCAGGTGTTTAGACTTCTTCCATTGCTTGATTACAACTATATTAAATAGAATTACAGGAATATCTCTTAGGCACAATGCAACAAGTAAATATTACAATAAGTACATATTTATTTTGGCATGCTTTTATTTTTGTGTAAACCTTGTATCTTAAATATGGTTCTTTTATTGAGTCTACTTTGAAAGCTGTTTTCTAAAGTCTATTGTGAGGGTTCTTTTTAATTTTATGGGGTCAAATCCAACCTTGAACACCTTACATGATGATAATATTGCCCCAAAGTCTTCAAATCAATAAATCCAGACTGCTCAGATTGGTCTCATTTTTATCAATAAAAGTGTAAACACTTTTAAAGTGCTCTCTAATCATACAAAGTAAATGATCCAGACACAGGCCCTCTGGCGACTTCATAATGTTTTACAAGCAAATATGTCGCTCGTCTGGTGCTCTTACTGGAGCATACAGCAATCTATACACGCAATCACTCCACAGTTACATATATTAATCAGCGCCGTGAAGCAGATCGATATTGCAGAGAATACTGTGAAAATCTTTATTCTCATTTCTCAGATGTTTTATTTAGACACCATTATGTATGGTAGATACTGTATATTATACTGTAGCTAATGTGTGTCTGCAATTTGAATGATGATTTGAGAAAATTATTGTCACATTGGAGGTGAGTAGAGCTGTTACTGTAGAAAAAAAATATTTATTAATTGAGAAAGAGACTGGACAGGAGCAAAATAAGCATATCGGTCTAATTTATACACAAGTATATGCACTCAACTAAAATGTCTTAAATGTACTTGCCAGGTGGAAAGAAAATACATTTACAAATATTAAAGAAAAGGCAATGACCCATCAGCCTCTAAACATGCCAGGGAATGTACGTTGAACTGAAATAGATAGATGTAATTAATAATAACTAATACTATTAATATATTGAAAGGTAAGTATTAAGTGTGCTTCAATTAATCTACTCTTATAAAGAAAAGTAAAAAGTAAACATATACTATATTACTATAATGATTATGTGACACAGGCAGTCAGGGGCTCATTCACACACACCATAAAGTGAAGTGTGTCCGTCTTGCGTGTTGTAAGAAAACAGGCCGATTGTGTGTCATATCTTCACAGGGGGAGATAGTGTCTTTTTCTCTCCTTTTGTCGGAGGGAGCAGGAGAAAAGCTGTGCGCTGCCACTGCCTTTGACTGATAGGGCCCGGCTCTTTGTGACAGGCCATGGAGCACGAAGAATGCACCGCAGCGCTGCTCCTTGTGGCAGCTCCTCATTGTTACCACTATTTTTATAGGAAGGCTCCGAGGCAGGGGGCATGTGTAATTTGGCCCCCCATTGGTAAAAGGAGGAGGGGTTAAAAAAAGGTGGGGGGTGATTATTAAGCTCACATTGCTGCTTTGATCTCACTGATTGTGCATTTGACTGGCCACACCACCCAACCATCATGTGAAACCGACACCTCCACTGCCCCCTGTCCCGTTTCTAAATACAAGGCTTTGAGGGTAATAACAACAGGAGGAGGGGAGTTATCTTGTCCAAATTTTTCAAAGCTTTATTAAAAATAGTGCTACAAAATATAAGATAAATGTAACTTGAACTGGTCAAAATAAAAACTAATTAATATAATAAATTTGATGCAAGACCATATTATTGTGATTAAAGATGATATTTGTGATACTGCGTTTTGTTACTGAATTTGCAATAAAATGATAAAATCGTGATATATCGTCATGATATATTGTGATGTAAACTCCAACTTAGTTTTATCCAGCCTAATACAACATAATACAAACTGCATTGCTAATAGTTTGCTCAAAGTTCAAGACTTAGACTTAACTTTATTAATCCACAAGGGAAATTGGTTTGTCACAGTGGCTCAGAAAATTATCTTTTGTCATTAGCAATGTACAAAAGAATTACGATTAACCTACATGTTAGTCATAGCCTAGTTTTGCTTTTAAAACAAAAAAAAAAGCTACTATATTTTAATTTCCAAAATCATTTCAAAACATTATTTGTTGATTTACGTCACAATCCTTACTCCATGACACCAAATATCATCTTAAACTCCACTTTCTCCTAAAGTGATATTTTGTGATTGAGCCACGAGTCTCGGAAGCATCACCCTGCAATTACCTCGACTAGACCAGATATCCTTGGCAATTTTCTTTGAATGATGCATAAGAAGGTCTAGTTTTTTTTCTTTTTCCAAAGGGACATTATCTCCCATCGCTCGCAGGTAAAGAGCATAATAGATACATAATGCATAGACACTGACCCTCTCTCAAAGCCCTCGTATAATCACGAGTGATTGCTAATCAGCGTGTCAATTCTTCGGGTTACAGCCGGACGTTTAGAAATGAGCCCTGCGCGCTGCTGTCTAATTGGATGTTCACCAATATTCTATGTGAAGAAATGCATGAATAAGAAATGTTTGAGGGAAAAAAATTAGAGAAATATACTGTACTTTGGAACAGAACAAACAATTTATTTTGTTGTGAAATGTGGTATATTATTATAATACCAAGTGAGATTTTCAATATAATAATTCAGCTAATTGTCATTGTCACATTTAATTATATGGATATGCATCACTGAATGGTTTAAAAATATACAATTATGAAAAATTACAGAGAAAAACTTTCCCACTTGTTAGAATAACAAAGAAAAATCCATATCAGTTTAAGAAAAGATCATTAATTTAAACTAAGGCTTTGAATGTATTGTTAAATATGATTTTATTATGAAGCAGCATTGACTTGGTTATGAAATATGATCAGAATTTAGTTCTGTACAACTCCCATGTTTTCCAAGCTACAGTGAAACACGCTAAATAAAATGAGCAGTAAGGTATAGTTTGAATAAATAATACATTATATATATATATATATTTTTTAAGTGCAGGTTTAAAGCTTTTTTTCCCCAAAATTTTATTGTTGACTTAACATGTTAACACAAAACAAAATAAAAAAGTGCAAAATCTAAACCAATTTAAGACACGTGTAAATTGTTTTGCCATAATATTCTGACAGATATCTCCTATGCTTGAATTGGACAGTTGCGCTTCCTGAAAGAGCCATTTATGTTGTGCTATGTCTCCATCTAGTGGTCGACTAAAGCACTTGACCATAGCAGGACAAAAAAATAAAAATAAAATAAAAATCAAACGCAAAAGGCTGATTTACTACGATTGAACGAGCGAAAATTGTGATGATACATGAAGATACTTACCCTGTGACAAGAGGAGAAAGATAATATGAGGAGGAGTGCTCACCTGTTTGATAGGTATGGCCCTTCCACTGCCTATGCTGTCTGTTTTACTGTCAACGCTCTTTGCCTGCTCACTGGCTTTCCGTGACTGCAACGAAAACAAGAAAGTCAGTTAACAACCCGAAGCAACGTTAAAGCAGAGCGTGTGGGGAGTGTGTGGTGATGCGTGGGTGTATGAGATGCAGGAGAAATCGAGTGAGGGTCTGGGGGTAGTGGGTGTGGGTGCAGTTATGTTGTGTATAGACTTGCAAAAAATAAAAGTCTCAAAAAAAGAAGCTTGAAATTAAACAGACAAGCAGACCAGCGGACCAAACAGCGCTAACATTGACGTGCAATTTAAAAAACAGAAACCAAGACCACACTGGACACATTTCAACACAGACACATTGAGTCATGACTCAGCCCTGAAACCATTATTTGGCAGATCCTTCCTGTTGTGTGTGAGCAGGCAGTTTGAAAACCTGCAGACCACCTTTTTATCATAATAACACTCATAATATTGTAGAACAAATCAGTGTTATCAAGGGAGAGAAAAGAAAATGGTTAGTTCACAGAAGACGTCGGAGAAATCTGTCGACCTCTGAGGCAAAACCTAGTGGGAAATAAAGTGAGTCAGCTAAAATACATGTCCAAAGGGCATCAGAACACTTTAAATTAAAACATACCTGTGGATAAAATGTGTTACACAATATAAAGGTATCAATCAAAATTGCAAAATGCATTTAAAAAAAAAAAAAAAAAAAAAAAAACGTTCCCACCCCAACGCAAAAAACAAAAGATGATGTACACATAGGACAGACATGAGTGTGTATGGTCTCACTCATAACATGGGAATGTCCACTCACCAATGGAGAGAGGTAGAGTCTTCAAGCAAACCAAGGCTGCCTTTGTTTAATTTTTTCCAACATTTTATTAGATTTTTTTTCAATGATGACTTGTTTTAGCTTCTATACAGACACCATACAAAGCAAGTCACAAATTTCACTTCAAAATATTCAACAGATTGAGCCAAAACATTGCAGTTCCCACAAAATATAGGATGGACAATAAAGGCATTATTTCATATAGTTCTTATAGGTAATGTTCGTATAGAGTACCATTGTAAATAAAATACAATACAAGATATACAGCAGTCTATATTTTTCATCAATCCGTTCATGGTTAATAAAAATAAATTAAATAAAAGATTATGCAAGTTCATAATCTCAGACCTAAACGGAAAAAAAGGTAAATAAAAGAATGAATGCACGAAAGCAATAAAATGTGAAAATAAATAAGTTTAAATAAATAAATATCAACTACATTCATAAAAGTCGGTGCAACCCAGTGACATTTTTTTTTAATATTAAATAGTCTCACTCTTTAACCCTGACTGTCTACTCTGATTTTTATGAAGGCCTTCATAAAAGTAACCAAAAATCTCTATAAGTCTATATACCTCCAGTACAGTACAACATCAAGCATATTCCCAGCTGCATTTCGGAACCACAAAACCTGCTGTCAAATCATATAGAAATGTTCCAAATCAACGTTGAAAAAGAGTTATAAAGGAAGAACAAAAACAACTTGGCACCTCTAGTCCTCGAGTCCTCATTTATGGCGAAAAAGGCAGTGCGATGTCATGTAAAAGAAAGGTCCTTTGGGTGTGGCAGAGTAACAGTTCCAAGAGTGACTTGACTGTACAGCATGTTTATGTCTATGGGATGTGTGAATGTACGCTGAAGGGTGAAGGGGTGGGGGGTTGGTTTGGGGCAAGGGGCGGACGGGCCATTTCCAGAAAAAGAGTCCCTATACGCCGTCATACTCAACAGTCTACATTGTACTTGCGATCGAGACGCAAAAGTCCTACTGGTGTCACCCTAAATACCCACAAAGGCTTAAGAGTAGCGCTGCGACACAAGTCCTCAAGCAATTATTTCCTTTCTATTGGCAAAGCAGGGGGACTCTTTTAAAAAAAATCTTCTAATTCGGTAGGAGTTGGAAAGCCCTTTTTGTTGAAGAAAGGTTGGAAACAGAAGCACATATCTGAAAATATTGAAAAACAGTGTCAAATGCTTATTTTTAATTTTTTTGTACCTAAAGTGGAGACGCAGTAACAAGCCTGAAGAGCAAGACCTATGGCATGGCAAACACAAAATGGCTGACACTAATAAATGCCTGATTATGAGATTAATGGGATGGATTTAAGTATAAAAAAGGTCATAGAATCACCTAAGCTATGTGCTTTTCACACAAAAAGGGACAGACAGTTTCTGAACAGTTTAGTTATTGACATGGAAGCACTAGGAAGAGTAATGTGTACTGTGTCGACACCTAGTGGCCTTGAAGGGTTATGGCAGTACTGTTTTGTGATGATGTGGTTAGTGGTGAAAAGACAGTGAGTAGAGTTTCTGTGGTAAAGCTCGAGTCTTATTTACTTACGGTAAAGAAAGGTCAAACTTAATGCATCATTAAAGTTGTCCATTAATGATTGTTGACTATTTTAGGCCAATTTTTTTCAACTCAAACCTCACACTGCACAGGATATTTTAAACTGTAAGAGTCCCAATGCCAGTGCCATTAATAAATATTACCTATGTACTAAAAAAAGAAGATGTAATTCTTGCAGAAAAACAAAAAACAAAGTGAGTGTGATCCTCTGAAGTATGTCAAATCTCGGTGACATTAAGGCATAACTCTCTCACGTCTCAACAAACATAACGGGACCTACTTACAAGAAATTATGAAGGGATATAATCCAGTGACATTAACATTTGATTCTATGGTATTTTTTTGAAAACGGACAAAGCAACGTCGTCAAAAAAGCTGGACCATTTAAATATTTGCTCTTTTGTAAAATGGCCCAAAAAAACGGTTGCTTCCTCTTCAAAGTGTTTTCCTCCTGCACATCCTTCCTTCTTGCCTTTCCCTCCCTCCTCCCACCATCACCACCACCACCACCGCGTCCGCTCTGTGGCGCTCCTCAGAAGGTCATGAGCTGAAACTCCCGCTCGGCCTGCCACTCGGGCACCCACACCGGGTAGGTGGCGTGCTTCGGCATCTCCATGACGCGGACGGGGAGAGGCTCATTTCTCTGGTGGACATGGTTAGTCACTACCTAGCAGGGGAGGGAAGGGAGACAACAAGGGGAGGCTAGCATGTAGGCTGCGGAACTGCTCGGATGCCACGCGCTGGTGGCTCCCACAGCAGCTACAACAGGAGGGGGTGGGGTGGGGGTGGGGGGTCACAGGGTGAAAGCAGTAGGTACAGAGCAAAGAAAGTGGGAAAAGGACTGAGGAAGAAGGAAAGAAGTCTTGTCTGAACTCTAGGGATGCACAATATTCATTAGTCCTAATAGTTTACTATGTTAATTACTTTATTGATCTCTGTAGAGAAATGTATTGTCTACATTTAATATATTCATTATCCTGTGCAAGGAGGTGCCCAGAGACAAACTGGAGGATTAGATTATAATGTATGCTTTTTTAATAAAAAGAGTACCTAGAAAAAACAATCAGACACACGGAGCACATGCATGCTCCACACAGACAGGTCCCACCCTGACTGAACCGAACAACACTCAAGACCCTCTTGTCTGACGCAACAGTGCTAATCACCTTGACACCAGAGATTATTTAAAAAAACTGGCCTGTTTTATTGATTATTAGTTTACTTAACAGGAACCTTAATATTAATAATATAAAGCATTAACAAACAGTTCTGAAAATGTACCAGAGTTAGCCATAAGCTATTTTTCATCCATAGTTCCGGGACTGATCAAGTCACCCTAAAAATAAGACATGCTTTCATTGCTTTGATGATGGCGTTAAAAACAACACTACATACCCACTAAAGGACTAAATGAGACAAACGCTGTGGCAAAACCCATTAACAGTTAACATTTCAGAAATAATTATAAAGTCTATCGTAGATATTTATAATAATGTAACAGGTTATAACTAGATATGGGATCTAAGGCGATGGAATACTGCTCTGCATCGCTACAGAGTGGAACATCTGTTCAACCAGGGAAACTCTGTCTTTTGCCACTTTTTAACATTAAGACTGTTATTTTGATTTGCTTCAGGCACCTTACTTTTGTGCAAAACGTTACACAGCCTTGCTTTCACTACATAGATTGATCTGATAATGCAATGACACTGTTACACTAGCAGATGGAATTAAACTAAAACATGAAAACAAGTTTTGTGAGTTGGAGTTGATGAGCAAAAAAGTCATTACCAATCTTTTGGCAGTGGATGCAAACGCCTTTGCAATTAGTCAAATGTGATCTGCCAAGGTTCTGGGTGGAGGAATAAAAAGTTTGAACATTTTAACACAACAAATAAAGATTTTTTTTAAAGACTCAATAAAGTTGTGATTAGGCAATTTGAAACAGCAACAGCTAGCATTGAGCATTTGATGGACATGTCTGCAAGCTTTGTTATACGACATATCATACAACATATTGTATTATAGGCCGGAACTTTATTTTTAAATCATGATATAAAGTTTGTCAAATGAAATAACCAACGTGAAGCAGTTAACTGGTCACATTGCTGTCTCTGTTGCAATTGATCATATTGTGCATCCTTATTGATCACTGCCTTTAAACCTCACAGACTTCCAGACAACAAAGTAAAAGTCTGCTGTGACTTGCATTTTTAGCTTTACAAACAAGCTCCCTCTAGACTTATTTCTTTGATTTTGGCAGTGTTTCTTCTCCAGACCAGAGAGAGGCCTAGCTAAGTGAGATTAGAAGAGGACATAGGGAGGGATAGAGAGGAAGGATAGGAGGGAGGAAAGGTGGTACAGGCTTAGGGGTGGGGGGGTTGGGAGGGGGAGGCAGAGGCTACAAGTAAAAGACAAGCTCATAGAAAGATAGACAGTTAAGGAAAATTCGAGTGGTTAGTGCACACATTTGGTTAGAGCAACGGGCAAATACAACAGGACATGGGGGTGGAGGCAGGCAGGCAGACAGGGGGCGGGACGTTGGTGCGGTAGTGAATCAGATTCGATTTAAGGAGGGGGCAGAGAATAGTCATTGGAGAATTTGGGTTTTCGTTCTTGTCGGAGCCACGGTCGGTGAGGTGGGCGTACGTAACTAGCGGCGAGTAAACAGGCCTTAATGTTGTTTTTTTTTTTTTTTAAGCATAAGCTCGGGCTGGGCAGGAGAGAAGCTGTATGTGTGGCCGTGCTGTTGCTGCTGCCGTCTCTCCCCGAAAAAAGGGAAGTCACTGCAAAGAAAGGATCTAGTAAAAATAAGAGGGGTGGGGGGGAGGGAGGGTCAAACATTTAGACATTGCCAAAGGGGCTCTGCTTGTTATGGGTGAGACTTACTACATCCAATTAGAAAAGAAAAAGAAAAAAAACAAGACATGAAGACATTTTGTTTCCACAGTGCTTATTTGAAATTAGCTTCGAGAGGTTTTTTTTTTTTTTCCGAAGGGGGCTCTAGTATAAGTTTGGTTTCTCCTTTGCCCAGTTTCTTTGCCTGCGTTTGAGGAGGAGGGTTTGGATTTTATCTGGAGCTACCCTGTCTCCCTCTGGTGGACAAAGCGTGCCGGGGCAGCCTAATAGTGCGAGTGGGTGTTGCTTTGCATCAGCTGTCGCATACTTACTGTGAAGATGTTGGAGCGGCGCTTGGACTGCTTGCGGATAGGCGTGGGCGTGTTGGAGGCGGCGATGGTCTCGATGCGCATCTCCCGCTGGCTTATGCTGGGGGTGGAGGGGACGGAGGAGGAGTAATCGCTGAACGCGCCCCCGCCGTTGGCCGCCTGGAGAGCCACAGGGATAGAGCGGAAGAGATGGGATTAGAGGAGAGGGGGGAGACGAGTAGAGGAAGGAAGGAAAGAGAAAATTACAGGTTTGTGGAATTGAAAAACATGATTAAGTAGATTTAAGCAGTTCTTCAATCAAACCGGATATATATATATATAAAAATAAGGGAGTCTTGTGACATAATAGTAATTAAGATCAACTTTAAGTGTAAAGTTGTCCTTGCATATTAGATTAAGTGCAAATAAATATTCAATGTTCATTCTTACTGCTACCTTCCATTCAGGGTTTACTCTAAAAAAATAAATATAAAAAAAATTATCAGGACATTTACAATTCTAGGACTTTTTCTTGACAGCTCAAAGCGGCATTTGACTTAACCCTTTATAAAGTTATTGTGCAGCAATTATCGGACTCCACCCCTTAAACTACCGCAGCCTCAGAAGGTCTTACCTTCCTTTTTCTAGTGATTGATCATAAACTTGATTTTGCACTGTTCACATAAAGCCATTAGGGAGATTAGGGATAAAAAATACAATTATTACATTATTATATTACATTTTCCAGAACAATATACAATCTTTCCAGTATATCTTTTTCACTCTGCAGGTTATTTCCATGACTGACTTTCCAGGACATGTGGGAACCCTGGAAAATGATTTTGAACCAGGATGCTACTTTTAATAGCAAATGTGTTTTGCCACTTTAGATGTGTTTGATGTGAAAGCTAATCTTGTTTGTTTGCTAAAAACAGCAGTAACATTAAATGCATTAATAAAATGAAGTAGAAGAAGTTATTCCCCAGCAGATGGAGCCTCATCTGAGCACATCATATCGTCCACCTCAGGCCATTTGTTTTCTAGTCAGGTAACAAGCGGCACAGCAAAAAAAACTTTAAAACTTTTAACAAATCCCTTGGGTGTGTCTCCATTCTAAAGGAAGGATTTAAACACCTGCTATACCTTTTTCTACAGCGTTTACAGATATCTGTAGAGTGAAGTAAACAATGTCTTCCTGCTTTGGGTTCACAGCATACATCCTAGACAGGGACGTACAATTATACACTATAGGATTCCCACAGTTTTTGAGATAGACGTTTTATATACATAAAGGTTATTTTAGTGTCATAGCCTCAAAGTTAAATGAAAACGTTATTATACACAGAAAAACATTTTGCGTTTAAGGCCAGAATCATGTTGAGGCAAAAGATGTCATTTTGGAGGGTTTTTTTTTGGTTGTATTAATTATCAGCCAGAATGCCCACCAAAGTTGACCAGTGCTAAAACATAAAGCTAACCTGGCCTTTACCTGGTTAATGTGAACAGAAGGAAGGGACGCAGCAGGAACTGACGAGTGGCTGGGGGAGTTTGGGAGGGATTTACATGGGCCGATAGAAAGCTGCTGCTTTTTCCTCATGGCCACTATCTTCTGGGCAACTGCAGTGGAGAAAGACATAAATATAGACAGTACATTAATTATTCAAGTTTAAAGAAGTCATAGAGCAGAATCCTCAGAGTGACAATTTGTTGCATAACTTTATTTTCAGCACACTTTATTCCAGTAAATCCAGACTTGTCAGATCTATAACTATAGAAGTATATGGACTTGGCACCATGGCAATTTGCAATATACCAATAACAGGTTCTTCAACCAGAGTGATAAAATATACTGCCGTAGCAATGAAATTCAAGGGTATGATAACACATTTTGTTACCGTCTAAAGTAGTTGAAGGGGAATGTGTAAATTCAGAATAAATAATATGAATGACTATATGTTAGACTTTTTTTCCTACACATCGGAGTAAGGAATCAGAAAATCTTTAGTTCTAAGCCTTGACGCTCTGCTAAAGATGTTAAACTTTCATATTGCAGAGTTCAACAGAAGGTGTCTTTCCCACAGGGCCTATTAGATCTTCTTCCTTCAGTGAGGAATAGCAGAATGGGTATTTCCATAGAGATATGTTACAGTTTCATGCTTTTATATTCACACAAAGCCATCATTATTACTGCCTTCATAGCATTGTAATTTGACAACATTTATTTTAAATATATAGTGGTTAGTAGTATATATTGTTTATGTTTTTTACTCAATTATGCAACATGAGGGCTTGGCTTGGGCTAGTAACATGAAACCAGCATCACTTATGGACTTCATCAGATACTGTACATAAGCTTGTTCTTGTACTGATGTTGGAGGGGAATGTAATATGAACTAATTATAACCACAGTACTGCTGTAGAAGAACTATAGAAGTAAACGTTTGTCACTGTTTTCATGTTTTTACTTCATGTGGTCATAATAGTGTCAAACTTTGAACAGTACACAATATTTAAAAGCCCATGTGAGTGTTATTGCACCTGTAAAAGTGTTAATAAGGAAAGCCAATCTTGTTTGTTTGCTAAAAACAACACTAACCTTAACTGCATTAATACAATAAAGCACAGTTGGAGAAGTTATTCCCCAGCAGATGGAGCCTCATCTAAGCAAATCATATCATCCACCTCGGGCCATTTGTTTTCTAGTCAGGTAGGAAGCGGCACTGTGTGGTAGCTTTTACATATCTCCTGGGATAAGTGGCTCCATTCGAAGGGAAGTAATCAAATCTAATAATACCTGCTACTCCTTATCTTCCATTCACAGATATCTATACAGAGAGAATGTGGCCATTGTCACAGTGAGAAGGACTGATTTGCCATGCTGCCTGAGCAACATGTCATTTCAATGACAGCACACATGAGTGAGGACCAGGGTGGGGCAGGGGGGCTGTGTGATGCGAATTAGCACCAAAGGGAGAAAGAGATTTTTTGAAGTTAACGTCGACAGCTGGGACCATAACACCCGACTGACTGCTGCAGCACGGCGAACACGCAGCAGAGGCAGGAGTGACGCAGAGTGTTCCCACAGACAGCCAAGACTCCTTCATCTCTTTTAATTATATCAAATTGGGCTTCGGGAAGCAATTAAGGCAGGGGAGGAAGACGAGGAACAGGCAGCAACAGTCGAGGAAATGCAAAGCAAGTGCCGCGCAGGAGACTCAGATGTTTTTGAAAAGATGACAGGCTTTCAAAGGAGCCGCAAGGAGAATAATGACAGCTTCATGACTTTAGAAGCTCCAGGGAAAGTTTTGTCTGTAGATCTACTTTAGTGTTTGAGGAGACATTAAAGCGGAAATTCATTGTCTGAATTTGCAAAAGGGAAGGTCATTCAAATGAATACCTGCTCTGTCATTGGATGAACCACCTGCCTGTAACCATTTATGACAAGGTCATTTTATCCAGTCAGAGCAATGTCTCCACATTAGAAATGGTAAAAGGGTTGCTAGCTACATTGTCAAACCAAAAACACACCCTGCCTTATACTGCTCCATTAATGGTCCGAACCAGCCTTGGTTTGAGAGTAATCACATTGTCTTGATCAAGACAAGATAAATTACAGTTACTTTGGGAATACATAAATCTTGTGAGAATTCAGCTGCTGTGCAACATACAATACAAGACAATCTGAACTAAAAACATTTCAAAAGTAGTACTAGGTAAATGGTAGGAACACATTTATATTTCATGAGCATGGGTGCCTTTTTTTTCTAATAGTACTGTAGATAGTCCATACTCTGCCCCACAGATGATCTGCTGTCAAAGACTGACTTTTTTGAATTTCACAACCCCATAATCTTTTTACTGTCCACTTAAACTGATCAAACAGCTGCCTCACCGTCCTGGAAAACTCTCTCCACGTTGAGGCCATAGGTGGAACAGGTCTCGTAATATGTGCACCTCTTCAGGTCATTGGACAGCTTTCTGGCTCGTGAGTCGTCAATCACTCTGGGGTTTGCTGCGCTGATTGCATCTGAGAGAAAAGAAGAAAAAGCCCTCAAGATGTTTAGGATAAAATTCATTGTTTCCTGCCCTTTAAAATTCCATTATCATTATTATTTGTGTTCATGCCTATGCTTATCTGAAGAAGATTTGTATTGTAGAATATGTTTCCATTTAACTGGCAATGAGTAAGGTTAAATCTGTAATTTTGGGTTGTGACTATATAGTACTAAGACCACCATTCAAAGGTTTCACATCATTCTTGAAAATTTCTATATTCATTTATTTAAAAATGTTCCTAAAACTCAAAATAAGTTTGGACTTTATCTAAGACTGCTCCTTGGAGTTGCTTCCGTTGTAAAACACACCGGTCACAACCCCTAAAAGTCTCGGTCTTCTCTCTCTAAAACTCTGGTCTCGCCCATGACTAAAACTTAATATAGTCTTTCCAAAACAGAAACAAGCAATATCTTTGAGTAAAGCACCTTGTGTCCCGACCAGGACCATGGGGACCTCAGCTGTGTTCCTGTAGCTCGACAGTCGCAGAAAGTAATTGTAGACGGTCTGAAAGCTGATCTCATCCTCCAGGCTGAACACGAACACCACTGCATCCACCCAGGCAGCAAACTGAGGAGAGCAGAGGACCATTAGACAAAGTCATTTTCAGTGGATTTGTAGACAACAACAAAAATAATTCATGTCCAAAAAAACCTTTGATAATTAAAAAATTAAAGTAACAATAAAGGTAATAAAAGTCGACTTTTGGCGGAAATAACAATTCTCACAACCAATCTCAGCATGTGGTGCAGTTTATCTTCAGGCTGCACTTTCATTTTTAGACACAAGGGGACAGTGCAGCTACAGCTATGTCAGCTCTTGTTTTCAGTCTGCACACAAGGTGGAATGAAACTGAATGATTTTGAAATGATATACGTTTCCGCTGTAACCCCACTGCTATCATCATTTCTGTATTTGCCGCGTCATAGTCATTAATAATCCAGCAGATTTTATGAGGGTGAGAGTTCCCCTGAGCAAAACAAAAACATCAATTCTAATCACCATCCATAACACGGACCATAACAACTCAAGTCCAGTGTTATTAAAAAAGAATGACTCTGACAGTTTTCGGGGCGTATTCTTCTCCTCTTCCCCGTTTATTCAGTTTCTCGTCACACCGCAGCCCCACGGGGAGTGAATGGTAAATCAAGCCTCCGAGCCACAACTCCGCACGGCTCGCTCCTGTGAGTGGGAGCATAATGGAGGCCTTTAATTATGCTACTAATTATCCAAGCAGCTGACAACTGAGCCAAACTCATTTCTATTCCCTAAGCCACCCAAACGCAACCGTAAATCAGCGCTTTGCCAAGTCAGGTATATATACATATGTGCATGGGGACACTAAAAATACAGCACGTGGTAAAATCCCAATGAGGTCTGGTGTAACCATGAATGAAATGAAAATGCATGCGGCTTATCTTTCAGTGGCTACTTATGAATTTTATTTTAGATGAAGTAAAACAAAGCCATCAAGTTCAATATTAAAGTCTTGTATTATAATTATAATGGCATACTTTACCATCTTTTTTATGCACTGCCTGCACAAGCCAGTTTTCAATAGAGCCACTTGACGGAAGTGTTTCCAGCCTGTGTTGGCTTCATTAGTCATTAGTGTTGGAAAGTGCTTTGAAAGTATGTAACACACAAGTTCATCTAAGGCTATGTCAATGCTAATATGCGTTGTCACAAAGCATCTACAGCTTCGTTTCACTTGATTGCATCAGAATGGTACAGTTGGTAAAACGTAGCTAAACACTGCAGTCCATTGGTTGGACAAAAGGGAATCCTTGCTTTGTAAAAATGACAATTAACAGGGATACACAAAACCAAGCATGTCTGGTTCTTGTGACAAACAGCCAAGAGTGCTAAAGCTAGTCTTAGCCAGCTAAATAATGTGAACTATACATGCTAATGTTCCTATGTACATTAGATTAACAAACAGCAAGTCCCTAAAATGTAAGAAATGTGAAGCTTTCTGATCTAAAATGTTCAGAATCCAGACTTTCACCTTACAGACTCTGACCTCCAAAACTTCTATCTGAACTATCTTGAATGTCATGTAACTGTATGACAGCCGACTGTAATGTCTTTCACTTTAAGGTTTTAGGGATTAGATTAGATTAGATTAGTACCACTCTTTTAATAAGTGTACCTTTACTGGACATGCGTTGCTTATAATGACATGATTTGTTGAGTGATACCCTGATGTATATTGGTCAGACTTGGTGGTGTCAGGATACTTAATCCTTATTGGATGGTGATTTTGGAGGCATCACGTACGTTTATACAAGGGTGGAGCGCAGTGGCTGTTCTCACAAAGGTCAGATAGATAGAAATGTTGTTAAAATAAATAAATACAGAATAAAATATAATATAATATAACTTCAAAAAGCATGGATTAAAAAGTAAACAATCTTCCTGTACTGTTTACTGAAGCAGTAATAATCTGCTACAAAGGATGATTTACTTCTGGACTTTATATTATATTGTGTGTGTTACACCATCTGTTTAAGCGGAATCTAGAGATATTAGTTTGGAGTCTCTGTTTGAGGTAATGGACCAAAAGGCAGACACACAACAGGACAGATGCTATACTGAACAACATGGACCATCCCTGGAAGTGGGCTTTTGAACAACTGAGGAGCCAGTGGACGTCTGAGATCAGTATTTTGACAACATAAATAGTTGAGGAGTTGAGAATGGCATTGCATGGTAATAGTGCTTCTAGTATCAAGGCATTTCTAAAACATAGTATAACTTGAAACCAGTTATGGTCACATGCCTAATTGTGATAAATGACAATGCATCTAAATGTTGAAGGTTTGCTTCAAATAAGACTTTTTTCTTAACTAAAACAATGTTTGTCACTGTTTACATAGCCATCACCACTTACCTGCACCCAGCACAGCCATACGTTAGACTCCAAACATTCTTTCAAAAAAGCAGCCCTACATTATCTGAAAAGGCTTGTGTTGAAGTGACAATAAGAGTTTTGACATCCTCACCTGTAATTCTGGTGGCCCTCCTTCATCTCTGATCAAAAGAAGGTAGCTCTGTCCGTCCACTACAATTTCTTTCTTGAACCGCCCACCTGTGGAAAGGACATATTCTATATTAAATATTGAATTTATTATAAAATTTTGTGTGATAACTTGCCTCCTGCAGTCTAGTGCTAGAAAATGATAACAGTAAAAATATTAATAACCCACCAGTTGTTTCTGAAGCAGCAAAAGACTCATAATGACATCATGAAAAACAATGATATTCCCCCCAAATTCAATTTAAAACACAGCTTGATAAAAGTTTGCAGAAAAAAAAAGCTAAGTTTAACTACACTTTCTCAGTTTAGTTCTCCCAATAGTGTTGCTCGAAGAATTGTACGTTGACAGGAAACCAGGTCTCTTCGGAGCCAATTATGTGGGCGAGAAATTGCCATTTAGCGCATCTAATGCACAGCTGCTGAGGGAAACAGTTCAGTGGTGCTGTCATGCGTCCTGGAGAGCTACAAGGTTCACCAGAGGAACATTATCAGGTACAGTCACGTCACAGCGGCACATCGGAGTGTACACTAGCAGTCATTATTCTCAGTAATCTAACAATTATACAAGAACAGGGGAATACACTTTGCACAGAAGGTCAAAAGGAGAGGCTGAGAGGAATGAATCATTGAGCTTTTTAGTATTAAGGCCACTTCTTAAAGGTCATTGGTCCTGCCTTAGAATTAATCTTATTTGGACATACAGTAGACAATGGATAAAAGATGAAGACAAGGCAAGGCCACGTTTGATTTATTTATCAATCAACCTGATAATTGTAGTAAACATCTTTCAAAGGCAACCAAAATCATCTTGCACTACTTGTTTGACTTTCATCCTAGGTCCTTCTTCACAAAGGTCATGTTCAGATGTGGCATTAGGTCTAGGACAGAGACAGATGCAATGTGGCCAGTGTTCATGCAAGGTTAATTCACCTAATGAATCCAGAGAAACTGGTTCTGAGGAAGCATTTGGAAGGGGCCTGGCGTGTATTCAGTTCTCTGTGGTGGTGTGGATGGATGCATTGAGACCGCTTTTCATCAGTGACATTATTGTGTTTATAGCCAAAGCCTATCTTTGTATTGATTAATAAGAAGTGCACCAGGGTGTGCCTTCATGATAATTACTAAAGTAATGTTATTACTATTGTAGCATTTTACATCAGAGAGAATTAAGAGAGAATGAATTACAATTAATCACAAAACAGAATGTAAAGCAGAAAGGTATTCAAGACAGATTAAAATGCAAGTTCTGAAGGTCTAAGGTCTGCTTGCAAGTTGGCCATGAGTTTGTTTACTCCGTCGTTACTTATCTTATTTTTAAAGTCTCGACTATAAACTAAAGTTCACTTAAGAAATGGTCTCAGAGGCACATTCTGTCACATCACAATGAGAAATTTAAAAGAGCAACAAGTCTATTAATAGACAAGATTAGCTGAATACATTTAGCATATTGAGGGCTTAGAACCAAATGTGCGTTAAGTGGCATTTCATCAACTTTACCTGAGGGGCAAAAAAATGGCTAAAACTGAATCTGACTTTGTGAAAAGATTTAGTAAATAAATGAAATAATACACAGAATACACAGAAATATAAACAGATGACCAATGACACATATGATGACGCATATGATTCGACTTGTTTCAAATAGGGAAAAATGGCACAAAGGTCTTTTTGGCTCGGTTTAATGCCAGTACAGAATAGCAGCTAAAAGCTCTTAATCCCAGTGAGTTCTGATTGACTCCTTCGTTCAGAGACAGGCTTTTGTTTTTATAATAAAAACTGAATATTTACTAATAATACTTTTGTAATCTTTGTGGAAGTAAAATGTCTTCATCAACAGCTTTTATTTGACATTAATATTAAAATTTTAATCCAAAATGTCAGTTTTGCCTTTTTGATTCTCACTCCTCGATATACAGTCAAAGAAACTGAATTAGCTGCATCACATCCATCCTCTGAACTGTAGAGTCTTAGACGGACCACATCCTCAGGACTCTAATTCAGATCCAGTGCTAAGACCCCATGCAGTCTACTCTATCTTTCATTCCTCGTCGACACTAACCCATCTTCTTTGCCTCTAGCACTAGCGGGCTGCAGATAAAGCAGACACCAATGGGAGAACCTCACATTAAATTAGACTTTGCATATCATTTGAATGGTTTGCGATCCAGCAGAGATTAAAAACATTCAAATGAGAAAGATGTCCCTGGGAATGAAAACACTGCCTCATGAATACAGAAATATGCAGAAAGCGATTGGACTAAATTGAATAATGCACACATTTGAAAAAGGTCTTGGAACGATCATGAATTGTTTCAGTGTTTTTATGCAAGAGACCTCGGTGTGCACAGTACGCCTGATATTGGCTGACTTTTTGAGATTTCATAACCACACGCTTGAGTCTAGGTCTGCTTATTATTAGATAACAGTGTCAGAAACAACACTTTTTAATGTTGGACTTGCCTTCCAGCATGCAACATTTACATCAGCATCTTTCACTAAGAAATCCAGGTAGAAAGGTTTTGTTTCCATGACACCTGTTGCAAGGCCGCCTCTGAAACAATTTCATTTTATTGGCCTCTTGTACTTTCCAAAAAACTCCAAAACAGTTTGAAAACTAACACAGTCTCATAAGCAATAATATTTCCAGGAAGCTAAGGAGGAGGAGATTGGAATGCTATGATTATCAGGGAAATGTAAAGCCCCTCTGCCTGGACATTGCCCATTGGGTCGACTGTCTTTAACAATAGCTCACAAGAGCTCATACAAACATTTCCTTTGTATTATTTTTTATGTGTTGCTTTTTTTCTTTCCTTTGACAGCCAAAAGCAAAAACATTTCCCTTGACTACATTTGCTGTGACCAGGATACGCGTTGTTGTAACATTGAGTAGTGGTTCTCCACTACTCCATGGTACTTAAAGGTGAAAAAGGTGTGTTGTAGTGTTGTAGCTGAAAAAAACACATACAGTTTAAAAAATGGGTATAACATTTTGAATATCTGCAACTTATCTAGACTTTCCTATACGGAGGATAAAAAAAAGGCTAACATGGCTAACATACTCATATATTTACATACACTGGCAGAATTTGTGATTGTTTGGCCATTTTTCAGAGAATAAGAATGATAACACAAAAAACTTTTTTTCACTCATGGTTAGTGGTTGGGTGAAGCCATTGTTATCAATCAATTGTGTTTAGTCTTTTTATATCATGATGACAACTGAAACTACCCAAATGACCCTGATCATAAGTTTACATACTCCAGTTCTTAAACTGTGTATTGCCACTTTTAACATCAATGACAGCTTGAAGTCTTTTGTAGTAGTTCTGGATGAGGCTCTTTATTTTCTCAGATGGTAAAGCTGCCCACTCTTTTTGGCAAAAAGCCTCTAGTTCCTGTAAATTCTTGGGCTGTTTTGCATGAACTGCACATTTGAGATTTCCTCAGAGTGGCTCAATGATACTGAGGTCAGGAGACTGAGGCCAGTCCAGAACCTTTACTTTATGCTGCTGTAGCCAATGACAGGTCGACTTGGCCTTGTGCTTTGGATCGTTGTCATGTTGGATCATCTAAGTACGTCCCATTCGCAGCTTCCGGTGCTTTCTGGTAACATGCTGCATTCATCTTGCCATCAATTTTGACCAAGTTTCCTGTGCCTTTGTAGATCACACATCCCCAAAACATCAGCGATCCACCTCCATGTTTCTCAGTAGGAATAGTGCACCTTTCATCATATGCCTTGTTAACTCCTCTCCAAATGTAACGTTTCAAGTTGGGGCCAAAAAGTTCAGTTTTAGTTTCATCACTCCAAATGACTTTGTTCCAGAAGTTTTGAGGCTTGTCTCTTTGCTGTTTGGCTTATTGTAAGCGGGACGCTTTGTGGCATTTGTGTAGTAATGGCTTTTTCGACAATGCATCCCATATATCTTCAAGTGCCTCCTTATTGTGCATCTTGAAACAGCCAACCACGTTGACTACAAGCAAACAGATCACAGGTGAGGATGCTTACCTTTAGTAGCCGTTCAAACCTGTTTGTGTCACTTGCGTGCATGTTATCAGGCCAAATGATTTAAAAAGAGTAAACACAGTTGTTTGACAATAAATGGCTTTACCCAACCACTAACCGAGTGAAATAAGTGTTTTTGTGTTATCATTCATATTCTCTGAAAATGGCCAAAAAGGGAATGTAAACATATGAACACAACTGTAGTATTTTATTGCACTATTTCCATTTTTGCGTTTATCAACTATGGTTTAAATAAATATTTCACCCAGTCGTTTAAATTGGACAGTTTCCTCATATCTATGCGCTTCTCTTGAGTCACACTCCAAACCTTGTTAAGTCCACTTTAGCCCCTGTGGCAAAAAAGGGGATTCTCCCATTCTTTGGCACAGGCTTTAAAGCCGAGTTGGATCTAGCTTGTGTAACACGGAGTGTGATAGATTCACAACGCCAGCATTTTTTTTTTCTCCTGTTACTGAAGTCGCAGAGCTTTAGAGATTCTGACAAAGACGGAGAAACTATTCCACTGCATGTCTCTGAATCCTGCTTTAAAAGACAAACAAATGAAAAGGCTATCTTTACACAGAAGGAACAAGGGGATCAGAAAGATACCAAAACAACAAGCTGTCCCAAACTGTGTACAACACCTAGTACATATCATATTTAGACATAAACAGCATAACATATTATTGGCATTAACGGCACACATTGATAAAAAAAAGAGAAAATTGCTGTGTCTAGCTCATGTAATTTGCAATTTCAAAAACAATAAGGGAAGATGCATTATACCATTATTTTGTGAAAGTTGCTTATGTAGTAGTTCATGGGCCAGTTTGACATAAATTAAATGAAAATGCCTGAACCTGTGAACAGTGATGGACAAAAATATTATAACAATTGGGATATTTAAGAGGTTTCAGTTGTTTTCTTTATATTTTCCTTTAAAATACTCATAAAACAAAATTAATCTTTACAAAGTTTTCTGTAATTGTTGCAAAAGGTGGACATACAGAATATTAAAGTGAGAAGTGGATAAAAACAGTAGGACTCAGTTCATCTGATATTTGTTGTGCTCAGAGTATGCGTCGTGAACATTATCAAATGAAATCATGTTTTGGAGGTAGAAAAGGTCAATAAATTCAGATCTGTCAGGTGTTCTCCTAATTCTGGCCACCACTTTAGAATAAACACCATTCAATTGCTATAACACCACACATTTCCAATTAGTGTCATGGCATGAACATGTCTCTCAAAACAACAGTAAGTTCTTAAAAAAAACATATTTAATCAATAACAAATACAAGCTACAAAACATCTCTCTGTCTAAATAAAGTTCAATAATAAAGAAAAAAAAAAATCCAACTTTTATTAGGGCATATTCAATGTTCTCATTTCCGGGACTATATTTAAAACAGGCAGCACTGATTAAAAACAGGAATGTTACATAAGCATCCATTGACTATATTGGCTATTTTTAATGTCATTTTTTGGAGACATCTCTAAAAAAAAAAAAAATAATAATAATAATAAAATGTGCTTGATTCTCTTTCCCGTGTGGATTTTTAAAGTGTTCTTTCAATATGCCGCTACATATACAGACATTTTTTTCTAAGTTGGAAGGCATGGTTAACACGCAGCCTGCATACTTCGCTTACATGGATGCTTAGACCTTGACACAGAGCCACAATGCTACTGAGCACCATCCGGCGTTTCCATGGTAACACACCCCAGTACCTTTTTTCAGATCATACCGAAAGCCCAGGAACAAAACATTGAAGAAACAACCACGGCTGAACCTTTTCTGTCTTTTCTCACCTTTTATTTCCCCATTTGTAATTACGCCAAAAACCAGAACATATAAAAACAAAGAATGTGCAGCTGCTAATTAGGACACAGGTGTATACAGTCGCACGCAGTGTTGTCCACGGTTGCAAATCTGAGTGGACATGTCTCCTTGATTACAGAAAACAACGCTCGCACTGTTTTGCAGCATTTCTACCATTGATTTCTCAAGGACTAATTAAGCTATGAAGATTTTTTTTTCTTTCTCCCTCGGTGCAGCAAAATGCCAGAAACTAATTATGCGCTTCATGTTTGAATCCCTGCTATAATTACACCAAAATGAAACAGTGCAAAAAAAAAAAAATTCCAATAAATATCACGACTCTGGGTGGATCCGGAGTGTGTTGGAGTCCAAGAGGGGGCATTCACGTCATGAGTTTACAGATATATTTAAGACGTAACTCAGAGACGGTGGTGATAAAGAGCAAGTAAACAGGGCGGAAGATGCACCAAGTATGAAAAAGTGACACCATCAAAACCAGACAAGTCCACTGCGGCACAAAGGCATTCTTATGGAACATTAAAATCATTCAAAAAGATAAATGATTATTCAAATTTAAACACATATTTAGATCATTTATATATTGACTATAGTGAGCTCCACTCCACTATTAGGCTAGAACTCGTTTTAAATAATGAACATGACACTGGTCGGGTCCATGGGCATGGGTTTGTCCCTGGTGGACACCACACCTAGTGGACACATTCCAGGGAATGCTGTGGATCTAAGTGAATGTTTGAACATGGCTAACATGGCTAAGCCAGTATTTTATTGCAGTAATTTCCTTTCTGCGTTTTAACGATTATGGTTTCAATAAGTATCTTATAGGCTCAGTCATTTTTATAGGAAAATTTTCTCATTTAAAAAAAAAATGGTCATGTCTATCTACTGATGGCTTCTGCGTTGTTTACCCTGGTGCACGTATGCTAAAAGCTATAGTGTTACTCATGTATTTCTGCACAAGTGTGCGTTTACTTTATGGATATTTGTATATAATGTTTTTCTGCTTTAGCTAATTGTAGGCTAACTTTGTCAGGTAGAGCTCAGTTGAATCTCCTTTGATAACGAAGCACAGCTTATAAAATGATAGCTCTTGGTTCTCTGTGTGGTGTTATTTGGTGTTCTTTAATATCCATAATTCTGTAAAAAAAATCGAAAGCAACAATTGACTTGTAGCTTCTTGGGTGGAGCTGGTGGAGCCTAAATGCTCCTATAAATGTTCTTAATTCATTAAATTTTTGATTAATAGTGTGCTGCCTATTCTGCGTTACCTCCGTATATGTGATAATATAATAATATTCACAACCACAGATGAATTTGAAAGTCAACTCTTTTCTAATCTAATCTTCTCCTAATAAACAAAAAATAACTTGATTAAAAAAGCACAAACAGACATAACCTTGCTACAGACATTTTTGATTTATTGGTATTGCTTAGTGACTCATTTCGGTTCTATAAGTTTTAATGTCAAAGTCAAAAGTCGTGCTGTTCACTGACAAGATTTCCGTGTGCTCAGTATTTCCTTAGAGATATAAACAGACAGCTTTCAGGAGACAGACTTCTGCTTTGACGTGTTCAAGAGAAAAGGAGAAGTCAAAATTATATAACGGCTCCTGTTCTATAGATGTTATGTAACCTCTTATTTATGGCTATAGGAGTCACTGTAAACAGACTGCATTAAAACGGTGGAGTTCTTACCTTCTGGAGACTCCTCCTGCACATATGTCCCCGTCAAGTACCGGTGGACCAAGGCGGACTTCCCACTGGATAGATTACCCACAATCCCCTGTTAGGACAAAATACAACACTTCTATTAGGGACAAAACAGTTGTGTCCTTAATTAAAGCAGGACATTAATTGGGAACATGTTAGACTGGAGTTGCACTTTTTGTCACTTTGTTGTTTTGAAAGTAGCACAGAAAGGGCAGTTTTGAAAAAATATAGGGTAATTATATAACTTTCACAGACAAAGCACTATATGCAGACAATTTATAACAACATTCAAAACTTTTTTGTACAACATGTCCATTCTATAACTCTTCGTGGTTTATACCTCATTCTTATCCCAAATTGGCTACAGGTCAATTAAAAGTGATGATTTTGAATTTATTGTTGCGCTAGAACCTTTGGACAAAACCAATGGACACAGAATAAACTTCCTCTGGAAATATACAATCAATCAGACAGCTGAAGCACCACATAATGTCTGTCCCATTTTAGATAAATGGTTACTATTGTCCTGCTGTGAAGGGAAGGGATTCCACTTTGCAAAAGAATTGGGATATGGCTGGTCCGGCTATCAGTGCCATTATTTTGCACTAAACAAAAATCCTTTCCTCAAGGTTCACAAATCAGTGCTCCAGACCATTTAAATTTTTCATGCTACCATCTTTGTCCTTAAAAGGGTAAATTTCCTTAAAACACACAAACATGCTTCAGGACTTTAAACTATAATTAAACTGTAAATTTTGCAATTTAAATTCTACCTACTGCAAAATACAGCACTATTGGATGTAACTATTGTAAACACAATCAAGTGCTATACTATGTTGTTGGTGTCCTGCTTCCTTTTACAAAAGCAATACCATCACGTAACATGAATAAAAGGCGATAGTTGAGTGGTCATTCAATCAGCTGCTGCCTTTGTTCCAGTTACAGAGCAATCACAAAAGCGTTGGACATCGGATTAAATTGGTTTTAGGAGGCTTTTTGAGAAGTCTGCTGTATATATTGTATGACACATGAGATACCAACTTGCCTGATGTTGTTTAAATGTCAAATAGGCTCCTGTTAGTTCTTTGTAATTAAACATAAGCAAAAAGAGGGCCTTGTTGGTGGATTAAATTACAACAAAAAAGCTAGAATCTCTCTGTAAATTAAAGCTCTTATGAACAATATAATGAATGTTGCTGATCAAAAAAAATGTTTCTGCTACCCCCACAGTACAAACTTATAAAACAAAAAGCTTTTCAAAATGATGGTTTGGTCCTTGTTGAGGCTGTGTGTGGTTTATACACTGGAATATAGAGGGTTTAAATGTAATCAGTGTAGCTGCTACGTTTTTCCTGTTTTCTATTCCCAGTGTCTAGACCAGACCTGAGCACAGCGTCTTTGGGTTCAGCCTGTGTGTCTAGGAAGAACAAAAGCCCCAACATGCCTCCTCCTCCTCCTCTTGTACCCACCATCCTCCTATCGTCGCTGGATCATTAGTGGGTGTTCGAGCCAGGTATGGTCCTAATTATAGAGCGTTTTAAGGCTCAAGAGAAAAGGCCTTTCCCAACCCCCCTCTCTTTGGAGTTGAAGCATGAGGTAAAACCAGCAGAATGAAGACTGTGCACTCGGGAAACTTGGGAATTTACAAAAAATGGCTTTAAACATGCCACAGACCTGAGACTTCCTGCCGTTTTAAATGTTGGGCTTTGTGGCCCGCTGTTCTACTGCCTACATCAAATAAAATGTTGTATCAGCACGCTTTTACTTTTTAACTGTAACTGTTAAGACCCGGCATGGATGCATCATGGAATAGGGACTCATGAAAAATCATGCCATCATGCCAGTAAGTTAAATTGTGCTAACCTTGATAAAGAAAAAAAGTGTACAAAATGTTTTAGTGGACTTCGTAAAATGTATATTTAGCCAACCCAATCCTGGGGACAAATAATGATAAATTATGGTCATATATTTGAATGTGTACACAAAAATCATGATGAACTGTTGGCACAGTTAACGGAGTCTGACTTTGAAGAGCAGAATTGTGGACTGTATGATATGTTGACTGCTGTATTTCTACTCATTATTCTAGACTTACTGTTTTAGCACTAGCTATAAATTACAGCACTCATAAAAGAGGATTGTATTCAAATTTAAAAGACATACTTTAACTGAGAATGTGGTAGCCAGACCCTCAACAACATGAATGAAATTAGTTAGTTAGCATCACTAGCTACGATATGGTTGTAGTTAAAGCTAACTTGAATTTGTGGTTTGAACCCCGAAGCTGTGGAAAAACCTACCCTGGTAAATGAGTCAACTGAGTTAAACCAAGCTGGATGTGACCTTACGACAGTTAATACTCTACATTGTGAAGCCTAGTGAATAATGGGGATGGTTTGTTTCTGCGCTAATGAAAATCCTGACAGTGTGGCCCAACTGAAGCCAGGTTGGAGTAATTATCTTCCCTGAACTAGGCGCAGTTAAGTGTTGAGCAGTCAGAAATTGATTTCAACCTGTGTGATATCCAGCTGGAGTGGAGTGGAGCTGGGAGACTGAATGCATAATTTGGCCCAGTTACAGGGACCAGACAAGACATTGCAACTTGTTTGGTGATGCAGATGTAACAAAGCAAAAGCTCTGGGTTAATGTATAATATATGTGTGACGTTATTACTTTAACCCAGTCATGAAAACTGAGGAACTATATATTTGTTGCTATATATACACCTTCTAATTTTCAGAACTCAAACTTTTTCATCCAGGTTACGTCAGTGTATTGGCCTAGTATTCTTCTTCACTTTCACTTTAGCTAATCCGTTTGACCCCATTGTAGAATGAGAAAGAACACACTGAATCATCTTTAATAGCTCAGCTTCTGTGGAAAATGACCAAAATTCAGTTCAACATGACCTTGTAGCTGAGAAGAAATCCTTTGCAAGTTTAGAAAGAAAATGTTTTTGTTCACAGCACCTAATCCTTTTTTTCCTTTCACAAAGTCTTGAATTGAAGCTGCTAATTAACACCTTAAAAACATGAAACGGTAAAGCCGTTTGAAGCTAAAAAAGCACAATTGCCTTTTAGCTTCCTGTGAATTCACCCTCTTTCATTTGATCGAAGTTCTTTGACAACAATGAATTCACCCAACATACAGTATATCAGCTGGCACAATAGTGGAGTTCACTCTCAAGGAGACAAGTCTTAAATCATGTGAGAGTGCCGGTTGTGCTTTTGGCAGTGGCTGCGTGTGCTTCAGAGCCGGGTGGGATCAGACCCAGGATGTGTCACTAGTCTAGCCCAAAACTGTCACTCATCCCGTGTCCTGCTGCAAGCCTCCCAGCGTCACCAACGCATCTCATTAAAAGGCACCCACTGCACACCGGCGAAAAGTCCAGCCCGTCTCTTAGATGTTGACTTTCAAAAGGGGAGTTACCCAGGCGGAGCATGTATTCCCACAGATGTTTAAATCCATCAGTAAGACCAGTAGTAAAGAGTAAAAAAAAAAAAGTTACTCACTACTTTTAGCTCTGGCACCGATCGACTCAATGTCCACTCCTGGCTGTTCACGAAAGAGTCTGCAAGACAAAAATAAGAAGACACATTGAAAAGATCTGATTAATGAAAAGATACAGACAATAGATTATTCAAGTATGAAAAATTTTCTATAAACAGCCATGTTGGAGTCTATCAATACACAGAAACTGTCGCATTATTTTATTTTGCCTTTGCATCCAAGTACATTGAGTTCCTGCTCACCCAGTTACTAAATAAAAATGGTGGGTCATATTTGATAAAGTAAAGAGTTTAGAGTTAGGAGACCATCACAGAGCTTGTTGAATTAAGTCAAATGCAGAATTCAATGCTGCTACTGTATATTTTTTTTACCCCCAAACCAAAGTCAATGTGCTGCTGTTGCTATGGTCACTTTTATCACATGACCTAACATAACCCTGATGTTGGACACGTAGGCCTACACTTAAATTTATGAGGCATACATTATGTACTGGAAGAAAATACCACACATAACAAAAATAACTTTCTTGAAATTGATCCAGTCCAAAGTGTTTTTATTTATTGTGGATTTTTACATTGTCCTTAACACCTTTTCAAGCACTATTTGTAGGTTACTGCATACATATTGTTCTGCAAAAATATGACTTCAGGTTTGGAGACATACTGTACTCTACTTTTAAAGCATATATCAAAGGCATAAGAGTAATTATATTTTTTACTCTACATTGTGTTACGGTAGGATTTGGTTAGATCACTAGATATAGTTTGGCTTTTATATTGATTGCAACGGTATTCTCTTCAATTTTATTAGACTTTGAAAATTGTGCAGCTTTAAACCAGACTGTGGTGAGTCCACATGAAAAATTACAGGTTTAGACCTGGTTTATTCCTACATTGAGTCCTAGTTTAGGCCTGTTTCATCTTGCTTTAGACCCAATATAATCTTTGATGCTGATAATCTTTCTTCTTTCATATAAATTTATAAATTTAGCTCCTGCTTTGACGAGTGGACATTAGTCCAGAGAGTGTTATATTTCTTTTTTTCCTATGTAAAAGAGCATTCAAATATTGCAAGTAATATCACACATTTTTCCAATAATGTGCAGCCTTATACCAAACATTTAACTCTATTAAAGAGGCCTATACTACTATTTAACAGGAGAGTAAGTATGTCCCATTTTGCAACAGGGCAGCTGTTTAGGTGAAACGTAAATGTGGGCAACACCTAAAGCCAGAACAATCTACAGTGGCTATTTCAATTAGGGTTTCAACACAGTGCAATCTCTAAAACCCGTTTAGATAATCCTTTTAATACCCAGCTATTATGAGGCCTGATTCAACTTGTCGGCTCTTCCAGTGGCATTTTGAAAATTGATAATTTTGAGAAAATCCCAAGGAAACTCCTAACACACAACAAATGACAACTTCACAGGCTGTGTCTGTTTCCCAAGCACAGAACATGACTGTATGTCAAAACAACTATTACAGCAAAGACCACCTTCCTGCCTCGGATCAGGGCTTTGTACCCTCCAAGAGAGCTCTAAAACAGTAACGTAGACCATCTGTCTCCAAGCAACAAGGTGGGTAATACTAGGTTAACTCAGTGTACTCGCCCGACATGTCTAAACCGTAACAATTAAAGCGTTAACAGAGGCATTATTACTGTAAGCCTCAGAGTTGCAACAATTTCCTTAAGTGCTCCGGGCAATGTTAACATTAGAAGAATGACAGCATAAACGCTAACCATCCAAACTTCTACCACTGTTTTCACTCCCAAATGCACTCTAAAATTGTAGCATGACTCACAGTGGGAGAGACGCCAGCCAAAATCCCTTTTAACCCACTACAATTAGAGTCAAATCAGGGCCTCCCATATAATATTTACTTATTTTTGACCTCCATTTACAATGAGGCTAGTGCCACTTGGGGCACCACACTTATTGTGGTAGAGCAGACCGAAGGCTTCCAAACAAAAGGGCCTTTTGTTGTGTTCTGTGACTCTCAGTGTGGGCTCCGCAACTCAAAACATGTCCCAACTCGCGGCGAGACGATTCAGTTTGGGAGTGCACTTCACAGACAACATTTCAGATAAAGTTATTAGATCACGTCCCTCGGGGGTTTCCGATACAAGCGCTATTGTTATGAGAACCCTTATTTTACTACAAGTGGCATTTATGTACAAGAGTTTCGGAACTGACTAAAGTTTATAACCCAAAAATGGAGGACTAAGCACAGGTGGTTATTGACAAAGCTATGGAGTAGTAAAAATGCCACAAAAAAGTTTAAAGCGTTTTTTTCTTATAACAGTCTTGAGGTTCAGTTGTAGATTACGGCAAAGAAGAGTCCAATCAACAGTCACAAGTGGGAAAATTGTGTCTGACCCTCAAAAATGTTTTCCAATGAACTATTCAGTTGCACTTGACTATTATAGACAATAGCTACAGTTAACTTAGTGACCATAAAGAAACCTTTAACAGATGGCGTAACAATGCCAACACGCTATAGCCTTTCAGTATTTTTGCACAGCTCACAACATGTGTACATTACTTTACCTAATATGCATTTATTCTCATGTCTATGTATAAACTGCAACATGCATTCTACCTTTATGTAGGTTTATTCATCGTTATGCTAATCTTGTCAGGCCAATCCAAGTTTAACAGTCTTTGATGCTGAAGCACGGGCTCTACAACATCAAAACCAGTGTATAACTTTAGGACTTCCATGTAGTGTTTTCTGGCATTCTCTACAGCACTACATGTTCTTCAGCATGCAGTGATTTAAAGCCTTTAGCCGATGTAGTGTAAATGCTTGTATGTATAGCGCAGTTAAATAATGAGACAATTTCTAATGATCTTTACCCATTCTCTGACAGCACACATAGTTAGTGAAATGCCATTTGCCAAAACTAGGTTGTTGATGTAAATTTGCCATTTTTGGTGCACTTTGTCCATTAAAAATGTTTGTGGACTGCTTAAGATTCGTGCAGCTTATACTGCTTACAAAGATTAGAATGGGTTTATAGTCCTTTGTATTTATGTCTGTGTGATGCATTGCTTGAGGCTAATCGGAGAAAAAAAGTGATAAGAGTAAAAACGCAGGTGAACTGTAATTTATTCACACTGTCACTGAATGTGATGCTGCATAAAATGGTTTACGTCACATATTTTAAGGCCCAGTAATTGTACTCGCTATAACCTTATCCCTAACAGGCATAAATGTTACAGCCTGGTCTCATCATATTTCCAATTTCACAGAGGGTCCAAATTCTTACACTTTCAGCCCTTTCAGGTAACATTCAAGCAAAGGCCAGCCCATTGATTACCGTGCAAGTGAAATAAAATGTCACCAAAGGCCAACAATGAAATAGACTATTTGCCCGGTGACACATGTGGCACCTTAGGAACCGCACATTCCCTTATCATAGACCATAACAACACCATTTATCCATGGACTGGACTGGAAAAAACACAAAAGGTGACAGGACTTCGGCGAAAAGTAGTCACAGCACAGCACCCAAGCTATTGCCTTTAGGAGTCAATTTCACAAAGGTGATTTAGACCAGTCTTTAGTGTGAGGCATTAAAAACAAATAAATATAGTATGTGCATAGACTTTCCATCTTGACGATATAATATGGGTTAGTTACTGATTTAAATGTTTATTATTTTATTGAGATTTTTTTGTTGAACTGATCAAAACTGCATTGAACTTACTCTTTGTGCAAAACTGGCTCTACATCCTCTAAACCCACACTTTGCCATTGTAGGAGCCAGAACAGTGCACCAGCTTAGTCGGCAGCTCCAAAAAGCAACCCCTAATTGAATCCATGTGCCCCGTTTTGCATCATTCTTTAAATATGAGCCGCCCCACATTACTGTCCCAGAATGCCTATGGAAACAGAGAGCCCCAGCGTTTGCGATGCCCAAAGAGGACACCAGTGGCTTTGTTTCTGCCACTGGGGGGGAAACTCTATTGCTAGCTTGTTTGTGAAGTATTTACACTTCACTGCTCATGTCCGCTTCCATAAAAATGCCCATTCAGCGCAAAGGAACTGAGGCATGATCATGTGGGAATACAATGTTAGCCGAATCCGAGTTGTTTATAGTAGAGTGTGTGCATTAGAATGAATGTGCAGTGGTTTTTGAAATGGGAGAGGACAACCTTGAGGTCTGAACTTCCACTCCGGCTCTGACTTTTCCGACCAATGCTTTCCCACTGTCATAAATTACAGAGTGAGAATAAGCTTGCAATTAGTATTTTTTACCTCCCTCATTTGCCAACCTCACAACTGACCAACATTCCTTAGCATACTACTTTTATCATCCACTCTTATAGCATCTTTTCACTTTTGCCTGCTCCTCTCTTATGCTGTTTACAGAGCTTCAGAACCTTTATAATCATGTTTTGCTAAGCCTTGGAACACTAATGTCTTACATCTGTCAAAACTGACTAAGTGACAAATCCTATCAGCACCAAACAGGGGAAGGAAAATCTTATTGCTGTGCCACTCTATGCAAGTCTGAAGAACTTCAAGCCATGTTTTATCTGGGTGCTCCGATTCTGTTCTCCAGCTCAATTTGTCTATTGCACAATGACACATTGCTTCAAAACTGAGCTACTGATTGCTGTAGATAAAAGTAGGACATTATATTCCATGTATTGTTTTCAGATATTGTTTTTCTCATGATACTGTGAGATAAAAAAAAAAAAATTCTCCACAAGAAAAGGGCTGTTGTGAGACACTGCAAACAATTTATGCACAAATTCAATGTTTTGTCAATCTAGGACTGTCTTTCTAACACATTGTCACAAATAGTATAATTCATTGTGTATCAATGTCTGAATCTGTATTGTGATAAAGTATGTATTATGATTTGCAATCCGCTTTAAATTAAAAAATCTGACACAGTTAAATCAAAATTTAGTCTGTGAACAAAACAAAGTTGGAAAAAACAGCAGCTGGGAAACAGAGAACCAGATGAATGCTGAGTTATTAATGTTTTTTTTTTATTGTGCAGGGAGAGCTGAGGAATGTATTGACTTGGTCCCACCTCGCTTGGTATTGAAAGCTTTAATTGAGCTTCATCTGCCTGTTTTGATGTGTTGTATTGATCTGGCCAGACCTTCTGGTTTTAATTTGGTTAAGGGATAAAACACAAAATGTCTCATGCGTGCAACAAAGGCTGATATGCCATTGTAGGACAAGGTGTTCATAACATTCAAACTGTTTGAGAGGAAGAGATGTGGAAATGTTTGAGAGGAGTAAACTTTATACCACACTTAAGAAATAAAGTCTGAGGTCAGCTTAGCGATACCGCCACCAATAATCTGCAATCAAACAAAGAGCGTATAGCTGCTGTGGACACAAACCTTTTATTGCAAAAGTGCTCCTTTGCACGATTTCTAAAACCTGTTTGTGAGTTATACTTTCTGCACACCTGAAATAGTGACAGGTGCGTAGGAAGAGGAGTATCAAAGAAAATTTTGAAAGCTCCTGCACACTATCTCACTCTTTATTCATGTATTACAGGAATAAAGAGTGGGTGTCTATGGGACTTGGTGATAGGGTCTTGCACCACTTCTGTACTTTATTCCGTCATTTGCTATGCAGTGTATGAATGCTCTGAATTTTTTCTTTATTGCTACACATTTTGTGAAAATAAATAATTGATTGATACATTATGGTCCATCTGAGCTTCATCGAGTGATCAAAACCATTGAACCCCCGAAATACAAGTTCAAATACGAATCATAGTCAAGTTTAATCAAGAAAGCAAAAAGGTGTTACAAGATTTTAGCCCGACAACTCCCAAATTTAGACCTTCGAACATTAAGTTTACTCAATCTTGTGACAAAAGTAAAGTGTTCTACAGCTTGAAGACTTGACATTACAACTGTCTCTGCTCAGCAGACCAGCAGGACGTAACTCACCTTCTTAACCACAGCCCTCAAACCAAACCATAATCTTCCTGAGATTTACCGTGGCAGATGCTCAAGTGTGAGTGATCTCTCTGCTCTTCGGGTTCAGGCGTTTTTTAATATTTCTTATCTTTTACTGCAAGTGAGACGGCATTATCACCAGGTCACTGTTTGTCATCCTTCTATCTTCAACATCACAGAGGTGTAGCATATTCAACCCTGGCGCAATGAGATTAAAAACTAATGCATAATTTAAATCTATTTCAAATGTTCTGTTTCTTCAACAGTTTCTGACGGTGAGTTCAAGTTGACACAGAAATACATTTGGCAGGAACTTACGGGAAATAAAATAGAAGGAGGCAGAGTAAAGGGAATTTAAATGATCATGAATACATTTTCCGTCACTGCGGAGTATAAAAGAGGAAGGATCACACAGGGAATTTTCTCTAAATAGATATAGGCAAGTCAAAGCGAGTTAGGATAAGCACGCATCACTGAGCTCTTTCCTGTCTGCCAGATAGCACCAACACCTTACACCTTGTGCTGGTGTTGGACCCCCATTAGCAGGTGACAAGAAGATAAATGACTACATAAATACTACTTTTCATGTGTTTTTGAAACTCAAGTCACTCATTCATAAACTACATGCACCAAAAAGACCAAAAGAAGCAGTAGGGTCACAAGTATAATAAGAATGCCACACTTTTTCCAAATTATAAATGGGGTGAGGGGTGTACCTCTGTAGTTCATTGTCAAGATTAGTGTTGCAGATATGCATTGTGATAATAACCATAGCAACCAGATGAGCTGTGGTTATTAATGGAACATTTATGAGTGGAGTTTTTTTCCTGTCCATTAAATAATCATTGGCAAGATTATGATTCATTTAAGTGTCTGGGCTTTGAAACATCTTCTTCCAGTGCTTATTGCAGACTAAATTCTTTCAGCAGTCCAATTTTCAGGACTTTATTAGCACACAGACCTCTCCTCCGTCTTATGACTCGCCACCCCTCCTCCACCTTTAGGACCCCCAGAGAGCCCCCATAGCAGCCCACGGTTCACTGACCCCTCACGGATCCCTGAGCATGACTATGTTCATCCACAGGTGGGGGGCAGGGTCGCCGTCTGCACACCTCAAACTCAACTTCCTTAACCAATACAAAAAAAGTTTCCTAGCTCAAGGGAGTCTGGATCAATGCAGTCAAACCATGGTCATGCAAAACTGTTTTAGGTGGTATAGATTATAAAACTGAGTGATGTTATTTTTCACAATTTTTTTTTAAATCACTGAAAGGGTAATTTAAAAGAGTATTATTTGTTTCCTAGGAATTCTTCTTGTTGGAAATCATTCTCTACACGTCACGACATTGACAACATGAGCATGTCACATTCAGAAAGACACTATCTTCAAAACTTCAATCAATATTTAGGCTGGAAAGTGCATGCATATTCAGGGCTGGAGTAAATTTAACAGCAAACACTTAGGCAGGTAGCGACAGGCACAGAGTCTCGCCCAGGGCATTGAACACCTAGCTGTAGTCAGGCCAAACGGCACACCTACATTCCTAATGCTTGAGTGACTCAACGCTGCAAAAAGCATGGACAAATAGCACTTAACACAGTGCCCCTGAAGAGGCAGGTTTCCTTGACAACGTGACACGTGTGAACACAAACAGGACCGGAGAGCAACAAAGTTGACCTAAGAAACTATTAAAAGCTAAATGTGGCCATTGAAATTAAGCTTCTGCATGGCTGGTTCAAAGGTTGTCCTAATAAGCATAAATGCTATGTAGGTGCAAGCAGATGTTGGCTGAAGTCATTAAGTTGTCATGGACTACTAATGAGGGCATCAGGAGAAGGTGTGAGATTGGGGGCACAAAACATACCAAATGACAGCTATTAATTCAGATAGTTACCAATATTTGCAACTCTTCCAGGCAACTGGATGAATACACTGTACTGTTACAGTTAACCCTTAAACATAGTGCTTAAGACGTCCTCTTCTCTCTCCATCATTATACATGTAAGAACTGTTAATTTTAGCTCTGCTGACTGCCAGACACATCCCTATTACAGCCACTAACTGCTCTAATGGCACAGCTTTGAGCCACATCTCAGTACAAGTCTGGGTTCACACACAGCTCCCACTCAAATTTCAAAAACTGTACGTAAAGCTAAAGTATTGCTGTGTTAGGTCTTACAAACCCAGTTGACACATAAAAAATACTGGCAAAAAAAATCCCCCAAAATAGAAATTCCAAACACACTCCAAGAAACCAGTCGTTTTTGAAAGTCATCCAGACTTGCATTTCCCCATGTGGTTCTCATTTGCCTGTCCTCAAAAAAAAGCACACTTCCGCGTTTCACACGGGCTATAACTATCTGTGAAGTAAATGGGGGGTAGCAATGGAGTACGAAGCTTGGGAATAAATTCCGCAATCTTAAGATTTTACCTTGACCTTTGTGGGAGTTGATGCCAGCCACAGTCTCTATGGTGACTGACTGTGAGCTTTTATTGCAGCCTGGGGGAAACTGGCTGCTGCTTTTACTTTGGGACTGCTGCATTTCACATTTGCTTCTGTATGTCTGCTCTTTTCTCCTGAAACGATTGGCTATGAGCTGCCATAGGCTGGGTTCTTCTTGAGTTTGTTTTGAGGACAGTTTTGAGGGACAGAGAGGTACCTCCATTACTTTGACCTTCCCCATGGTGTGGTATTGTATATACTGCATTGCCCGGTCGTCCACCTTCTCGTTAGGAATCGGAAGAGTCCTTCCTGTGAGGTATGAGAAAGGTCGAGAGGTCATTGTTGTCTCCTCAGTGGTACTTTTAATCCGAGTAGAGTCTTTTGATTCAGCATCACGAGGTCGAGTCCTCCTCATTCGCAGACTCAGACTACGTTTTAACGAGCTCAGAGTACTTCTTGGAGCATCAGACTTATTCAGCTTAACAGAATCTTCACTTTCTCTGTCTTTGCTTTTCTCTTGTTGTGCTTTGCCAAACAGTCTCCATCTAAAGCCCCCTTTGAAGAAGCCCACTTCATCTCTTCCAGTTCCCTTCGGGCTGTCTAAGTCTTCCTCAGAACCCCTCTTCCTCAGCTCTAGCACTGTCATACTGACAGGCCTGGGCTTCCAGCTCCTCTGACGAACCCTAGGGGTAACTTCCGCAGAGAGCAGGTGCCGCGGGCCTGGAAATGTAGTGAGGCCATCCACAGCCCTCAGCTCAGACTTCCTGCTCCTGTACTGGATTCCCTCTGCAGCGCTTTGCCTCCTGGAGGGTTGCCCAGCCTCAGACAGGACAGATCCCGGTCCCGCCAGCATGCACACACTTGTGGGTCGGCGTAGCCGCCTCTGATTTTCAGGTTGAGTTTCTCGTTGCTGCTTGGCTGGTTCGCCATACATGCTCAGTGTTCTCCTGTCCAGAGAGACCTGCCCCTGGCACGGCCTCCGCAGCATGGCCCGGGGCAGAGAGTTGTGTCCCGCCACAGAGCCATGATCCCTGTGGACAAGGCCTTGAGCGTGAAGCGTGACCGAGCTATGGATGCACTGCTTGTGGCTGTCTGTATGAGCTTTTGCCTGTGCCACGTCTCTGGCTAAGGCTGAGGAGTTCCAAGAGGGCTGTTTCAGAAACCTGTCAGTCTTCATTTTTTCCCCCTCCACCCCCTCCGCTATACCTGTACAGCTTAGATAGGGCAACCTATTGAGCTCCTGCCGTGCCCTGCCTGGCCTGGGGCTGTTCTCCATTACAGTTACACTCATTATCTCTCCTCCCACCTGGCGCTGCTCCACCTGGGTGTGGGTGTCCCGGCCCATTCCCAACTCTGACACCAGTCCATCTTCCTGGGAATCCTTCAAAACAACAGAGATATGGAACACCGTTTTCCCCTGCTGTTGCTGGCAAGAAGTTGTAGTCCTTGAGCTTGCATCCACTGTCCCATTGCTAAGAAAGAGCATGGCACTTCACTCCAACTGTTTTACGCATATTCCCGTTTAAAGTATGAGAATTTATATCCAGCCATTTTTTTGCCCATGGGTTGTGAGAATACAACTAATAAAGTCCTTCATTTGAAGACTGGATTCCTATGCCAGACATAATCCTTCACCTTTGACATGTGAAAAACTTCAAACAATGAGACCAAAACCTTGCTACCACCTGCATCCTGTGGCTCCGTTACTTAGAAGATTCACACAGGCACCAAAGTGGTAACCGCTTTCTCACCAGTTTTACCTGTCCCGCACAAGCAGCTGAACAAAAGAAAAACTGCTTAGCCTTGTTGCTTTGCAACACAGTCATGTAAAAGCTGCAAAGGTCACAAAAAAACCTGAATCATTCTTCTTTTTTGGCAAGTTACAAACGGTGAACAATCCTTGTTGTTGGCGGAGCAGACAAACCCCTTAATCTCTGAGCTCTTGCCATGCCGAGCATGAGGGAGTGTGTCTGTTTGAACTTTCAGCTGCCTTCCAACCCCCTGGAAACATGGAAAACAAGGAGTGGATCCCACAGGCTCCAAAACACACCCTACTGATTTCTCCAGAGCTAAAAGCAGCCCCCAGAGAAACTAACAGACAAATGCAGATGAGATCCAGGTCTAACCATACCACAAATCATCTGCTATGAAGAAGTGTGTTTAAGGAAGGTGTAAACAGAGTGTGCTTATTTTTGCATGTGTAACAGAAATACAATGTTTTATAAGTTTCAGATTTTGATAAAGAATAAAAAAATATTAAAAGAATGGTTATTTATTGTGGATACTTAAAATGACTGAAATGCCTCGTGCAAAAAGGTCAGGTCAAGCATTACGTTAAACAGCTAAACTTTTCAGCTTTTTTTAAAGGTGATCAAAAACAGAATGAACGATGTGACCATGTTGTGTAATCAGAATAAAAAGTGAATTTTAATTTGTTAAAAGAGGTGGTTTCATTTGTGTAGCAGAGTTGAAAAGAGTGATTTTGTAGGAAATAGAAACCTTTTAAAAAGCCAGTTGTCTTGTGGTCAACTCAACAGCACTTTAAATGAGGTAGTTTTGATCTAAACACTGCCCCACTGTGGTCATAAAGGAATATAGCCCATTCCACACTACATTGATTTGAAATAGGCACCACCAGAACCTGTCTTTTCTAATCTATAACAAGATTTTAAAAACATTATGTCTACACTTGCTTTTTTCTGCATATTGTATAAAGCACTGGGCCCAAACAAGAGCAGAAAGCAGTACCACTAGTTATATATAAAATCCAGGCACCGGAGACTCCAGGGGCCCTTGGCAAAGGCTACCTGGGATCTCGACACACACTCAAAAGTGCAAAAAAGCAAACATTTTTATACAAACAATGTTTTAATATCAATAGTAGTTATTATTAAAAAGGTAAATATTTGTGGTAACATTCATTCCTTCATCTTCTACTGCCTAATCTATGGGTGACTGGCGACTGGAGCCTACCCCAGCTGCTTTGAGTCTACATCCTAGACAAGGATGTGATTGACTAGATAGACACACACTGATAGAGGACCATTCACTTTTACAATCATTCACTCTAGGCAATTTAGATTTACCAACATGAATTCAAAAATTCTAAAAATATATACAGTAGAAGACAGTCCCATTGCTACTCCCCTTGCGAGGAACACTCTTTGAACAGTCTTAGAGTGCATCACTGCAGAAAATACACAGCAACCATCAAACTGGAAAGTGGAGTCTGGGTGCCAGAAATTCTTATAGATCCCTATAGAACTAAAATAAACAACAGTAATAAACAAAGTATGTCCTCTAAAGTGAAATGAATTCTTAAACAGGCTCTGGGCACCTGGAGATACATTATTATTATATCTTTGTATGATGCATTCATAAAGGTTTCTATCCAATTATGTTTTCTTTTATACATTGTATCGGTCATGGTCACATAACCAAAACATTGTTTTGTAATTTTTTGCTATTACCTTTAAATTGGAAATACAACTTAAGCTCACTCAAGATTATTATTTTATACCTCATAAAAAAAGTTAATAAACAAAGCTGCTACTTGAACAGTTTTCAGAAGCCCCAGAAAGCTGTCTGAAATACAGCCTTTAGTTTGTCATAGAGTCATTCCAGTGTTGGAATGAAGACACCTGAGGTATTTTCCTGAGTAGCCTATGACATCACATCTCAGCATGTAACCAAATCTTTCCAAGCTTTACAATTTTCACAATTGCCAGATGAATTATTGTTTTTGTAAGTCTACATCCTGCTGTGTAAAAGGCAAGTGACCTTTACCTGTGCCGGGGAAGCAGGGATTTGGAATAATTTGTGGCTCTTCTGAAAACAGGCAGTCCCTCTCGTTCCCTTGAACAGGCTGTTGAGTTTGCCTCCGG
>JALDNG010000102.1:835000-1025092 GCA_024349245.1 Neodontobutis hainanensis | reverse complement strand
ACGTGGTCAAATGTTGAACTTGAGGTAATTTAGGTTTTGAAGAGATTTCAAAACTGTTTCATTTTTCATGATTCTATTTTTGTATTGCCTTAATAAATACAGAAAAGAATTCAGTCATTTATTTAATATTTCATATTTCTTCTATCCTGTGGCTTTTTTCAGACTGCTTTTCAGTTTATGTCCATGTCTTCCTTCCTTTTGTTGCTGTTTTTGACGGATTCCATGTCAATAAAAGATTTGCATCTTCCTCCAAAACAGTCCCAGTAAAGTTCTGAACAAAACTACATTTGTATACTGTGTTTCTTTAAGTTATACAGTGGACAATTGAACAATATTGTGCCAATCTATGGAGGCCAGACAACTTGCCAAAAGGTAAAATATAAATCCATTTATTCAACTGGGTTTTACTATTTCTTATACAAAATATACACCTGGTAAATATGCCTTGGAGGAAACATGTGTGGTTCATAAGTGTATTAGTCAGTCTCCTGTCGTCTAAACTCATCTAAACTCAACCTGGGGGGAAGAGTCATTAATAGTACTGTTAGATGACTCATATGTTGTAAGAAATCCACTTGCAAGTAGCCAAGTGTTTACTGATTTGTAAAATAATGTGAACTCTCGAATGACTTTGAAAGCATAATGTCAAACCAGAATTTCACACATCACTTTGACAGCTTGTAGTGCTCAGTCCAAGAAAACTATTTCATTCAGAAAAGCTTCCAGCTGGCAGAGCTGTGAGTGGAAATGTAATTTTCCAAACCCCCAATCTCTGATGTGTTATCTGCTGGTGATAAGCTGGAAAGCACTTTTTTAGGATCCCAATTCAGGAGTGGAACTTCTGGCTTGTGATTAATCACTTTACTGCCTCAAATGGGGCGCCATCAAAAAGCAAACTCAACTCCTGCGGTTTATGAATTAAATATGACTGCCATAGCTGTGCGTGTGTGTTATAAGAATTTTAGTTTTATAATGTTCAGAGTTACTGGGGGCTTATAGTTCTCCTCAGGTCATGTCAAATTCATGTCATGTCCTTCGTGCTAATCCAAGCCTGGAGTAGACATAACTAGACTGAGACATGGCTTGTCATGGGACTCTTGCACCTGGACCATTGTGAACGCCTCTCACCAAAGACGTCACTGTGCTGTATAAAATCTCATGTTCTGGTTACATCTTTAAGCAAACCTGCCGCTGTAAAATTGTGCTGTGTCTGCTTTGCTTCTCCTTGCAAGGAATAAAACCTGGCCATTTCTTGTTAAATTATAATCGGTCTCCGTGTGTCTCTCTGGTTAAATATATGGATATAAAATATTCCTATAACAGTGTGGGCAAATAAGAGGTAATCAAAGAAGAAATTGAAGACACAGATGAATGATAATCAGATGGACAAATAGAAAGACATGGCTGGTTGAAAAGGAAACTCACAGAGAGACAGTAAAGCAATTACAAATGCTCTAATATATTTTTGATTCTGGAGTTTAGAGAAAGAAAAGTTGCAATTTTAAACTGTTCAGATGTAGTGTCTCAAAGTTTCAATAGATTCAATAAACCAGAATGCAGACTAGAACTAATCCAGGACTAAACCAAGATGCAGGACTAATGCAGGATTAAACCATGAAGGAGGAAATAGGAGGGTAGTTTGATAGACAGACAGCTGTGAAGGTCGACAGGTTCTCGTACAATGAGATGGCGTTACCCTGGCAACGGACGGCCTACCCGTCAGTCACACGGTTCACTCGAGTCAGTCTTTATCGTCCCTGAGGGATAATTAAGGACAGACACAAGAGGACAGAGGCGTGAGACAAAGGAGAGCGGGGACACAGACAGATGGAGACGTGCAGCTGTTGTTCTGGACACTGCACTGATGCGGCTGTTGTCATAACAACCACTGAGTTAGATGACATTTTAGTGAAATTTGTATTTAATTATGTGACTGTGAAGTGTCTAAATCTAATTGTTTTAGAGTGTTCCTCAGTGAGCCACAGTGAAACTAAATCTTGAGTTTCCATCAGACATATTGGAAACATGCACATAACATGAAGCCATGAGCATCAGTTGTATTGATTCACAAAGAGCAGATAAGGTAAACTGGAGACAAACAACGTTTTATTCACTCATTGTGTAGAGCCATCATTGGTTTGGTTTGTAATCCTGGCCTGACTCTATTTTCCCAGTGTCTTTTCTTCACACGTTCTGTCGATAACCCACTGTCATTAAAGGGAAAAAGTGTTGAGTAAAGTATCATCTATTTATAGTTCCACACGATGAATGTTTGTGTTGAAGCTGTCGCAACAATTTTAATTTTAATATCCAAAAAAGGATTAATAAAGGAGGTGTGTAAATACAACTGTACTTTTAATCAGATTTATTTCTTTTTCCATTAGTCTTTTTTCAGAACATGACACAGCCATGTAAACCAGGGGTGCTCACACTTTTTCATCATGCGAGCTACTTATAAAATGATCTACCCACAACAAAAATGCAAAACATATATATATTTACAAATATATTGAGGATTCTTTATATGTACAATGTATGTTGCTGTACCTTGCATAACCGTATGAGCCAATATTGCACAACACAACATAATTAACTATGTTATTGTCATTACCTGAGTTTACTCTGATGACTTGAACTTAATTGAATCCGACAGGGATGCATAGTCCGGACAGTAGCCTCTGACAAATGAGGCAAACGCACTTTGAAAATGAAAAAAAAACATTCTCCTGCCATTCCGTTTAATAGCAATAAGTTTTTTTCTTCTTAGCTCCCCAACTTATTTGTATACCCTTTCTTAAGTTTAAGAGAAAAAAACGAGGTTTAAAAATTGTCTATTTATTGTTTTTTGATTGTTTATTGATGTAAACTAAGCATTACAACAGAGAAAACATAAAAAGATTGCAATAATTATCTACATTCACCAGTGTAATGAGAAATAAAGAGTAACTGCCTTTTTCTATAATCACCTTAACAGTTACTTTACACAAACACAAGTGGGTCCGTATTGGTGTTGTCAGGCCTAAAGCTATACATAATTATACAAAACTCTAAAACAGCATCACTGTATTTTCTTTTCTTTAAGTCTCTGGAAACAAGAGTTGACAAACATGTTTTTCTGTTGCTGACAGGTCCACACCGTTCCAGTGTCTCTGAGCTTCACGGTTTCCTGCAGTGAGCCTCATCCTCTGTTGTCTAGGCCCCTCACGTGTCAGTGGACTGTGGCTCCTGTCAGAGTGGCTCTGTGAAACACTACCAACCCCCCTCACTCTGATTCTTCTGCGTTCACCTAAAAAGAAAATCCTCTGCTGTTGTGTGAGGAGTAACGAGGAGCTCGGAGCTGCAATTGTCTGCTCTTTATTTGACAAAGGAACAGGAAAAAACTTAAAGGCCGTAAAGGATTTGAGCTATTTTCTGTTTGTGTTTCAGAGGCTCCTTGTTTTAGATTAAAAGTCTATAAAGTTACCAAACCACAGATGAATCGGTCAACTTTTAACAATTGAACTGTATGTGTCTAAGCTTCCTGTGACATGGTGAGCTAAAATGGCATAAGGCACAGGAAAAGATTTGTTTAAAATCCAACTTTTCTTGATGAACATGTTTGTTTGTTCGAGAAAATAACTTCCTTCAAACCTAATGTTTTCTTAAAGATTGTTCCTCTAACTTTGGATTTTATCTTTATTTGTGAATATAACCTTTTGTTACATTATTTTGAGCCCGTCTCCTGCTGATCTCCTCACAGCCAATACACTGACCTTTTAATGCCTGATTTGTCTATTTACAATAAACCAGCATTTCTGTGAGATTTATACAGGGAATTAAAATAATGTGTATGAAGAAAACCTATTGAAATTTAAATTGATCCTCTTTATGTATCCAACACAAGTATTGGACAAGCTGTATCGATACTGAGCCGGCATGGAACGTGAAGCTTTATTGATTTTGTCAGACATTTTAATTGAACCGTGAACAAATCATAGCGAATGTTTTCATTATATTATTTTATGCTTATGTTTGAGGCTGCCATAAAATGATTGGCTGATGGTTTTTTTTATTGTCTGCCCATTGCTGATAGATTCAAAATACTTTCTTCATTATTTCATGGCCTTGAGCGATGTATTGTTTAAACGCTTTGATCAGTATCAGACTCAAGAACAGAAGACTGCATCGACAAGTTTGGAATGCATTTCAGAGAAACTGTATTAGGATATGAGCGGGTTATGGGTTTGTACAGCCGAGTCAATAAAGCAGACCAGGGCTGGTTTATAGACATTGATATTGTATTTGCTTTGAACAACAGTCACAGCGCCACTTACTGGTAACAGGAGGAAAACACTCCAGTGCGCTGTGGCTCAGGACTAACAATGTTCTTGTCGTGTTCATACACTGTCGAAGTGTCCTTGGGCATGACACTGAAGCCACTGTTTCTTTGAGAAAATCTCTGCAGGAGGTGGGATCTAATACTTTTAGTGCTCTAGTCAAACAAATGCTTACAGAATAGTTTTTTACGAAAGGAGTAAACGTGACTGACCGAGTCCACAACAGGCCTCAAATGTAATGGCATAGATTTGTGTGGCCATCAGTGTGGTTCTTTTATTTCCGCTCGCTTCATCTTGTACTGTTTGTAGTGAAAATGCTGCCAATTTGTTTTGATCCTAGCTTTTGGTCAATGTCACTCAAATCCTAAAGCTAAGAGATAATCAGTGATAATCAACTTCTTATTGAGAAATGCATTTGCATCAGTCCAATGACAGTAATCAAAAGAGGAGTTTTTAACGTAAAATAACAAGTGGAATTGCATTGATTCAGATAAAACTGTACTGTACTCAGTTTGGCCAAACTCTGCTTTACTCAACCAACTTTAATTTTAAATGCCACAATCCAACTCTTGAAATGGTTTTAAATAGTTTTTTACTAAACTCGTAGCACTAATGTGAGATTAAATGACTCCTTGTCAGTGAAACCGGACCTAATTCTTTAAATGCTTTGCTGTGAAGAGGAGCATGTTCATAAATAAATGTCGAGGCGTTGAGGTCGGGGGTTAATATGGAACCTGACAAACAAGACGAGTCCAAGGATCAACATCATCATCACTGAATACATCATCTGAACTTTGACCCTGAAGGGTGGCTTCTTAATGCAGCGAGGAAGTTAATCCTGGTCATTAACAGTCAGCTCACTCTGAAAAATAGGAACAACCGTGGACTCAGGACCCAAGGTCAACTGGGATTCAACTGGGATGTGACACTTTCGACTGGGATTCGAAAGTGTCACAAAACAAGACCGAGAAAGGCCTAATATTAGTAAACACAACTGTTTCTGCATTAAACATACACACAGGAGATACAGACTAAATACAGACTACAGGCAGCACTCGGTCTAAACAAATCCCTGGACTAAAAACAGCACTGAGTCAGGCATTAATCAGAATTTGGACTTGTACAGTCTTCCCCAACAGCAAACCTCAGAACCATGGGCTAAACCAAGCCAAACCAAGACTAAAACCAGGCTTTAAACTCCTGAGGAAATGCATAACAGACAGTGATTGGCTCTTGGTCATGTCATGGCTGGACAAAATCTATTCAGATTTCTTTGCTGGGACATGTTACAGTGTGTGCTTTTAATCGCTGCAGTTGTCCAGGATGTTTCCAAAACACAGCCCTGCTCTGTGAATATAGTATTGCATAAACAGGGTCATGTAATTTGTTTTTGTTTACAGCAAGTCCCAGACACATGCTTTTTAAAGTGTTTTGGAAATATGTGGCTGTATCTTTACAGTGTTTTTTTTTTTTTTTTTAGCTTGTTATCAAACCCAGGACACTACAGGCAGCAGAATCAGCTCAAGTAATATAACGGTCATGATTAAGTTCAGAGAATGAAATATTAACTAAACAAAATCCATGTTACTCCTAAAATGTTAATGCCTCTGGAGTTGGCGAACAGATTTACCGCCTTCTTTCTGACAGTCTATGATTCTTTAAACTGTCCTTGGCTGGTCTCGCCGGCGGTCAGCTCTGTGGTGCGTTTGTCCTCGGGCCAGAGTTGGACTGGGTTGGCTCACTGTGTTGTCACGTGTCAATGCCTCCTGGAGAATTACACTTGTTACTGGTGATCAACTTCAAGCTGGAAACCATTCATTACCCACTACGTCCCAAACACCTGTGGTTCTGGACCCCCGACACATCTCCATCCATCGCCACGGCGACCAGGCAGCAGACCAGGTAATCACACTTCCGTCTGTGAGGGGGACGCTTTTACTCAGGCTTTGAAGTCACGGAGGTTAGGGGCATTCAGTGCTATTAGACCATTAAGATCCATTTTCTGCTTTCATTTTGGTGATTGTGAGGAGAATGACGTTTTCTCCTGACCTTTGAACCTATTCTAAACATTTAACCTTTTGACGACTAATTAAAAGTGTTATTGTTAAATTTTCCAAGATGGGTGAACTGATCTGGCATTGTTGTTGTAACCCTGGCTTTACTTTGAATGCCAGCAGTCTCCGATTAAACTCTTTCAGAGTGATATTCATAGATATAAAACCGTGGTTTTGAGAGCGAGCCAAATGTGTGTCATTTTGCAGTTTTGACCTTTGGGTGGATTTCATAAATGTTCCCCTGGGGTTCAGGTATTTCACATACTGTCATGACTGTACAAGTGGAAAAAGATCCGCTTTTATGTGCTCGACAGGCCAACTATTCATTCAAGCCATAGAATATTAAATTCGTAAGTAGCACGTTTTTATTTTTGGACGTACTGGTATTTACCTAAATGCTTGTTTGTTGTTCCTGGAAGTTTTTTGACTGTATAAAACCCTGGTATCTGTTTGATCTTTTCTGTTTTTTTCTATTTTCTTCAGTTTTAAAGCCCTGCTCTGCAATCCCATCTACTGTTCCCCTCCAGCGTCACTGCCCTCTCTGTCTTACCAGCCTGCTTTATCTGTGTTTAATATCAAAGCCTACACAACACAGAACTTTATTGGGTCCATTTCTGTTTCAAGAATTAAAGCCGATGCACTGATTGTTTATGCTGCCTGTGTCTTGTTTTCTTTAAAATGTTACATATTGAGATTCAGTGACAGTTTTAATCTGGGGCTGTGTTTAATTTCTGACGCTTCCTCGATAATGAATTACACGGTGTTTGACAACTGCTCAGCGGGTGATTGATGTTGCCATCATCAATCACGCATTTCTGGGCCAAAGGGTTTTATTTCCAGACATAACTTGGCATTTGCACACATGAGCCGTGAAGCCCTCGAGTTGTATCCAGATTAAGATGGTAAGAAAGGAAGAAAAACAAGGAGAGAATAACTGAATTGTTTTATTTATTCCATTTCTGTGTCTTTGCTCCATTCATTTTTAATGTGTCTTGTCTGGGCCTCAGTCACATTCAGCTGAAGGTGTTGTGAGAATAAAAATACCTCTGTGTCTAAGTCCTTCAAACTAAAGATTACAGCCGTTTCAGACTCAGGATATTACGTTCATCCAGACCTCCTCCATTATTTGAACGCTGTGACATTTAGAATAATAGAAAAGAGATCCTCGGATATTATTCAATGAGTCACATTCCCATAAGGTCACAAATGGCAGACACACCCAACTTTGGGAGTTAAAGTTGCAATATTATTGTCAAACATGTCTCGTGGTATAACACAGTCAACCTTAAGTTCTGCTGGAAGTCACATAATAAATATCTTTCACACTGCAGGACACACCACTTTATTTGCCTTTTATTTCTTGGTTGAACCATGTTAATTGTGGGATATTTAAGTAATACAGTTGCAATTATGGTTAGTTATTGAGTAATTTTCACAGAATTAGCTAATTTCTAAAAACAGACCATAGTAAGAATAGTTTATTTTTTTGTTAACCTCTTACTTATCATGATTAGTTTAGTTGCTGGAGGATGAGGTGTGAAGTGGCTTTATGCCACATGACAGCTGTGAACAAAAAGAACAGGGCTCGAGATTTGTGAGAAAAAATATGTGCACTTTTGAGTCCTCCTTAAACCTCTTCTTACAAATACTACCTAAACTGTCCTGCTGCTTAAATGAGCCTCTATTTAAACTGTCTACTTTACACAAACCACACCAAGGCTCAGACTGAGGTGAGAAAAAAAGGATGTTTGCTTTCACAATGAGCTTTCGGACCAAATAAGTTAGAAGGTTGGAAATAAATATAAATATATAAATAAAATGGCCAGGGTTTGTTTAAATTAGACTTAAGAATGTAGTTGTGGCGTTCCCCTTAAAGTGTAAAGTGTAAACCTTGGTTTTTGTATTTGGTATAAAGTTTTGAGAGTGGAAATCCTGGCCAGCTTCAGAGAAACAGTGGGTTTTGGTATGAACAATTGAATATTGCTTAATTTGCTTTTATGAAGATATTTAAGTTCAAGTGTTAAAATAGTTAATGTTTGACATCTAGTTTAACCACCTTTTAGAAGTTCCTAATGAGAACAAAAAGAATGAATGTGTCAGGTAAAATGCTTAATCTACTTAATCCATCTATAGAGCCACACTGTCCATCAACTCCCAGCCACAGCAGGGAAGATTGTTTGCATGTTCTTACTTCAGTAAAGCTAGACACCAAGTACCGCCTCAAAGATAAAGGTAGTCCTAACAGTTATTCTAAACTTATGCAAAAAAAATAACCTGTCCACTTCAAATTAGCAATTTCTCCAGAAAGTCACCCATAGGCTCTAAATGGAAGATGTTGAATGCACATTATCACTATTTCAGTAGTTATTAGGATTGACAGAAAACTAAAAAATAAAATCAGGAACAGCAGCCTTAAAACTTAAATATTTCAATTTTTTCAAGAACAGTCAACAGACTGAAGCATCAGATGTATTCCAAGGTTTATGTAAGTGACAAAGCATCTCAAAGATCAGTGGTTGTGTAATTTTGGAATCATCATGATGATGATGCGCAGCACAAAAAGTGATAAGCTTTGAGTCACTGTTACAGAACTAAAGGAAAAATAAATCAATCCTGATCTTCATCCACAGCACCAAGTCACTGGCGCTCCCTCGTGGACACTTTGTGTAGAAACACAATATGTGCTGGAGAAAAATGACCACAGGAAATGAACTGTTAACACCAATTTTATTTATAACAACGGGGTGGGAGACAGCTTTACTGAGCCTGCTGCTGCTGGTCGGGCATGCTCCTGATGATGTCAGAATCTCCTAGAGAGAGTAAACAAGGAATGTTTTGTCCAGTCAATAATTGTTGCTGCCTTATCCTACATATTTACATAAACTTATTGGACTTTCTTGTACTTTTTAAAAAGGGAGCTGAATCTCACCACCATAAAATATTTAAGGCAGGTCATACATACTATCCGACAAAGCACTTACCAGGATCAATGATGGCCAGTGTGCACACCCTGTAGTACTTTCCACATGCTGTTCCAAGCTCAATGTTGTTTCCACTGTAGTGGTGGACGCCCGTCTTAGCCAACATGGCATAGTACTCAATCTCAGATTTCCTGCAAAAAGATACAAAATATAAATCTACAGTTGAAGTATTACATTTTAAATGCATCATGCCTAAGTCAAATGTAAAAAAATCATATTAGAAGTTTACATATTGTTATTAGTGCCATGTTAACAGATTCTTGCCGAATTGGGCCAAACACACTTATTCTCACCGTCTTATTGCAGACCACTCCAATTTTTTAATTCCACGTATCCATTTCAGATTAACAGCAAGACCTGTTTAATCCCAATAGTTAATGTTAATAAAGCATTATTTTCATACCATAGGAGGTAAAGCACTTACACCCTAGATAAAAATGGTTTTGAAAAATCGCCAACAAATAACACTGTCACATACACAAAAAGACATTTCAGAAATAGGATAAAGTAGTAACACGTTTAAAGGTGCGTTCACACAAAACGCGAATTAAGCGTTAAGCGCGAGTGATTTACATGTTAATGAGTCTTTGAGTCCGCAATTTCCTTAGTAAATTATTTTGTTTCTATTTATTTGATGTATAAAACATAATCAAAGCAGATATATTACATATATTTATTGGGCCTAAGGACCTATGTTATTTTTGAATACATTCCCTCTTTTAAAAAACAAAGCCAAAATGTGTTTGATGAATACAATACTCTCTTTAGAAACTGGCTTTGATTTGATGCTCATTTTCCAAATGAATATTGTATGAAAAGCTGGTGACTTTCTCATTTCTGAAGAATACAAGAAAATGTAATGAGTCATTTTATGTGTCACACAATAAATGAAAAAGAAAAATGTCTTATTGAATGTATTTAACATTAAAAAGGATCACCTTCAATTACTATTGAACCTATTTAAACAGCATTTTGTTTGTGGTGTATGACAAAATAAAATGTTATCGAAACCATTTATTAGTTTAGTACATTAATACCAAACCATTTTTATATTATAATATAACAACAACAGTAGCCAAAAAAGGTATGTTGTGTGCCGAAACATGTAAGAGGACTCTCTAAGACTTTTATGGTGTTTTTAACTGGAAGGGCCCATTAACTACAACTTATTTGTGATGTGGGCGGTTAGTCAGGAGTCTGAAAGAGGCCCAAGAACGGCAACTGCTTCAATTTCCACTAGTCCACCCTATAAAGACAGAAAATAGCAATGTCACACATAGTTACCGCTTCTACACATACACTGGGAAACAAAAAGTACATAGTCATTTGCAGGACATTTAATAACAATGCATTATGAATGAATGCGTAGGCACCAACCCAACCATGTGCACAGATGTGTTTCAAAATGCAATGTCACAGAGCATGCTGCATAACTACTTAGGACTCAAAGGTGCTAGAACTTACTCTAGGTAGTGCAGCCACTTGGTACGCAGCTCTGGCGGGGAAGTTACTGCTGAAAACTGACAAAAAAAGAGGCAGAAGTATGTTTTTACAGGAATGCTATGAATATCTATGAAACTTTTTTTTTTTTTGTACAATTAATCTGGCTTGAATACATTGCCGTGTATAGCTGTAATTTGCACATAAGGTAATCAACGTGACTGAAACATCAGTCATCAGTGCCATTTTCAGGTATAACTGATGGGATCAAATTGCTTGTATAGGGGTCAAAGAAAGTTTCTGTGTGGTTTAGGGTTGAGTGGACTTGGAACGGTGGGAGTCTGGTCCCGTTCCCACTCTCTGGCCTGAGCAGTAACGTTAGCTGGCAGGACTTAGATTACCTCTGTTTGGCTGCATGATGGTGTCCATTTACAACTCACTGGCCCTTGCAGCTTGTGTTACACCTGTGTGTAGTGGGCCAAGAGGAAATGCCCAGTGACTGTCTGTGTGTTTAAAACCGTGAAGACAGGGAAGAGTGAATGTGTTTCCTAAGAGTTCCTTAAGTGAAAGTTGGGCTAAGAAATCTCAGAAAAACAATCAACTCTCAATACAATGTAGACAGACCTTTTTTAGACTCCCATTTTAAACAACAACATAGCAGTACAACTAAAGCTATAGGGACAAACAGCTGTGCTCCTTTGACAATTTATTTTTATTAGTTTTGCACAATAGTCAAGTACAAATGTTTATCAACACTAGGGTTGCTCAGACTGTACTGGTAAAAGACTGACCCCTTGTGGTTATCTATAGTATAGAATGTTTGTGTAATGTCAGGAGCTAAGTAACTTTGAATGTTTCTTTGCAAAGTGATAAATAAAAATACCTAAATAAATGCATGGTACTTTACAACTTTGTTATGATTTATTGATTTTTCTTTTTACAAAAGCACCAATAAGATGATAACTTACATGTCTTGTAGACTTCATTGACACTGTTGAAATCATCTATATTAGCAAGCAGCACAGTTGTCTTCACCACTGAAATGACAGGAGCCAGTGTTATTATGTGTTAGCTCAACCTAAAAAAGGTGTGCTCAATGCTTACCGTTGGTGTAGTCACAGCCAGCCGCTTTTAGGATCTCCCCCAAGTTAATGAGGGCCTAAGTATGAGACAGGTTTAGTCATATAGGGTCAGTAAGAGTGTTTCTGTCATAGCCTTTGTTAACCCTCACCTGTTTGGCCTGGGCCTGCACTCCTCCTTCGACCAGCTGAGCAGAGGCCACATCCATCCCCAGTTGTCCAGAGATGTACATGGTCCTGTCCACAACAACTGCCTGACTGAGAAGCACACGGGAAGGACACATTAGATCGTTTAATGTTCAATTGCTGCTTCTGCAATATTGGTAAGTTTTACAAATTCTTTCTTTCTTTCTTTTTTTTTTTTTTTTTTTTAAGTACGTTCTAGTTTCAGTCTATCTTTTTTGTAGATATGATAATGTATATATATATATATATATATATATATATATATATATATATATATATATATATATATATATATATATATATATATATATATATATATGCAGTACATTCTCTCCTAAGATATGTACAATAGGGAAATTTCAGTTTGAAGCAGAATGGGTAAAGTAAGGAGCTAATTGGTCGAAGCAGGAACGCCCTTCAGTTTGACCCACTTAACTAAACTGCAAAATGTGAAACTGCACAGTACTAAGATAATTAATGACATTATCTTTAAGTTACACGTAAATTAAATTGATTGCTATAAGTGTTATGACAAGTTTAGGCGCGTTTATGTTCTGGTTTTACAAGTTCTTTTACAAATAGGATGTAGCCTAAGTTGGTGACAGACGTACCTGTATATCCCCTGCCTGATGGGGGCTTTAGGTGTGTATGGGATCTGTCTGCGGATTGATGCCATTTTGACTCGACTGTTTGTCCGGTCTTTGAATACTTATTACAGTCCTTAAAGCTACTGTTGCTCTGTTAAACTTTGGCCCAGGTACGGTTCATTGTCCGCTAAAAACCCGCCCCATTCAGCATTAAACACGCAGTAGGCTAGTATGAGACTGTCCACCTCCGAAGCCCCATTCATTCAAGCGTGTGAGCAATCTGTTACTGCACACGAAGCTAGCTTTAATTAACATATTTTTTGCGTTTAAAAGTTGTTGTTACCTGTATGGTCCGATTGCAGCAGGGGCTGAAGCAGTGTTGACTATTTTTTTTATTGATTGTAGACATTTTTCGGACTTTGATGGACCACTCGAGGAACTTCAAAAGTTTGAGTTAAAAATCGTTGCACAACACGCAGTTAAGAAGCAACGACTGTTGTTGTAAAACGTACCGTAATGTCTGTGCACGAGCGCACGTTTAGAAGGAATCAATGTTTCAATACATTATTTCTTGTGCGCATTTCTTTGTGTTTTACGGTAGCCTATGTCTTCTTTTATAGCGTTTTATTTTGTAGTCGGGTGTTCAAGGTTTGATCTGATACAAAAAGCAAGTGGCCAGTAAAGTAAAAAGGCATGTATGGATTCTTAAATATATACCTTAAGTTTAACATGGTAAAACATTAAACTGAAATGGCAATTAGGAAAACAGCAGCCACTCACTATAATTAGATTGTCACTGAGTTACATCCAAAAAGAAAATATATGTAAAAGAATAAAGTAATTTTAAATATGAGTATCTCACTCCAATTGAGGGTAACTTTTATTACTATCTTGCAACTTTCCAAAACAGTATTACAAACAAATAATAAATTAAGTGGTTTAAACATAAATGCTTACATTCCACTCCTACTCACTCAAGTACAAAGCACAAATATAGTGAAAAGCCAAAATTATTAAGTGATATTAAGTGTGATTTTAAAAGACTATACATAATATTGCAAACTCTATTGTACAATGCTGATAGTTTTGTTGAAGCTGCCAGTTCAGGAGCTCCATTGTAACAGTACTTCTTTCTGCAAACGGTAAAATAAAAGCATTCCATCTACATAGCAACATGCATAGTCTCGAAAACATAAATCAATTGGACAATGGGCAGAAATATTAACAGCCAATCAGATTTCAACCAGAGTAACAAAATAAAAAAAAGAAAAAATAAATTAAAAGTGAGTGCTTGTATGTAAATTTCAAATACACAGCAGAATCAACTTGTGAACATGCAAAACAAACTGGCAAGATAATTCAAAGCTTAAGCCAACCTGATGAAATGTAGCATAGTGTTGCAGTTTTATAAGATAGCGATATTATTACATAATCGGTATCATTAAACACATTTAACCTTTATATGTAACAGCAACTGAAGTGATTCATTCATCGGGTCTTACATCTGGAAACTCTTGAAGATCTAAAAAATATGTCAGTCTGCTCCTTCATGGAAATGCAAATCCTAAACTTGTCACATATACATAGACATTATTAGGGAAATACATTATTTAGCTGCTAGCAGCCTTCATTAAAAATGTCACATCTCAAAGTTTACAGTCACATCGCAAAAGAAAAGAAGTATTAGATGTTTTGTTATATGTCTACTCTGCACAAATGAAATAAATTTAGAAGATGTTTAAATTGGGTCCCAGTGCAAGTGGAATTCGGAAAAACAAACTTCTTGGGAATGCTTTGTTTTGTAATAAACTGACATTTTTCACAAAGGAATGAATTTGTAATTGTATTATTTCAGTAAATGTGGTCAACTTTAAAAAAGGGGATTCATTCAAGCATCCGTTTGTGCTCAGAGGGATATGGACATGTGGGGTATTAATTTTTATCAGGGACTACTATTTTAATTGAACACTTAAAGCAGCCTACAGCATCCAATCTTTTAAAAAAAAAAAAATCATTTAAATAATAAAGTACAGAGTTACCTGGTCCGCAATCAATTTGAAAACATGCATTATCCATACTTCACAACCGAAAGGTTTTCAATAATTCTACTTATTTGCAGCTTTCTACAATCTACTACAAACTTACGTTAAAATGGTTTTACCCATTTGTTACTTTACATTACATTACATTGCTTCTTTGAAACTCAGGTTTCAAATGGTTTAAGGCATTCTCAACATAATCAACATGATTGTCTTTGGTCAAGGACAAATCGCCACAGCTTTTGATGCAGGTATTTCCAAACTAGGCTCTAGATTATATTTACAATAAGGTTAACAGTTTGAAGAATAGGCTCCAGGCTTTTGACCATGTGGCTGTCATATGCTGCTGCTGCTGGAAAGTGGATCAAATGCTGGCCTGGGGGTGCTGGTAGGAGTCTTTCATATGTTGACAGTAATCCCTTCAATGAAACAAAAAAACTGGACTTAATCTGACTGGCTTCTACTTTGGCTAAAGTCCTGAGTGTAATAAGTGAGAAAGTATAGAAGCGAGTGTGACAAATTGTAGACAATGAACAGGATTATTTCTTTGCCTGCAAGTAGTGGCCAGTTGGTAAAACAGCAGTGGTCTTCAGCGGGAGCAATAAGGTCATCTTAATTGGTTTAAGAGAAACCAGACAAAACTGCTTTATGGGATGTAGCCCTTAGAAGTTTTGCTGTCTCCTTTTTTTGGCATCCATGGCGTCCAGAATGGGCTGTCTCTTAGCCGTATAACGCTGCCTCAACTCCTCAATCTCTCGCTCCATCATTGGATCCAAGGCAGTAAGGCGCATCTGCAGCTCTTCAAAGTCCAGGTTCTTCAACTGTGCAGCAACAGAAAATTAGTGGGTAGGGCATACTTTTTGTTACTGTGGTTTTCTTTTGGTCAATTTATAATTTCCAACATGACTTGTGGGTTAGAGCTGGAAATAAAATTTAAGAGGAAGAGATTACTCACAAAGTCGAAGTCACCATCTTGAGGGACCTTCCAGTTGTCAGGAAAGACATTCTTGGACTGAATGTGGTAACCAGGCTGCTCCTGTGGCTGGTTATGGTTATAGTTCTCTTGCTGCTGGGATGCCTTGTTGGAGTCTTGCTTGTCGAAGTAGTCCATGAAGGAAGGACGGATTGGCTGCTGGGAAGTGGCATGTCCTGTAGAAAAGGAACAAGGCTTGTCTGTGCTCTTAAACCTTGATTTTAAAGTTGGCAATTCATTAGAAAATTAAAAACAATAAATACATTATAGTATGTTATTCCTGTGTAAGACTTATTTTTATTTTTTCAACAAAATACAACTCATTGAATTTCACTGTAAATTATAATCCTTACTTCTCATGGATCCTTGGTCTTCCTCCTCCTCTTCATCATCACTGTTGATGACCATGGTTCCCAAGTCTGACTCGAGCATGGTGCTGCCATGTTCGATCATGGTCTGTGCCCCGTCACTCATTGTGCTGGTAGCCCGCATGGTGCCTGCCCCTTCTGAGCCAGACTTCACCATAGTGTGAGAGTCCACCTCGGTCTCCTCTTCCTGACACAAAATAAATTTGTTTGTGTCAAAGAGCAGGTCATAAAGGTGAGATCTGTAGTTTAATACTCACAGAGTTGTCTTCTTCTTCTTCAAGTTCTCGTTGTTGCTCCTGTTGCCTTTTAGCTTTCATTTCCATGGCTTCAGTTATCAGGTCTCTCAAGATGGTGACAGGTTTAGCCTGGCTGATGAAAGGATGCTACCAATTCACAAAAGCAGTTTATTGTGTGGACTTCATCTGTCAATTATTTGTAAAAAAAATAAAATAATAATAATAAGCCTCCCTATATGAGGCTTACTGAATAACTAAGTGTTGTCCATTAATGCTTGTCTCATTACAGGCAATTTACAAACAATGTCTTTTCTTTTACCAACCTGTAGAAGATGTGTGGCTGTTGCTCTCTGCTCTGGATTCTTGACAAGACATTTTTTGACAAAGTCTGTGAATTCATCTGACCAAAGCTCTGGTTTTCTGAATGTGGGAGGGGGGTTAGTGGGGATCATGAAAATAGCCTAAAAAATAATAATAAAAAAAATAAAAATAAGACAAAATAGTAAAAAAAAAAAAAAAAAAAGATAAATACAATATTAAAACTGCATTCTTTATTACACATCCGTGTACAAAATGATTGATGTAAGGTTTTTTCACTTAACACTTACTCTCATAGGATGAATGTCAGCATATGGGGGCTTTCCCTCAGCCATTTCTATTGAAGTGATTCCCAAAGACCAAATATCTGCCACGCAGTTGTAGCCGATTTCTTGAATCACTTCAGGGGCCATCCAGAATGGTGTACCAATAACAGTATTTCTCTTTGCCATGGTGTCCTTAAGACCAACATTTTTTTTCAATAGGTTATAATGCCACTGCATATCTATATTAATTACATACAGTTACATTGTTTAAAAATATAGTTTAAAAGGCAATATTTTAATACAAACCACCATCCCATAAAATTACCGTTAATTGTCCGGCTACTCCAAAGTCTGCCAGTTTGGCATGTCCTTCAGTGTTGAGGAGGATGTTTCCAGCCTTGATGTCTCGATGGATCTTTCTCATGAAGTGAAGATATTCAAGACCCTTTAGTGTTGACTTCAGAATGGTGGCAATCTCATCCTCTGTCAGCTAAGCACCAAAGGTTTTGTCTGTTAAACCTAGATTACTTTATTTTAATAATGGGTCTAGTGACTTATTAGAATCCCAATAATTAACTCTTGTGACTGAAATCTCTGTCAATACTAGTACTTTTGTGAGAAACCCACCGTCTTGTTGCGCAGTCTGATGATGTCAGAGACAGATCCAGCTCCACAGTACTCCATGACAATCCACAGATCTGTATTCTTGAAGTAGCTCCCATAGTACTTTACCACATAAGGACTAAGAGGAAATGCAACACAACATCATAATCAAAGAAGGAAACGTTTAACTAAACGCAGAGCAGAAGTGAGAAAACATCTACTGGCAAAATAGCCTGCCCTTACAGATTCTAGGGAGCATATTGTCAGTGTCTACGCCGGATGCCATTTCTGATGCAACCCTCTCCATTTACTAGGGAAAATGGATAGGGTCCAGTTGGCTAGAGTTGCTCGCCAGGGGATTCAAACTCCCAATCTGCTGCACTAACCTCTTCACCACAGGAGTCATTGATAGGAGTCAATAAACCATAGACTATAAGATTATAAAAGGAGCTGTTTCCAACCTGTCACACTGCTGCATGATTGAGATCTCCTTTATGATCTCCTGTAGGTCTGACTCCACAGGAACCTGTTTGATGGCTACCACTTGGCCTGACTCCTTATGGATTGCCTTATACACACTGCCATAGGAACTGAACACAGGTACAAACAAACACATAAGTCACAGCTTAATAAATGATTACATGTATATGTTGAGCCGTGTATGTAAAAAATATATTATGACACAATATAAGTAAAAAGATTCAATCAAGTGTGCGATATCTGACCCTCAATGATAAAAAAAAAAAAAAAAAAAAAAACTTACCCTTCACCCAGTTTCTCTAAAACGTCAAACACTTCCTCTGGTTGTTTGGTCAAGCTGTCCTCACTCAGCTTTTTCAATTTGCTGTCAAATGTCAAGCATATCACAACTGAAAGTAAAACTAGTGACACTGGACGATAAAGGCACATAATAACATTCAAAGCACAAAAAAAAACTACACTCTATAAACTGCTATTTAATTATTCAATACATTGTCCCCACTATGGACACGACGTACACACGTTAAACTTAAAAAAAAAAAAAAAAAAACATGTAATCTATAAACCCTGTGAACAATAGTTTAGTTGTGTTTTTAAGAACTATATTGCGGGATAAACACAAAACTAACATCATTAGCACAATTAGCCAAGAAGCGGTACATTAGCATTAGCTCACCAAGTTAAGGATTTTGAAAAACAGGTATAATATTTTCACAAATCTACACAAACCTTTTAGGCGCAGACGGCTCCATGACTTACAGCGTATAACAGTTAAAAGGCAACAAAATAAAAGTACTTCGTGGCTTCTGGGCCCAATAATTAAGACGTGGGCATTGTCGATACAATCGTTGTTGTCAAAAACTAGTGAGGGCCAGCTGAGTCTTCTTCTTCTTCTTGATTTCCGGCAGACTAGGCACGTCCAGTACATTGCTGCCACCCACTGTTCAGCTGTTTAATCACCCAAGAAACCTACTGTAGTTATAGGCAGGACTTATATTTTAGAATGCAACCCCGTCTTCCTTAAAAATCCTAAAACTGCTTTAGTCCTCTGTTTGAGCTCCATGCCTTAACATTACCTTTAAAGAAAAGGTATTGTATCCCAAATAAGACCTTCCTTTCAACAGCATAGCCATGACACTGTAACAAAACATGAGATACTTTCTCCAGAACAACACAGTACTCACAGCAGGCATCATTCTGTTTCCCGTTAGCCAGTCCACAGTGACCCAACCTAAGACAAGACAGCTTGATGTCTTCCTGACGTGATAAGCAGGTTTTAAACGCACAATTTATTGACAGAACAATTTTAAACAGATTCTTTGCTCTCAGTGTCCCAAATTTCACTCCATCCTCCTATAAGGCACCCGACCCCTGCTTCCTCCAACCACCACAGTGCCCAAAAAAATACATTTAGTTCTGCCGAGAAGATAGAAATACCATCAGGAAAGCGTTGATTTTGCCTGACACCAAGAACATAAAACCCAAAACCCACTTTATCAATATCTGAATCTCTTGATCCTTCTGTATACAATTGGATGAAATCGCTTCACTCATTCCTGAGGTAAATATTTATATAAGCTGTCATACTCCTTTTGTACCCATCCCAGGAGATACAATTTCCTCAATCTGATAAGCTAGTTCCTTTAAATGACCCTTGATAAACTATGCCAAACTTCTCCTATATAGTGTTTCATAACAAGCAGCTTCTGTTCACTGTGCCCCATCAGCGCCTCTGTTGGCATGAATCGTGAAACAGAACAGACACTATTACAATTTTCACAAATTACTCACAACTTTGAATACACACAAATGAAACCAAACTACATTTTAATTTACTGTCATAGTTAGCTGTACCTTGTACATGAGTGAGAGAGTTGTGTTATGAGTACATACATACTATGGTTGACTTCTGGCCAATCACAATTCGTGTTGTTCTGAGGAGGTTGACCAACTGTGCGCATGCGCTGAGCTAAAGGACCGTGAGATGAAAAAGAAGTAAACAGTAAACGAGTAGCCTGTCGCTAAAACGGTAAGATAAAGAGCTTATATATTGTGTGTTTTGCTGTATGTATTCGTCTTCATGCTTTCAAATATTTCTAAAACGCACTGTTTTGTATACGACCACAGTTTGGGTCAGTTTGAGGTTTAGTCGCCACCATGCTGTTTTGTTAGCATAGATGTGTGATCATGCTAGCTCCTTCTTGTGTTTCAGTAGCTTAAGGATGGACGCCCAAAAAGATATTCAGCCTCCAAAGCAGCAGCCTATGATCTACATATGTGGTGGTAAGTAACTGATGTCTTCTGTTGCTAGAACTTTGTTATAGGACAACCAACGTTCGATTTGAGTCAGAAATATAATTATTATATAGTTAATAACAATGCATTACATGTTTACTTGCATATTCAATCGCAAAAGGAAAAATGGTCAGATACACACAGAAAATGTAATCGTATTACTACACTGTAAAATTATATTAATTATGTGATTTTGATCTATCGTTATCATGTTGTAATGTCTATTATGAAGAATAAATTAATTTCTTTCTGTTATTACTTTACTTTCAGAATGCCACACTGAAAATGAAATTAAGGCCCGTGATCCTATCCGATGCAGAGAATGTGGTTACAGGATAATGTACAAGAAGAGAACTAAAAGATGTATCCTTTAATTATATTATTCAGTGTGTGTCTTTGATTTTTTATTAAAGACTTTTACATAGTTATGTGTCAACCATATATTGCATTATACTATACCAGATGTCTCAAAAATACATATATCATATCCAGGGCTCTATACTATGAACCTACCCCCGGATATTATCTCTTCTACTCGGTTACACTCTGGTTAACCTCTGGTCTGGATAAGTGGCATCATGAAGCAGGTTAGCAACTTAACCCTGGGTTTCTCTGTGGTGCTTTTGAGTGCATTCCCATGAGTCATGTGGAGGTGGCGCTAAAACAACCAATCTCATTGACAGGAATCTGTGCTTGACCAATCACATAGACATGTGGGTGCGTTAACATAAAGACCAATATGAAACTCATGCAAAATAAACAAAATGCAAAATGTCTGAATTTAACCTGCTTGCTAGATGTTCCTTGCCAGTTTCCACAGAGATCTGCATTAATAGTAGACCATCTTCTTGATACCAACAAACCAGGGTCATAATGCAGCTTTATAGCACAGGGTCCAGGTTATGCTTATTAAGTTAAACAGTTACCAAACTTGACATGATTTTGAGCTTTAAGACATTTTATATTCTAACAAATATTTGTATGGCATCTACAAGAAGTTCAGTCTAAACAGATAATAAATCTATGTCCACCTAAAAATTACAGTAGCTTAACTTTATGTTTGTATGAATGTATTTTGTATGTATAAATTATCTGTGTATTTTCCTGACCCTGTGACCCCAGTGGTTGTCTTTGATGCCCGGTGATGAAGAAAGGAGCCACTATTATGTTTGATTAGGATTATGTTTTTGATGCGTACTATTTTTAGTGTATGACTTTGTAAATAAACTGAAAATACTCAGCATCTTCTCTGGCTCACGATCTAGACAAGACTTTAGTTAAAACATAAACACTGCTGTTTTTTTATCTCAAAACCGTATGATAAAATCTCTGTTTTATTAAAAAACATTTCTTTCTACAAACCATGATGGTTATTGCTGAATTTTTTACTCAAGATATCTTGGCTTGACTCAATCCCTAGATACTGGCTACAATAATAATAATAATAGTAGCACATATACAATAATACAACACATATACAACCTTTGTTCTTTTAAAAAATGGAAAACATTAAAATACATTAACAATCTCTTAGTAGTAAAGTCAAATGTGGGGCTTTCCTGGTTCTGATTTGCTTTTACTGCAGCGCTGCGCACAGTGGCCCCTCCCCCACAGTGACATCACTCTTACGTCTGCCCAATGGGTGTGGCTTAAGAAATCCCCGGCGAAAGACAGCTGTATCTGCGTTTGAGTTGAGTGAAGGAAGAGAAAACGGCGGCGGGACTCCACTGTAAACACACAGAAGGAGAGCAACGATGGGGAATGCACAGGACAGACCCCCGGGCAGCGCAGGAGGCAGAACCGGACCGAACCAGGCCAGACCGGGAACTGGAAATCGGGCAGAAGGTAATGCGGAAAACCCTCATAGTCACCACAGATCTGAGAAGGGGTTGGCCAACGGCAATCGGAGTGTACATAACACTACAGTAACTCGGGAAGAACCGAGCAACCCCCCAGCGGTGGATACGAGTTACCTGGACGCCCCGGCCGGAGCCCTACCCCCTCACTTAGCCCGCCTCAAAAACGAGGGCAACCACCTTTTTAAACACGGCCAGTTTGGGGAGGCTATTGAGAAGTACACACAAGCCATAGACGGCTGTGCTGAAGCAGGTAATTTTAATTATACCTATCTATCAAGTTTACTTCAGCTAAAGACAGAATTAGAAATTAATATATTAGGCTACTTATAATGTAGGCTATTGGGTTTGCGTTGCCTAGTGTGTGTAATTTCTTGTTATTGTTTATGAGGAATTGACCGTTGTGACGGATCAACTGGCGAAGCCGGTTATCTGGCGACGTGCAGGTGTTTTTTGTGGGCGTTCTTCTCTAGGACCCCACTTTTACAAACCAGGAAATATAGGTATTATTTCGTCTTAAATTACATCGATGTGATTCTTTTTACAGCGTACATGTCTATAATGATGTATCTTTTGGTGTCGATTAGAAAGAACGAACGTAGACGCTTTGATTCAAGAGCGGTTTGTGGATTATAACTCGATGTAAACAGGACAGCGCTGTCACCAGTTGATCCAGACAATCTCCGTTTAACCTGCGTAAAATGAGAAACAGACTTTAAATCAAGAAATACTACAGACGGAATACTGGCGTGGACATGGTGCTCGTGCTGTGCAACTTCTTTTAAAACTTGTAACTGAGTTACCTGCAGTCATCGCAATATAATCTGGTTCAGTACAATGAGAATAAAGTTGAGGCTACTCTTACTGTGAGCTCTTGTCTCTGGTCAGCGCTGGAGTCATACTGGCAACTAAGCTGTCTTTAAAAAGTTGATTAATGTCTTTATGACTGACTATGCTTTATGTTGTATGTTTGTGTATAATCTGTCTCATGTACTGGTGAACAAGAAAGTAATGTTCTAATCTATTTTGTTCATTAGACACACTATAATTAAACACAAACTAATATAAATACATGCCCTTAGTGAATAAATACACAGCATATAATTGTAGCTTCTGTCTCCCTCTGAAATAATAAAACATAGGTTTCTTCTTCACAGGTTTGAAACCTTTGAATGTTTGCTTCTGTTATGTTTCTCCTTTTGAACTTTGACATTAGAGCCTTTGTATGTTCACTTGTGAGGTCTGTGTTGGATTAAAGAACTTCCACAGGAGTTTACATTTGTTCTTTACCATCAAACTTAAGAAAAATACATTTATCCTTTAGTTTATTTTAAAAAGGAAACTCCATGACATTAAACTGGTTGTGACTCTTCACAGAACATTTATCTTTAAGAGGGACACTTCAAAGGCTGAAGATAGAAATGACCATAAAACCAATATATATGAAAATGTCAATATGAAGCATATAAAAACATTTCAAAAGGTTTATTGAAGAGAAATGACAACAGAAAACCTCTGTGTTACATGTGTTTATTTTGTTTAACAGTGCAGACAGAACACTGTCAGGACCGTAGATATTTAAAAAGCCAGAAGAAGTCCTGCTGTAGCAGCAAGTGACTCACACTGATGTGACTGCTGATTTGTGGAATGATGTTACAGCATTTTGTTGGCGATGTCAACGAAATATTGAATGACTTACTGTACCTTTTAAGAGCACTCAGCCAACTTTTACTCTCATGGCCCTTTACTGAACCCTCAAGAACAAGTACAAACACAATAATGGTTTAAACATTCAAATGGGAGCCATAATCAGTGTGATGTGACAAGAAAGAGAACAAAAGGAGAAAATTGTATTACCTGAATGAATTGAGCTACTATGTCCATCTGTGTATCTTTTATTCACAACTAACCGAGTCAAAGGTCAACAAATAAGCTGTTTTCTATATTTTATATTTAATTTAGGACGATAATATTATATTACTTTAAGGTTAATAACACAACAGGACACCTTTAGTTTCCCTTTTTTTCCCATCCACAATTTGTCAAACATAAAACAATTCTAAGCCAGTAATTATGACACTTGTGTAGGCTACTAACCTGTCTCTTTTCCATTCTCTTGTCTGCTACATTTAGCAGAAAAATACATGGTCTTTATGTGTCTGTGTTTGCTCCCCTCCAGGTATTGATAGTCCAGAGGATTTGTGTATCCTTCATTCCAACAGAGCGGCCTGTTACCTCAAAGATGGAAACAGCAATGACTGCATACACGACTGTAACAAGTAAGAACATATTCTCTGCCCATTTTTTAAGCTGAATTTAATATGGGATAGTTCAAATTAATCAACGTGAGTCCATCATGTAAATGTAGCAGATTTAGCCACATGAGCTAATAAACATCTGTATTTATATGGCACACAATAGCCTCAACAGTAAACAGTGAAACCATACCTTGATCTGCTCAAAGTGTTAAAACACACAGAGACTGAACAAACACATGATCATAAACAACAACAACAGATTCAGTAAGATTAGTAAAAGAACTAAACATGTATTAGTCAAGTTTATGAGTACAGAGTTTGAGATTGGAGAGCCACAAATCAACACGTGTGTCACCTGTGCAAAAGGGTTTGATCCTCTGATCCTCTTAGGGCTTTGGAGCTGCAGCCATTCTCCCTGAAGCCGCTGTTGCGCAGGGCCATGGCCTATGAGTCACTGGAGCGCTACCGAAAAGCCTATGTGGATTACAAGACTGTCCTGCAGCTGGACACTGGGGTGCAGGCTGCTCACGACAGCGTCCACAGGTAAAGTGTCCATAAGAGTAACAAGAGTATACTGGTATCGGCCTAGAAACGTATTGTTACTAGTTCTTATCTCAATCTTAGACATAGGTGACTTGAGTTATTAAGTCACAATCGGCAAATTAAACTATTCCACTGAGGTCTTTTTGTAATGCAAGTGCTCATGACTCCATCTAAAAAGGTTATGACATGTTTTGTAGATACTTCTGAAAAGAAAACACATTATTTTAAAACTCTGTAATAATATTTTAGGACTCTGTCAAAAGAATAAACAGTAGCATTAAAGGTTGCCACACCTGAGAAGCTTCTTCCCTTAGTAAACAGTTCATTGTGTGTCTGTGTACTGTAGAGTTTAAGTTATTAAATATAAACACAGTTGATAATCTTCTTACAGTATGTAGGTCTGAGAGAAAATATATGTCTAGTCTAAAGACCAAAACACTGACTGTATGTATTGTGTCAGAATCACCAAGATGCTGATTGATCAGGACGGGCCCAACTGGAGAGAGAACCTTCCAGAGATCCCGGCTGTCCCGTTGTCGGTGTTACAACAACACAGAGACAAGCCACTGAGTGAGGAGCAGATGCAGGCTAGAGCCAATAGAGCCACACAGGAGGAAGGTGAGCGTCCCGTTTACTTTAATATTTAGTCTTGTAATCTACACAGTAGGCATGGGACGATATGAGATTCTGATGGTATGGTAACCTTGTGGAAAAATATTGTGGGATATCGGTATCACAATATTGCAGATACAACTTGTTTACAAATTGTTTTAATTTCATGGTAAAGTTGGGTTGTTATAATTAAATAAATAATACATTTTTGTTTTTGTCTCCAGCTCATTTTACATAAAAAGTCTGGTATTTGTGTTTTTTAATATTGCGATTAAAAATAGTTATTGTCCCATGCCTACTATTGTTGTAAATATACCCTTACACAATTCACTAAATGCAAGTTTAATCAGTGCAAATTCTTGGTCATTTCTTAATGTTCTTTTGAAAGGAAAACTATTTTTGAATTGACATAAGCGACCTCCCAACACGCAGCAAAGTTTTAACAAGACATTTACATATGGTTTGATTTATGAATGTGAAGAAAACTCATGTTGCACGTCAAAATATAAGTCTTAAATTAAAGTGTGTGTGTGTGTGTGTGTGTGTGTGTGTGTGTGTGTGTGTGTGTGTGTGTGTGTGTGTGTGTGTGTGTGTGTGTGTGTGTGTGTGTGTGTGTGTGTGTGTGTGTGTGTGTGTGTGTGTGTGTGTGTGTGTGTGTGTGTGTGTGTGTGTGTGTGTGTGTGTGTCATTAATAATGCAGAGGAAGGCGATCCAGACATTGTAACGCTGTTGTAATGGAACAATCCAGGTCAGGTTTCCTATTGGCAGATGCCGTCATGCCGACTGGTCGCCTTTGCATACGCTACAAATAACTTCTCAAAATTCAAATGACATACAGTCTAAAATGTCATCAAAACTTTTAATCTGCCTATGTTGGTAATGAAACCTACAAAATATTGACTTATACCTCAAACATTCCCACTGAAAACAGAAATATGCCTTTAAGAGCCTGCATGTGTGTGTTTACAGCCAAGTCATTACACAGACTCACTTTCTCAGCACTTTTTTAAAGCAGACCACAGTGAGCTGTGACTCAACTCCTCTGTTCCATTCACTCTGCTGCTCATGGATTCATTGATCAGCACAAAAAACTTTGTATGATGGCAAGCCACTTGTGATGTACAGCTCATGTTTTCTCTAATAATATCAGCAAACTAAATTAATAGGAAATTCAATTTAATTAATAAATTTAATCAAATTTAATATTGAATCGATTTTGTCCAGTTGAGAGGAAATTGTTTGGACTAAATTAAGTTTCTTATTGACAGCGAGAAGACAAGAAGCTCGCTTTACTTTACTCAAACAGGAAGGCAATAATCTGGTGAAGAAAGGATGCTTCCAGGATGCAGCGGAGAAGTACACCCAATGTCTGGCCATCCAACAAAACGAATGTGCAATATACACTAACAGGTGCGTACCATGGGCCACACGGCTGCAGCGTTGGTGTTAAAAATAGATTTTGCAGGATTTTAAAAGGATACATAATATTCCTGCAAGGACAGAGCTCTGTATAAGCAATGTTCACAAGCAATAACTGTGTTCTTGTGGTGTATTTTTTTATAAAAAATGTAATAAAAAATACAAAAATCACTAAATAATAATCAATTCTTAATGATGGCTTTTTTAAAGGCTATATATAAAGGAAACAGTAGAGGGCACTATATGTCAACATGAGTTTAGATATTTTGTCTGTTTTTGCTACATCTTAAAATAAATGACGTTTGTTTTGTTTTTTGGTAATATATATATGTGTATATCTATATCTATATCTATATCTATATCCACTAACATCCTGACTCTGCTTTGACTCCAGAGCCCTTTGTTTCCTTAAACTTAACCGATTTGAGGAGGCCAAACAGGACTGTGACTCTGCGCTGGACCTGGAGCCAGCCAATAAGAAGGCCTTCTACAGACGGGCCCTGGCTCACAAAGGCCTAAAGGTACATGTTACTTTATAATCACAGTACGTATTGTTGGATGTTCGGGGTTTCCCTCACCGTTTTTGTTCACCCCAGGACTATCTGTCGGCCAGCACCGACCTCCAGGAAGTCCTGCAGCAGGACCCTAATGTTCGTGAGGCTGAGCAGGAGCTGGAGCTCGTGATGGGTTTATTCAAAAAAAGCTTAATGGATGACACAGCAAGGGTGAAAAATTTTATCAAAGTCCACTAAAGACTAAATGTAAATCCAAGAATAGACTAAAACGAAAACCAGAACTCAACCCAGAACTTAATTCAAAATGTATCCATGACTAAACAGGTAACTCAGAACTAATCCTGTGATTAAACAAAGACCAAAACCAAGACCTAAGATTTAACTCCACTTAGGACTCAATCCAAGACTAACCCACAATTAAACAAAGCCCAAACCTGACTAATGCTGTAATAAATCTGAGTTATGGAAGCTGTGGAGTGACTGTTTTATTTTCTCCATCTAGGTTTGACAGTGAATAAAACACACGGACAATAGCGTCAAAGGAACTGAAGTTAACAACAAACATGACCTGAACAAGCACCACCTGTACTGTATGGACAAACCACACCTAAAGCCTGTGAGTACATGATGAACATAAAGGGCAGCTCCATTTGGAAGAAGGCTGCGGCGGGACTCGAGAACTGCTTGCACTAAAGCCCGTCTATCTTCTTACCCTAATGAGCTGTACACTGATTTTTTTAGGCTGTTACAAGGCGAGGTAAGAGGAGTGTGCCTTAATGAGATTTCTATCACAGTAAGGGTGAACTACGCCAAAGTAATTTAATATTCGTCTTCCAGTTGTTGCTTTTGCATCCAGTTTAGAGCTCGTAGTAAAAGATCAGATTAAACTCTAATGTAGCTATTGTTTTAAAATCTCTAGTGTTTTACATTTCTTTATTTACACGCATTGTCTTCAAAACAGCAATTATTAAAAGCTTATGGTTTTCAGTGTTTGAGTTAGTAAGATGCTTCTTGTTAATATATACTGTTTCAAACAGTTTGCAAAGTTGAAGACAACAGTCAGATAGAGCAGTTATTCCCTGAACATTTCCATTTGTTTTTTTGTTCCTGAGGAAGTTGAGGGAGTTACACAGTGATTGAGAGTCTGCTCATACTTCTTATTAGTTGGATAAATACGTAAAGAGCAGAGCAGTGTGATTATCTCACACAGCATCAGTCTGTTGTTTCTCGCTGCTTCTGCTTCTCACAAATACGATTTGTACAATGGAGGTTGACAAATGAAGCCTTCACACATTCACCCTGTGTTCAATACATAAGGTTCAGTTTTCATTTAGGGGATTTCAAATGTTATGAGTTTGAATATATATGAGTATTAAATGTTTTGATCTGTAATTTAAAAGTGTGCTATTTTAAATTGCTTTATGCGCCTTATATTAACAGGTCACAGAAATACACCTAATTTAATAAAATTTTAAGTCAACACAAGTATAGCATGGGTCTAGGCAACAATTGCATCATTGGCATTAAGCAACATTAGCCTTTTGTTTTAGGTTCCTGATCTTACAACTTTTATAAAATTATCTTTAGGCACAGCTTTTGGGAAAGTAAATCGTAAAACTTGTGTATTAAATACAATGTTTGCATAATGTTATTGCAGTGTGCCACAACTTTGATTCTGAATGCATTTTATTTCCCCACATTCCTTGTAAACATGTCAAACCCTTTCCTGTTACATTGACGCAACCTAAAATGCAAGTGCATGTACGGTTAGTACAAAGCTTGAATGTAAATATTAAATTAGCATTCAAATAATGTCTTCTTCATTTTCATCATGTCAGACAGTGTTGAATTTTATCTGGGTCAAAAGAGACACAAAACACCACATTGAGATTTTATTGTTTATAGATATGCATTTACATGCACAATAAAAAAGCTAATATTTAGGAAATATATACAATTTATACCAAATGTCAAGCTTAGAAAATAGACAATCTTTTATTACAAAACTCACAGGGTTTTATTCAGTATGTCCTGCAGCTGGAAACCTCAATACTGTGCTTGAGTCTTCATCTTTTCCATTGCAGGCGACAAGAGTCTGTTCAAAGCCGCATGACTTGTACTGCACACTCATGGACCACTCACATACTCTATGCTTAAGATAAAAAAGGATTTTATTGAAGAATTGATTCAAAATAGATTGCAAAAGCTTTAGACTTTGGCTACTTGAGGGAAGCTTTGTTAGTGTGACTGTTTCTTCACATGACGGACCCAAGGAAAGATTCTGAGTGGAGAATTAAAACTGGTTGAAAGTCGATCACTGTCATCTAATCTAAGAGGACAATCTTTGGTCTACGCCTGCTACAGCTTCATTCAGAATTTAGGAAAATTGATTCTAGCATTACATATTGTACATTTGTTAAAGCAAATGCGAGTTTTTCATTGAAGACACATGGTGAAGAAAGGCACTGTGGGTCATAGAAATATAAAACTGTTTGCACTAAAAATATATATATATAAAAAAGGGACAAAAAAATACACAAAATGCTATTAATTCAAATTTGATTTGAAAGTTTCAAAAACACTAGAATAAATCATTGTAAAAAAATGTTCTTTCTGCATAAATTTCTTGTGATTGCACTATTTGAGGTTCCCTTGATTCATCACATACTGAATATTATTTTACTGCAGGTCCTTCAAAGCTTCACATTCCAAATACTGAACAATGTTTGGTTCCTCTGAACCATTGCCATTGAATCATTTGCAGGGAATGCTATAGTATAAAACCACAGGAATAATAAAAATCTCTTCTTTCTCTACAATTAAAATTACATTTTTACACAGGTGCAACCACAATGATTTTCTCTAATGCAGAACAAAGCTTTTGAGGACTTAACAAATCATGTTTTCGGTTTCTCAATATAAAAAAAACAATTAAATAAAAAAACAAAAAAACAAAAAGGTAGAAGGACTAAAGTCCTCATTAATACACTTTAAAGTATAGACCCGACACAGGGCTTCAACATAAACAACTTTCCCCAAAATGGAAAATAAAAATAAGATGATACAAAGCACAAAATATGTGTCACATTTGAACAAAAAGATGATTGAATAATGATCAATCTTAGATGTTGAATAACTGTGCTGCTCTATATGTGGTCCCCCTTTGTTTTAGATCAGCCATATTCCAGTAAAAGTTGTAATATATGATTGTATGTTTTGTAATAGCAGCTCAAAAAAAAAAAAAATAAAAAAAAAAATCAGATTTGTGACAAGACAAAATTCATTCATGTGTTCACAACAAATCTCACAAGCTGACGGCCCAGCTTCTCACCTGCGACACACGGTCATTTCAACCTGCTCAAAGCCTTCCTTCAACACATCTGTGTCCTGTCAAAAAAAAAACAGAACCGGTCTGCTTGGACTCCTGCTCATTCACTTTTTCCTACTGCTTTAGCCTCTAAAAGGTACACAACGACAGTCACGTTTGTGGAGTCAAAGAAATGAGACTAGAAGCATCAGAGACTCTTCCCAAGGAAAAGATCCCAAACTTCCAGTGAAAATAAGTCTATAAGGCTGTGGGTCGACAATAGGAGATAATGTACCAGTTTTAAAATATACTGGTCTAGAAAAGATCTATAAATGTCAGTGCAATTTCCATTGGATCTAAACGTTTTTTTTTTTTTTTACAACGGCAACAGTCAATCTCAACATAAAATTATGAGCTTATGAGATTTTCGAGATAGATTATTAGATGACATTTCAATGGCAACATGACAAAGCAGCCTATAATATAACAATTTTAAATTCTGGTAAATATTTAAAATCATTATTTTATAACCAAAATATATATATATACCCTTAGATTTTTCAAATAAAAATGCCAATTGTTGGTGCTGCTGTAAAAAGTAGTGATGTCAAAACCAATACCATTGGCTCGTAGTGAGTCATGAGACCGACGCTAAAACTAATTTAGCCGAATGGTCCGACTAGAGATGGACATTTTGGAATCCCCTTAAAGACAAACACTCCATTTACAGGCCCAAACATAACTCTTTTATATATCTGTCTGAATGCATTGCTTCCTGGCTGGAGTTACAGGCTCTTCACTGAAGGTTTTTCTTTCGTTTATCTTCACATCCTCCGATTCACGGCGCAGGCCCTCACCATGACCCTCGTCCGTGCCCTCTTTTGGAGAAGTTGGTGGGGAAGCAGACAACAGTTGGTGAGCAAAGGCAGTACTGCTCATCGGAGAAGGATACTGTGCCAAGTGGTCGTGCTCCACTTCGGGCAGGGGGTTGATGTTAACCTGGGGGTCTGTGGAGGCAGAGTGAAGGCCCGGTGCTGGTCTGGAGCTCTCAGGGTCTGAACAGCTGAGCTCTGATGAGAAGTGGCTACAGTGTGAGTCGGCCACCGAAGGCAGGCTGCCGCTCAGAGACGGAGAGTCGAACTCTGAGGAGTTTGTGCTGCGCTGCTCCAGAAGCTGAGAATCCATGTCCCCTCGTACTTCATTAGACTTTGTGTCTTTGCTGATGGAACGTTTCCAAATCTTACCTGTGTCCCTCGACCCTGCTGAGGTGAAGGGCGGTGAGGGGCAGCAACAGTTAGCAGGACATGGACAGACACCACTGCTTGCTCCTTTAAGAGCTGCTGAGCTACAGCTGGCCTCATCCAGACTACTGCTGCCACTGTGGTGTCGCACCTTTTGCTGTTTACACTCTACATCGACCTGCACCTCCACACTGCTGTCTCTGCAAATCAACACAGATGTATGACTATTTATCACATGTCAATGAGACCACATCAAGCAAGTGGATAGGTTTGTCTACAAAATTTTACTTGCCACACAACAAAAGAATGTCAAAGCATAAACAGAAATCATTTAGAGGTCACTGGTTCGGTTATAACTAGAGTTGACTGTGAGACAGGATCGTTTTTCACAGTTATATTCCTTGTCTAAGAGTCTTCTCATAAAGCAAACAAACCCTGCCGAGTCATGATTCAATGTCAGTTGTCAGATTTAGTGACATTGTTCGGCCACTTCTAAGTCTGGTGAGTGGTAATGTAAAATCCTCCCTCAGTAAAAAATACAGTAGGATCACCACCACTGACCTTTCCAGAGACATGTAGGCATTGAGAATGGACCCAGCCATGGCTTTGGTGCTGGCATTGTCACTGATTGCCCCCAGACTGACTGTGGCCGACTCTCCACTTAAACTGCACCTCTCCTTTTGGACGTCAGCCTGAACCTCCATCCTGGAAACAAACCACAAAATATATATTAATATCAAAGAACTGCGTCATTACCAGCCCAACTCAAACATCCGCTACACCATAGACATCACACAGGTTTAGTGTTACACCTGTTGTAGCAGCTCCCTGACAAGCTGCCGGTGATACTGGTCCCAGCGAGGGCGGTGGTGCTGGCGTCGTCGCTCATGTTGTCCCTCTGAGTGGAGCTCACGCCGCAGCGCTCCATATGACTCCCACTCACGCTCAGCCCGGTCAAACCGCCCACGCTGGCTCCATCTCCCAGGCTGGGGTTGTTAAGCCGTGTTTCTGCCACTGAAGTGGCATCTGCAGACAAGACAAACAGGTTACACTTATGGTAGAGCCAGTTTATTTGTGAAATGCACTACATTTAAAACATTTACTGACTATTTTACAAATTTAAGTGGAGAGAGCAGACTTTCTTAAGTCTGAAAACAGGTCATCCTTTCTCACACCATATGTTTCTGTAAAGGTCAGAGTCTCATCTGTTGTTTGGATTCATAAATATCATTCAGAGTGCTGAAATAAGCTGGGAGAAACAGTGCTTTTTAAGCTTGGAGCAGCTCAAATCTTACAAAACATAAATGTGCTAATGGAGAAACGACACAGCGCCCGTCATTTCACATTTTATCACAGCTCAGACTTCATCTGCTAGTCACCATTTTGACACTTGAAGATAAATTAATAACAGAAAAATGCATCTGGGCCATGGGCCAAATAGTGCTGCAACCTAACCATGCCTTTCTAACATAGCTGCTACATGTTCTACAGCCCGTTTCCCGACAGACAGACAGGCGTCACATTTGTTATTTACACTTTTTTTTTGGTTTAAGTTTCTTGTTTTGTCTTGTCTAACTCTGCACTACTGTTTTACCTGCAGCTGCCACACCACTTCCAATGTTGTCATTTTCATCGTCAAACTCAATTCGCACTCCTTTTCCATTCCCGGCAGACACTCCACACCCTCCGCTGCGGCACAGTGAGATCGGGACGACCCCATAGACATAGGCAAGCATGATGGGAACTCCAATGCCTGAAATGAAACAAGCACCAAACCATCTTTAATAGATGGACCAACACAGAATACAGAAACATGTTTTGGGCCAAAATAAAAAGACACTACACCATAAAATAAATCACACTCTTACCGACAGTGACGGCTGCGACCACAGGCGACACGATGACAGACAGCGTCACACCACCAGCGATGACCAAGTTCCTCTTGTGTTTGGAGATGTCCTTGCCCTCGTAGCGATTATGGATCTGGGGAAGAGAATTGCTCTTAATTATTGTGAACACTTTGAGCCATGGCGAGGGTGTACGCCACTTCAGTCTCAGATATTCTTAAACTAGTTAGTGCGGCCTATTAATTAGAGCATGTTCTTATTTACTACTACTACCACCACCACAAAATCTTGGGGGGCTCTAAAGAGAGGAGAATGTTTTATTCTTTTAGGGTATCCATAAATTATTAGTTGACTCTCACCTTTCTTCCTACATAAACAGGAATACCAATGATCATTGCAGGGATGGCGATCCCTGCAATCAGAGCGATACCGACTGGAGCTCCCACCAATGTCCCAAGCTGCCAGAGGATCTTCTTCTTTCTGCTCCAAGGCTTCTTTCCCCAGAACGTGCAACCTGACGGACTGAGAGCACAGCCAATGGATGTTAGACAAGTGATAGAATACAAAATAATGCACTGGTTTAAACTGGAAGAAGTAAAACACAGATAGAACAGCCAAAAAGGAAAGAGACCCATCGAATAAACCAAACCATGAAAACTGGACTAGTAACAATGTGGTTCCTTTCTGTTTTTTGGCAATACATTTTTCTTTTTACCTCAAGTAGTGTAGGTCAGAGATTTCCTTCATGCAGAGCCAGCAGAACTCGCAGCCGCAGACCGCACATGTCATGTGATTACAGCTGCCGTCGTTCATCTTAATGATGTAGGCCGCGCAGCGAGGACAAGGCTTGATGTCATCACCTGGGGAAGGTTGATTTCATATTACCAGTCAGCACCAACACCGGGATTGAATGTTAAAGATTCGGGACTAACTGAGGTGTTACCTGGGGCGCCACTCTCTTGGCTGTAGCTGAGCGAGGACGACCTGAAGCTCCTCAGTCGAAAAGTCTGGGCTCGCTGTTGGCGCGCCGTGTCACACGTCTGGTTGGGATGCCACAGCTGCTTGCAGTGGTAGCAGAACTCTGTGCCGCAGCCCTGGCGCCCACAGGTGATTTTGGGGCAACTGGCACATCCAAACGCAATCACGGCGTAACTGCGAGACAAAAAGAACAACAAGTAAAGCCTGGATGCAGAACTAACACATTGAGGGTCAGCAGGCTAAATGTAACTGTAATTTGGTGACTTACTGTAATGATTTTAGCCTAAGCTCTTACACACTGATTCAATAGTGGCCAATAAGTTCTGCCTGGCTGCTTCACATTATAGTGTCCTCAGTACAATAGTCAATTTAAAAGCTAGTTTTTGTAAATTACACTCCTGTGACGCAGCTCTAGCAGAAACGTGCAAACTCAATGCAACTAGACAATTTTGCTTTAGGTGTTGCAAAAACTTAACACCCAAAAGCAATTACCACAGCTTCTTCACTTGGGTAAAGACATAACAAAAAAAAAGAAAAAAAGAAAAATGCACACAAACTGTTGAGGACCAAAAGTGAGTAGAAAGTCTGCTGAATTCAGGGCTCTAGAGTGCGACCAATTTGGCCTTCATTTTTCAATGGTGCAACAAAAAATATTTGAGGTTGCACCATTGTAACTAGTTGTTTGACAAGGAAAAAAAAAAAAAAAGGTTGAAGTCAACTATATGCTGATTCCTGTTCCTAACCACTGTTCCTTAACCTTTGTGAGCTACAAAGAACTGTGAGATGCTGTTGAGTTCATAGGCTGTGTCCGAATCAACACAATCACTATGTAGCGATTATGGCATTTTGTAGTGGTGTCCGAATGTTTCTTTTTTTGTTTCGTTTTTTATTAATTGAAAAAGATATGAGCAGTACAAGCAGGTACATAAATAAATAAATTAAAAAAAGCCAAAAACAATACAATCTAATAATGCCAGCGGAATTACAAAGAAGAAAATGACATAGACAAAAATAAATAAAACAGAACAAAGAATAAAATTAAATTAAATATAGACACAGCTGATTACATACTATATCTTACACACTATATCTTACACTTCCACTAGTCCCTAATTCAGACACCACTACAAAATGGCGTAATCTCTATATAGTGCACTATACACCTAAGTGTTTAATAAATGCAATGCGTTAGAAAATTTGGGTGCACCTAACTTTTGGGCTTGTGAACCTGTATGGTGTCAATACGGGGTTACATTAATTGTAAATGAAAGAAAAGCATTGAAATTGTAAACCTAGAAGCATAAACTTAAGCTTAGAAACCTAAGCAAAGAAACGTAAATGAAAATTTTTGGATTATAAAAGCAAAGGATAGGGAGCATAAATGTAGTTTACATTACTAAAAAAAAAAGCCTTTTTCCATTTACAAAAATATTTACTTTGTTTATGGTTTGAAGGCTATGGTTACAATTCCATTTTACGTTTCTAAGCATACGTTTACCCTTCTAGGTTTATGATTCCAAGTCCTTTCTTTTGTTTACGATCAATGTGACCCCGCATTGACGCCATAGCACCAGTGCAACCAGTACAAAAAGTTAGTCTAGAGCCCTGTGAATACAATGAATGAGCAGTTTGTAAGAGGGCCTTAATGCTCAAAACACTTTAAACATCCAGCACAAAAACTAAAATGATCATGAGCCAGCAGCAAGATAGAGGCAGCCTTTCAGCTCGCTACAAATCCCATGTAGTTAACTTAGTAAGCAGAGATTGTCAGCTGATACAGGAGCAGTGGCTATACAACAAGATAAGGGTTTAATCTAAAAGACATGCTAACATCCGCTGAGAACAGTCAAGCTGCACGGAAAAGGAAATTGTCAAAGTGTACTAACTACATGCACCACAAGGAACGAGCAATACATAAAAATGATCTGATAGTATAAGGATTAAGGGCAATGAGAGTTAACTTCCAAACATCAGTCTAATGACCAGCTAGTGCGATTAAACAACAATAAGGCATTCATGAGAGGAGAGTGGGGCCGTGAGCCAATGTCGGGCTGTTTTGGAATTTAGGACAAGAGGAGCTGAGTGGCACTTATAAAAGGGCCATTATTTAATGAAAAAAAAAAAAAAGAAAACAAAACAAGGTCAGAGAGGCTGAGGCAGTGAGGCAAAGATGTTTTCAAAAGTAAAACTATTACCAGTCGCTCAATTATAGGGACGACATGTTAGTGTGTAGTATTTTGGATGTTGGAATAAAATAAAGCAGAGCAAATAGTGCCCCGGCCCTTAGGCAAACCCCAAACAGACATGGGGCCCTTTACACTGAGCTGTCAGATATTTAGTTCGGCTCGGCCAGAATGACAACTATGTCTTACCAATGAACATACCACAATCTCATCTGCAGCAGCTCGTCACCAATGTGAAGTTTTATATAGCCCTATAACAGGTTACGGTTGTACAACAGTGACATCATTTGCTTGGTCACGTCTCTTTTGGCTATAATAAGCAACTCTGTTGCACTTATTTATAGCTCAAGGTGTGTGAAAAGAGAAAAAGGACAGAAACAGACTTGCAAATTGAAGAAGAGTCTTTCTGGGCTATTTTTGGGATGGGCCTTGACTCCTATCAGAAAAATGAAACCTCAAATGGTGGATCTCAGGAAAGCAAAGATGAGCTGAGACAAAAATAATTAGACTGATGTCGGTGAAAGAAATTAACTGATATAAATGAATAAAGTGTCAGGAATACAAGTGGGCCAATGCGAGTTTATTAATAGCCTCTTAAAAAGATAATTTAAATCACAAAAAGAATACAGCCAAGAGAGACCAAACTAATGGGAAGACCCAAAAAGTCTTGGTCTTTTATTGTATTTATATATATATTTTTTAATTTAGACCTATGGTTCAAGTACAATAAGACCATCCTAACACTTTAGGGGTGTCTCTTACCCACAGTCAGGAGCGGGACACCAGCGGCAGTCTGGCTCAGCCACCAGCCATCTCCTGAGCATGAACTCCTCATACTTCTCCATGAGTGCGCGGTCTCCCAGGATAATCTGGATGTCGTGGGGGTTGAAGCGCTCCGAGCACTCGGGGCAGCTGATGTTGACCCGGGATTCGGAGATCTCGATGCGCAGGTACTGGCGCAGGCAGTCGGCACATGAGCGGTGGTGGCAGGTCATGATATCGGGAAAACAGTCACGCGAATGTCGCAGCAAACACAGCGGACATTCGAGGACATCGGACAAAGACCCAGACACTGAAGAAGTCAAAGCTAGGCCCAGTGCAGAATGAGCAGAGATTTTTTCCTGAAACACCTCTGACTGTACATTTTCTGGTCCCGGGACAGCATCGGGTCCACTTTGTTGAGTTTTTGCCTTGCGTTTTGTTTCGCAGTCAGGTCGACAGCGGCGTCTAAAGAGCGACTGCAGGGAAAAGCGGCGTTTCTTCCTGACAGAGGGCAGGCTGACAGAGGAAGCAGCCGAGTGGAGGTCTCGCTCTGAGCCCATGCTACCATGAGGCTGTTGTTGAAGGCTACTCATCTCGGACAGAAATCACCAAGGAAAGGGGACGACGAGGAGGAAGGAAGGGGAGCCGTAGTGATGACAGTTAGAACATCAGTGCACAAAATAGTTAGTGTTGGGAGTCCCGGCGACAGTTTGTTGAGACACTGGACAATCTGTTCAAGACACAAGCAAAGCAAATGTTATACAACTTTACATTATGATCGAAGATTGGGCTATAAACAATTATTAAAATTCAATAAATAAAAAAGATACATGTAGAAATCTTTGGAATATTAAAATGAAACAATGGCACTTGAAGAAAAGGATTAGATGAGTGTTTTTATTCTTTTTTGCCCCTTTAAAAAGCACATACGTTAAAATTAGTGACGAGATATTTTGTTCTCTGCACAGGCCTCGAAAGTTTGTTTTGGCGCATATGCGTCACATGAACAAATAGCCAATGTTTTGATAAACTCAAAAAAAAAAAAGTCACTCACTTTTGGAGCAGACATTGCCGTAAAATGTTTTGCGACAGAAAGAGTGTAAAACACTAATACCATTTGAGTGCTTCTTTGTTTCACACCAGTCGGGTAAATTGCACTTAATATAGCCAAGCAAGCATAATAAGCTCTTGAGGTTACCGCTGGAGAACAACAGTTGATTCCCAACGCTTGTGTTGCCATTGGGGTTTAATTTAAAAAAACTCTACCGAGAGCCAAGTGCTGACTATTTCTTGAGCCTCAATCTAAAAGCACTTGCAGTTTACACACCTTGGCTGTGGTTTCTCTGAGATAATCACGTGTAGGCCAAGTGGTCAACTTTTTTTTTTTAACACTACACCTGCTTTAGTGTCTGAGGAGAGTTAATGCTACAAAAATGCAACCTGTGTGATTTGAATGCGGGTGAAATAAATAAATAAAATAATTATATATATATATATATATATATATAAAAATAATAAATGGCGATAAACAGAAAGGCTTTTGAAAGGTGGGGACTCTTAAAGAATACGGAGGAGAAAATGTTTGATGTTAGCCGACAGTAAGGATGAGCACCTAAAAGACATAGGAGACTGAAGATAAGTGGAAGAATAGACACTGGCACTAGTGAACTAATAAATCATTTACCACTAGTGCCTCGAAGGAGAACATTGTTGAGTTGTGAGAAAGTGATGAATGAATAACCTGAGATAAAGTACACAGCGTAGTCCTTGGTCAAAACACAATAAAAAGACTAAAATGTAAAACACGTGTCTGACATTGCCTTTTTTGTGGTCACACATTACTGCGTTGCAATCGATGCAATAAGATTGTCAGGTTGTGAAAACAAGCTAGTAGGGAGGACAAATGCAAAAATGGTTGTTGAAAACTTGAAGCATAGAAGTCTGTTACAAAGAATTGCAATTGCAAAATAGATACTGCACGGTGATACTGTGGCGGCGATAAATTAGAATTAAATAAGTTTGTCATGCAAACCTTGAAAAACACTATAAAATGTATTCCAGTGTAAAAATGTCATTCACTATATGAATACTGTGAAAACAAAATTGCCATTAGCAAAGAGCATCCTGGGACAGCTGAACAGGTCCAGTTGCTAATGTTGATGTATTGGATCAACTCAAGGCAAGCAACCATAAAGAGAAAAGACGATCTGGCCCGTGAATAAACTGGAAAAGCCAGGCCTCTATTGATGCGCATAGAGCTAGTGGGACCTTCCATGAGACTGGTCAGTGCGTATGCGTTATATGTAGTAAAAATGTACAAGTTGTGTGTGGCTTGAGAACAATCACATGCGGTCACCACTGGGAGGGTGTCCCAGTTCTTAAAACGACCTGGGGCCAGGAAGTGGCACAATAAACACTGGCCACCATCCATCAACTCTCCAAAGAAAAGTCTGCATGAGCGATAGTGATGTACTATGTGTTTATGTCCATTTGTATTTGTCGAAATATCTCAGAAGGTATTTATTTGGATGTTTTAAGAGACTCTCAAAGAAAATCCACTGTGACCCACTCTTCAGTCTCAAACCCACAGTTAAGAAGCCTGTTCAATGATTTAAATGAGCTCAATGAAATGGTGCTGGAGAATTTATCAAAGTGGCAGACCATAATTTGTGTGAAAATTGTGGGCGGAAACTGTGAGGCCAGTGAGTTGCTTCACTTGACCACAAAGCAGTAACGCGTTGGGTCCTACGCTGCAATGAGATATTTAAAAAAAAAAAAAAAAAAAAAAGAAAGAAATTTCTACTGAACTCTAATGACGTGTGGGGAGGAAATAAATGCACACAAACTGGTTTTGAAGAGGAACAAAACATTGGGTTCAAGTATTTGCTGTAAGTGTCAACACAGCCTTATCGTCACCTGTCCCACTTCATTCACAATAAATGTTAAGGTTTCTGTGGATTTTATCAACACAGTGCAACTTGATAAAGATTTTAAAGTGTCAAGCAAAGTTCAAGAGGCATAGTTGACTGATGTCAACTTACTCAGGATTAAGAAGTGTACGATTATCTTTCTCAGGATGTTATGATTAGCTCCCAACGCTGGTAACCTCAAAGCATTTCTCTGATGCCAGCATTCATCGTGTAGTCTAATTTGCGCTGCATTCCAGTTGGACGCCACGCTTCCTGGTCACAACAATGCATTCGAGTTATTAGTACTTGGGATTGTGGAAGAAAGCAGGGACTGGACAACAACAACACTGTATAGAAACACTCATTGAAGGAATTGAAGTAACACTCATTTTGTTGGAATGTCCAGCACCTGTCAGGTTCAGACATAGAAATGGTCTCTAAAGGCTCATAGGAGCTTTATTTTGTCCAGTATCTGTCAACTGTGATTGTAACAGCGTTGATGTTGAGCAGGGTAAATTCCACAGCTTTTAGTACTATTTACTAAACACTTTGAGTTACAGCCAACAGGACGGCAGACTTTTTCAACCCGGGGCAACTGCTACATTGAAATGTCATTAAAGCACAGATGATTGTCAGACTGGTGCATAACTAATGTCAGTCTTTTCCGTAAGTAAATTAAGCACAATACAGTAAAGTGAGAAATGTTGGATATTCTTCACAAGTCAGGATGCGTCATTTTATCCACAATTTTTGTACATACAAAGCAAACATATAAAACGGTCAGTTAAGTTGCAGTTAATTAATGTTTGAAGAAAAAAAATAAAAAATAAACTGCTCCTGGCTCCAAGGGGTTTGTCACCATGGTCTCAGGTGAGGAGATATAATAATCACGACCATGGTCTCAGGTGAGGAGATGTAATAATCACTACCATGGTCTCAGGTGAGGAAATATAATAATCACGACCATGGTCTCAGGTGAGGAAATATAATAATCACGACCATGGACTCAGGTGAGGAGATATAATAATCACGACTTTGTGGAAAAGTGAGTACAGAGGCCATTCAAGGTCTGCCTAAAGGCATGTCACCGGTAAACAAGTATGAATCATGAGTAATATATAAAGGTTTGGGTTGTGTTAATATTTGTATTATTGTTGGCCTATGTGTTTCCAAAGTACTAAAGAATAAAACTTTATTCCTAAAAAGATCTTACAAGTGTTGCCCAGCTGACTCCTAACCCATCACATACAAGACAGAAATTAAAAAACAGGATAAAGTATAGGTTTAAACTCTCAATATAATACTTGGACAGAGGGCCTTCGGGGCCCTAGTTAAAATATAACATACATTAGGAGACAGCCCATGTGATCTTATGATTGAGTAATTAAATGCCCATTATATAAATAAGGAAGGCTCACTTTATCTATTCAGTCACTGTTGACGCTCCCATTAATAAAAAATAAATAAAATAAAAAAATTAGTCCTGGTTTTGTATGCAGTAGTTTCACCATCTCACCTTTTACAGCTTGAAGAAGCCTTGAGAACAGAAACATTAACGTCCCCACCACAGAAATGCTAGAGACAACATTGTGTGGCTCAATAAATGAGCCTGACTTCACTGTATATTTGGTCAGTGCGTTTTCATAAAAACGTTGACTGTAGCTCTAAAAACTATGAACGGCATTTGTTGTACTTTTGATAACCCTAAACACATACTGTAAACTTGAAATTAGTATTTTCAAAATGACACAAGGGAACGTCTCCACACATGTGCAAATACCTTGTTATCAGAATCACATAACAACAGAACTGCGAAACAACACTTGTTTTCAAACCACTTGGGGAGTAAGGAAGGATTTTGTTTGAGAATCTACAGCTGGCTAATCAGTGTTAGCCTCCACGCAAATGAAAACAGATAAGGCTAACGAGAAGCTAGATAACAACTTTTAACGGGCAATTGGTGGCTAAATAGCTGCATGGTGGGGTTATATTAATCGGGTCATCGTCGACATCGTGTTTCTAATTAATTTACTGAGTTTATGCTCAATAACACAATGTTTGAGCAAGATGGGGGAACATTTAAGCTAACAACCAGTGCTAAAAACTGCTAGCTTGTCGGCATATTCAAAGAGGAAGTTCTGCTCCGACACACATAGCTTTTATTAAGAAACCTGAACGTGCATTAATGCGACAATTAATAAACATTTATTTGAACGTACCTGTTTAATGTCTTGTGATTTGTTCCTAAAAGTGGTTTGCTGTTTCCATTTGTCTTATAGCAGTACAGAGCGAGAGAAAAAAAAACTTGGCTGCTACTGCTTCAGTAAATTCCCCGAATGACTCTGAAGCCAACACGACACAGCCGCAAAAAAGAAAGATATCCGGAAGTGTAACACTTTACAAATAAACCCGTTTCGTTAGAATTTTTTTTACGTATTATTCATTTGTAAAGCAGACTAATACTAACTAATGTGCAGGAAATGTTTTAAAATATTGGATGCTGAGGTCGTCTCTGTTATGGAGCCTAATGAGTGATAAAATAAACGCGCTGTTATTAAAACAGGAAGTTGTTTAGGTAACGACTGTTAAACTTTGCAGAATATCGACGTTTCCATAGCAATGGGTATTTCGCCACATTGTGGACACTTTTCACCTACGTAAAACAAAATAATTTGAAGTAATTTGTCGATTATGCGTAAAAATACTTTCATAAATGAAACCTCTTCAAAGTGTATTCTAACTGTATTGCATTTATGTTGCAAAGCTGGAAGAAATTGTGCCATGAACCAAACAATTGTTAGTTTTTAAGGATTAACCCCACTACCACCTCTTTGATTATTAATTTACCTTTATTTACATTTCAATTGTCTACTATAGTCATAATTAAATATATTAATGATGCAGTGTTCACCTTTGTTTGTGTAGTTTGCTGATTTAATTATTGTGTGAATACTAATCAGTGTCTTATGATTTGATATTGTTTGATTAAGAGAATAAAAGCAACCAGACAAGTAGATATTAGCAATGTAATCACCAACTAACTTTAAGAGACAAAATTTAGCAAAGTGGGCACCCATTTAGGGACTTTAGGGACTACCTGCTTGATGTAATAACTGAATAATTCTTATAAATAACTTCCGACTTTGTCCGAGTAGTTTTGAAGTATTTCAATTTAGCTACAGGCAGACACTTAAATCTCAAATAAGTTGACAAACCAAAGTCAATAATTACAAGTAAACAAAAATTGTAATAAAAAAAACCTTGCTGATGATTATTGTAACTAACTAGTTCCAGGAGACGGCGGTAAAGACGCCAACAGTGGTAACTATTCAGTGATAAAGAAGAAGAAAAGTATTTGTTAGCCAATCGGGGCCCTAAATCTGAGCATGCGCAAACGTCTTTACTTTGGATCAACTCCACCAACGGACAAACATCGCTAGCGAAGGGAAGTAGAGCTAGCACTTCTTTGACCAAAAGCTTATTTAGGTTTAGTAAAGTGATGAGGTAGATAACAGTTCATTGATCCCATCCTGTTTGCCAGACATTGTCACAGTGGAAATGGACCAGGAGTTTGAAGACATAGATTCCGACAGCCGGTGGCAGAAACTATATCTAGTAAGTATTTTAGCATAGTTAGCATGTTGCTAACGATCAGTCACTTCAGCGCGTATTTATTTTAGCAAGCTAACATTTTAGCGCCCAATACTTAGTTTTCAATTTGTAAAATTGTTAATAAGTTTGCGTACTGTGTGTTTCCTAACTATTAAATGTATCAAATGTTAATAGGTAGTCATTAATAAACATTTAGATTACTTATTAAATTATTTAAATTATTTTTAATGGCAGTTTTAACAAGCATGGCAATAAATATGACTGAAGTAACCTACCTCTGTTGTGGCTGTTCGTTTGCATCGCTGTTTTGTTTTTGTTCTCAGGAGATTAGGAATCAGTCTCACGAGTGCTCCTACAAAGTGGCAAAGTATCCAGAGAACCGTAATCGCAACAGATACAGAGATGTTAGTCCGTGTAAGTACCAAGCATCTTTATGGCACTCTTTTAAGGCTCTTGGTAAATTTGTAAAAGTTTACTACATCTATCTTTTTAAGTCATTGTCACAAATAAAATGGTCCTACAATAGCTATTAGAAGACAACTTTTGGTCTGGGGCCTCAAGCAGTTTTCTCACTGTTATCGATGGATGCTATCCTCAGAACCATTTTCATATTCCTGTCTGTGATTTTTTTGTTAACAGTTGATCACAGTCGAGTGAAGCTGGAAAATACAGAAAATGACTACATTAACGCTAGTCTTGTTGTCATGGATGAAGCCCAAAGAAGTTATATCTTGACACAGGTGAGATTCCACTCCAAGACACAAGAGTTTGAACCATCATATTGGTGTGAAAAGGAATTCATGCAGGGGAATTGAAACGCAGTATTCAGATATTGTTAGTCAGGGTTGAAAGTTAACGAAAAAATATTATTGCAATGTATCTGTGTAATGTAATGCAATAAATCGACACTTAATAACTTTCAGGCTAATATTTCGTAAAATACTGACATGTAATTATCTCATTATACTCTCTAAAGGCTACTAGTGAAATAATTTTTAAAAAGCGTAAAATTCTCTGTGTGCCTTACTATGATTCTTGTATATTTTCTGTGGTGCATGCTGGAACCAAATCAATTAGTTGTATCACTGTCTTCTCTTCAGATGTTTTATTGTGTGGTGCCTAATGTTTTGAATCACATATCCTTTTGTACCTGCTTTAAATGATATTTTATGGAATATAAACTTACTTTACTATACATTTGTTTCAGACACATTCCTAGCAAACAATGTTTTTTCTTTTGCTCAGCCACATGTTAACCTGCAGTCTTGACCTTTAACAAAAGTCTTACTTCAGTCTTATATTTGCTTCTGTAATATAATTCTGTAAGAGCAAACATGTGATTATTTAACAATAACATCGTTCATCATGCTGTGGAATTGACAGTTTTTGTTTGTTTTTTTTGTCTCCAGGGCCCCCTCAGAAACACATGTGGTCATTTTTGGCTCATGATCTGGGAGCAGAAAACCAAAGCAGTCATCATGCTCAACAGAGTCATTGAGAAAGGCTCGGTAAGTTTAAAGATCTGTTATTACCAATAGACGGATGAATGTTTGTACCACATTTCTCTTACTTTAGCCCGGTGTAAAGTATGTATCAGTTAAATGCTAACAAAACAATCTCAGCATTTCCAAATTATTCTTGTTCAATGCTGAATAGTGCTGGATATTATCATCTAAATGGCCACATGTGAAAAGACAACACAAATAAGTTGGAGCAAAGACCAATATTTGTAAAGTGTACGTGGTTTTAATGTACCTTCTTTCATTTACACAACCTTTCCACCAAAATTTTTGTTTTGTTATAAGCTCTTGATGTTGGAATTTGTTGGGAAATCATTTCTCACTCTTTTTTTTCTCCACACGTGACCTCTTTCAAAAGTCTAAAACTAAAATACTGAGATTTCCATATAACATTTTGTTTTGTTCATTCTTAAAAATGGGGACAAATAAACTTCCCTGGAGAGCCATTTAACCTATATAAAATCTCCTTTTTAACAGTACTTCAGAGAGTTTGGTTTTCGCTGAAGTGAGCTAATGTGTGTCTGGAGTCGGCACGGTAACGAGAATGCAGTGTTTTGATAGTGTGTTCACAGAAGCGAGTCAAACTGGGATGCTGCTAAACTCTGTTCCTGTGATTGGCAGATTGACCTTGCGACCCTGCTCGCTCGGTGCAGCTTTAATCTCTCTTTCTCCGTAGAGCAGCTGGAGAGGATCTTTCTAGCCCGTGACATTTCCTCAGTTTTCTTGGAAATGAGGGGGAATAAAGAACACCTTGTCTGGAGATGTTATTAACATCATAGGGATTGTTGTATTGAAATCCTGCAGCTGGACAGTTTTACGAGATTAGATTCCGTAGTAGACACTTTGTGAGAATTGTTTTGCAGGGGATAAAATACTACTACTAAAGGAAATTAAATTTGTTTTCTGAAATAATGTCTTTACACCTCTTTGATCAACATTGAAAGTGTTCCAACATTGTACTATGGTGTAAAATAACCTTTTTTTTTTGTATGCGTCTCAATATCAGTTACTAGTCAACAACAGCTTTTTAAAATCTGACAGAAACATGAGAGAAAGTTGTATGAAGGCATAATAATTGTAGGATATATGTCAAGATCCCTTTCTAAGAAACAACTATTTATTGTTTCAATGACAATTTTTATTTAGAATACTCAGTCCTTTATAGATACATTTGTGCTCATATGTTTACATTTCCTGGCAGATTGTCACTTTAGAAAAATGGTTTAAAAAATGATTAAAAAAAACAACTTTCTTTTACTAATAGTTAGTAGTTGGGAAAGGCGTGTATTGTCAAATACAAATGTAAATGTATTGTGTATTGTTTTCTTTTTATAATGGACAAACAAAACTACCCAAATGACCCTGATCAAAAGTTTACATACCCCAGTTCTTAATGCTGTGTATTGTCTCCTTTAACATCAATAACAGCTTGAAGTCTTTTGTGGTAGTTGTGGATGAGGCTCTTTATTTTTTCAGATGGTAAAGCTACCCATTTTCCTTGGCAAAAAGCCTCCATTTCCTGTAAATTCTTGGTCTGTCTTACATGAACTGCACGTTTAAGCTCTCCCCAGAGTGGCTCAATAATACTGAGGTCAGGAGACTGAGATGGCCAGTCCAGAACCTTCACTTAATGCTGCTGTAGCCAATGACAGGTCGACTTGGCCTTGTGCTTTTGATTGTCCCATGCATGGCTTCTGGGCTGATTAGTGCAAATTCGCCCCCAGTATTTTCTGATAACATGCAGCATTTATCTTGCTATCAATTTTGACCAAGTTTCCTGTGCCTTTGTCGCTGACATGTCCCCAGAACATCAGTGATCCACCTCCATGTTTCACAGTAGAAATCGTGAACCTTTCATCATGGGCCTCTTTGACTCCTCTCTAAATGTAATGTTTATGGTTGCGGCCAAAAAGAAAAATTTGTGTCTCATCACTCCAAATGACTTTGTTCCTTAAGTTTTGAGGCTTGGTTCTGTGCTGTTTAGCGTATTGTAAGCAGGATGCTTTGTAGCATTTGCACATTAATGGCTTTCTCGACCATGCAACCCATTTTTCTGCAAGTGCCTCCTTATTGTGCATCTTGAAACAGCCACACACTTTTTTCAGTGAGTCCTATTTCAGCTGAAGTTATTTGTGTGTTTTTCCTGGCAGTTGTGGCTGAAATTTTTGTTGGTCTACCTGACTGTGGTTTGGTTTCAACAGAATCCCTAAATTTGAGCACTGCTAATTGGCATTCTCAATTCCTTTGAATATCGTTTTATATCCCTTTCTTGTTTGCGGGGCGCAGTGGCTCAGTGGTAAAGCAGTTGTCCCTCAACCTGACAATTCTTTTGCTTTCTCCTTGACTCAGAATACAGAAACATCAGTGCAGCAGAAACTCACTGACCTTTTACACGCACGCACGCACGCACGCACGCACGCACACACACACACACACACACACACACACACACACACACACACACACACACACACACACACACACACACACACACACACTGATTACAAGCAAACAGATGAGGATGGTTACCTTTAGTAGCCATTCAAACCTGTTTGTGTCAACTTGTGTGCATGTTATCAGGCCAAAATCAGGGTCATGATCAGGGTCATTTGGGTAGTTACTGTTATTATTATTTAAAATAATATAGTTGTTTGACAATAAATGGCTTTACCTAACAACTAACTATGAGTGAAAGAAAAGGTTTTTGTGTTATCATATATATAATTCAACTGTATATTTAAACACTGCAAAGTTTTAATTATTTGTAATTTGTGTACTGTGTTTTTCCTCCCCGCCTTGAACAGGAAAAGTGTGCGCAGTACTGGCCTTCAGCTGAGGACAGAGAGATGACGTTCAGGGACACGCGTTTCCTGGTCACACTGTTGTCAGAAGAGCCCAAGTCCTACTACACAACCAGGGTTTTGGAGCTTCAAAATATTCAGGTGTGGCTACTTGGAGGAAGGGGTGGTAAAAACAGGTGGCTTTAGATAAAAGAAAACCATAAGACCAAAGCGCTCACCTAAATCGGTGTTATCTGTTTAAAGATATTATGGACACTACTGCATAACTTTTTCTTTTGCTTTCTTTTTAACACTTGTCTTCTGGCTCTTCTTGTCATACAGGTTTTGTTTTGTTGTGTTGTTCCCATAGATTGTAATTAAAATGGATGTAATCCGCCCATTGGTCCCCTATTCACCGATATTATATTGTAGTTATAAAAGGGCAATAAAATGTTGGTTACATCCGGGCTTATCGGCTATTACTGCTTAGTAAAACAATAGTTTTCAGATAGCATAAACGGACATATTAATTAACCCCCCCACACAGAGTTTTCACATAGTAAAAACTTAGCTCTAGAGACCAGAGCCATCTTTTGTACCAGGCTGTAAACATGATTTTTACACTCGTAAAGTCACCATTGGGTTTCTACATATATTTCCGCTTTTGTAGCCTGCCCTCTGGTGGACGGCGGTATATTGCTGTATATCACCGTATGGTGGCACCTTTACTCAAGGACCATTTAAGAGGTTCCATGAGAGAGGCTTGGTTGTTCCTCATAGAAAACTCTAGATGTCCCTTTTGTTAAAACGTAACCTCTAGTGACTTCACTAAAACCTGCTCCAAAGAACATTTGTAGATGATGTAAAATTTTGTTCCTGTTTTTTATTTTTATTTTTCACAGACTGGAGAGAAAAGAGAGATCTACCACTTTCACTACACCACTTGGCCTGACTTTGGAGTCCCGGATTCACCGGCGTCTTTCCTAAACTTCCTCTTTAAAGTGCGGGAGTCGGAAGCGCTGGGTGTGGACCACGGGCCGGCTGTGGTGCATTGTAGCGCAGGGATCGGACGCTCAGGGACGTTCTCCTTAGTTGATACTTGTCTTGTTCTGGTAAGTTACTGGTTATCCTAAGATTTGCATGTATAGATGATCACTGAACCAAAACTGTTCCCTAGTGAATAAATGTGAGTGGACGGGTGCCTCAAAGTTGGCCCTGCTCCAGGCAATTGCGACCCCCAAAGAGTGGTAGAAAATAAATGTATTAAGTATGTTTTAGGTTTCTACTGTTTGAGAAGAACCTTTTTCACAAAGTAATTGGGATATAGGGCAATAATATTGCAATATTGATATGATCTGCAATAGTTTAATGCTCTTTTACACAGGAAAAAATAAATCTAGCTCTCTACTTCCTCTCGTCAAAGCAGGAGCTGAATTGGTATCAAAGATTCTCAGTATCAAGGACGGCTGCAACCAGGATTAAACATGTTTAAACAGGTCTAAACTGGGCCTTAATGTAGGAATGAACCAGTGCCATATCAGGATTTTTTCATTTGGATGCACCAGTTTGATCTAAAGCTTTAGTTGATTTTGACCAAAAAAAAGTTAAAATCTATAAAGTGGAAAAGTACAGCGTTATTGCGATACAAATCCTTCTTTGCAATACGAATATTGTCATCGACAACATTGGGATAACGCTACACTTGTTATATAAAAAAACCTTCTTAAGTGGGGTTTGAGAAGAAATGTCTGAGGTCTAATAAATCAGTTTTTCTGCTAAGAGAGGTCTAGGTGGGACTCAACATGGGCTTTTGTCCTTTGTCTATTTTGACTTTCTACGTAATTCTTTTTACATTTTATCTCCTTTTTGTAACAGATCTATAAAGCCCAATAACACCTATGTTTAAAAAATGTCTGCCTATTCAGATGGACAAGAGGAAAGACCCCTCATCTGTAGACATCAAAAACATCCTTCTGGACATGAGAAAGTACCGCATGGGCCTGATCCAGACGCCGGACCAGCTGCGTTTCTCCTACATGGCCATTTTGGAAGGAGCCAAGTACATCATGGGAGACTCATCTGTTCCGGTACAAACACCACATTTTCCCATTAACTTTATTTATTGTAGCATTAAGTGAGATAAAGTATAATAAAGAGGAAATTGTTGTTTATTTTTGACCGATTCCTGTTTTGATATGACAGAGATGAGTCACAGTGTAAAGAGAGAAGTGATGGACTTTAGCATGTCAGCAAACATGAATACAGCCTTTGTACTGACTATTTGTCATATGACTACAGCCCCATGCTTACTACAGAACAAAATTAATTAACTGGGTAATATTTTAGGGTAGCTTTTTATTTTGTTTTGTATTTTATTCTAAAACAGAACCGGTGGCGTGAGCAGTCCAGAGAAGACCAAGCGCCAAAGACCGATTCCTCTACGTCCACTCAGCCTCAGGCCCGGTGTCCATCGGAGAGGTACAATGGTGGGCAGCGGGTCATCCGCCAGGAAATCGGGCCGGACCACAAACAGGATGGAAAAACAGCCTCGCAGTCGCCTTGTAAAGAGCCGGAGATCGACAGCAGCACAACAAAGTTAGCCCCTACAATACTGTAACGCGATATTAAACCATCTTAAGCATTTAAATTGAATGTAATAAGCCCCAGTTACAAGTTTATCAGTTTTGCTTTCCTTGTTTTTGTTTTTTTGCAGCAAGCGACGCAGAGAAGACAGTATCTCTAAACCAGACACAATCAAGACGACCCAAAGCAAGCCCAGGACAAACGACTCGGAGAGGAAAAGAAAAAGGTGATTACATCTTTGGCCAAACGTTTCCATAGCAACAATCCATAGCACAAATTGTGGCATAATGTGACATGACACTGCCTTTGTTCAAGTGGGTTACAGCAGGAAGTAGACTCAAAATCAATCAAGCCCAGTTTCCACCAAGTGGTTATGTTCAGTTTTTCGTGCTTTTATTTGCATTGCCCTGTACCAACACAGCAGAACAAGTACTACAGTAAAGAGCTTTACACAGCTGTCTGTTCACTGACCAACAGAATCCTCTCCAAAAACTGGCAAAACAGCAAAAAATAAATAAATAAAACATAGCCTGTACTGATCTTGTAATAAACATTCAGATTGCAAGAAAATGTGGTATGCTTTTTCTTTTTGTTATTTAACACTTTATGAGCAGGGTCTTCTTGCTTTAAATAACTTTATTCCGTTGCCTGCTTAACACAAAAGTTACCACAGAGAAAGAGTCACATAAAGGGTATTAAATGTATATAGCTGTAGCAAATCATATCACCAGCATTTCACATCATCACAAAAGCAACACAAGTCAGAGTAGTGTTTGTACTGAACTGAACCGTCTGGTGGAAACACATTAGAAAACAGTCCAGATGAGCTTTTGCATGTACTTTGTTCCTCGTCACAAAACAGAATTGCCTTATTCACGTAATCTTTCTCTCTTGACAGTTCTTTAGTCTCAGTCCTCTCTGTTTCTCTTAAACCTGATGAAGCACTTATATATCTAACAACTGTGCATCCACAAAAAAATATATATATATATTTTTTGTAATGTGTTCTTGTGTAAAAAATAAAAATAAAAACGACGTGCACCACTTCTATTCTGACACACTTCCTATGGTTCTCCTCGGAACAGTTTGGGCTGCATTTGCTGCACATGACATGAGCTGGCCTGTCCAGTGGGGGGCTGGTGTATCTTTACCCCCCTCTGCGACGGCTTCAACAACCATGGAAGATTTAGACGAGGATTATTACCCACAGCTTTAGAAAGCACCCACTTATGTACGTTCAGCTGTGTGTGTGTGTGTGTGTGCCTGCGGTGCTTTTTCTCTGCTCTGTTTTCTTGGTTTTGTTGTTTGCTTGGCTTTGCAAATCTGGAATTGTTTTGATTGGCTGATCTATTGTGTGAGTGTGGACATCTAAGTTTAGATAAAGGATTGCTAACTATTGATAGTATCATTACATGGGACCACAAAGAAAAGGCCTCTGCTGAAACGATGGTATCCAAACTTAAAATATTAACTTTGTAGTGCAGCAAATTGTTATCCTTTTTATATTATTAGCATGAGCTTTCTTTTGGCATTTGTTTTGTTTTTGACTTTGAGCCTCTTTTTCTTGGCTTATTTCTTGGTGTGTTGAATAAAATGGTTTTATTGGATCCAGAATCAAACTTAAAAACCAAACATGTAATTTTGGCTGAAGATTCCTCATCCTTTGCTCAGTATCTCATTGTTATTGACAAGTAAATGATTTATCTTTAAATTATAAAGGCAATGCTTTGTTGAAATGTTTGCATGTTTTAAATTGAAGATAAAGAGCCGTTTGGCATTATAGTACTTGTTTTGCATTTAATCTTTGGGTTGCTACAACTCGGTAACGGATTAAAAGCTGCGATTTTTTTTGGAATAATTGACGGCAAATACGTGTTCAAATGCTCTTAATATTTGTTTTGCAAAAAGAACATCTGAAAGCAGTGTGATGTAGTGCTTATTAAACATGATGGCTGCTTACGCTGCACTGACATTTCCTTTAGGTTCTGAATATTTGAGAATAAGCTACTGTTTTCTGTTTGGTTTCAGAGTGAAACCCAATGACTGCTAACCAACCCCACATGCGGCCACAGCTCTGGCAGCAAAGCCCACATCGGCAGGGAACTCCAGCTCCTGTGTCCTTCCTCCAACCCTCTTTCACATCCTCACCTCAGCAGCTAGCTCTGCTCCACATTTTTCATTTTGTTTTGTTGCAGTAGCATCTTATTTTGACAACTTGGAAAATTGCTGTTCTCACCTTACAGCCATTTCTTAAGCTTTTTTTTTTTTTTTTTTAAGTTGTTTACAGCAGAAACATGACATGACTGAATACATTTCAGACATACACCAGCGCTTTACTCAACCAAAGCCTGCTGCTTCTGGAGTCACATCTGTTTTTACTGCTTCAATAGAATTATTTGCTCTTGTATTATTATGCTTCAGTGAAATGAAGATTGAAAATAAGGCTAAGCATTGCCAATTTGTAATGCTGTTCATATGTGTATTTTTAGGAAAAATCTGTTTTCAGAGAGCAAATATTAAAAAAAAAGTTATATTTTTTTGAGAAATTACTTGAAGTTTTTCACAGTAATAGGGGGAGTCTGTGGAAGCAACTCCTTGTACAAATTTAAGTGATGTGTAATGTTTCAATGATGATGTACATAGTATTGTTTTTTTTTTAAAAAGGTGTGTACAAAGACATATTTTTTGCTGGTTTAAAAAGCAATGTTACAGATTCGAACACAGTAGAAATCTGATTAGATGACTCATTTCCTTTTTAAAACAATTGTCTTAAGTTTCTTTTTCCTAGAATGTAATCTACAAATAAAACTAGTTTGATCTAGTTTATGTAACAAAATGTCCTTGTCTTTTTTGTGGTATTACATTTTCCCATCCAAAAACAGGCCACAATACAGGAAGAGAAAAACCACAATTAATATTTCTGCATTGTTGCATGTGTTGGTCTTTATGACTGAGAAAGATGTTAACAGTGACATGACAAAGGAATCAAATTACAAAGAGGTGTGACTTACCAGAAACGGACTGTGGCACCTGGCCAACCCCTTTCGGTTAAACAGGCATGGGAAGGAACAAGTGCGGACAATACAACACTGTTTATTGTTGGACAGACTCCATTTATAAGTTTTATTTATAAAAATGTTGCACACTATAAAACATTATTTATAAAGTGCAGCTTTAAAATGAATGTCATACATATTTTTATGACTGGTCTGCATTGTCTGAAATGTTAACTGCCATATTTTCGGTCCAAAAAACACTATATAAGCCAAGTTGGGTGTCCTGTTGAACGTAGGCCAAATTAAACAGGATGCATTTCTCTCTATTTTTCCTCTTTTTTTTTTGTTTGTTTTTTCCTCTGTTCTCTACAACCAGCCAATACAAGAAATAACACCAGCAAAAAAAAAAAAGCTTTTCAAAAAAGTGCTGGTGGGATGCCACTCCCAAATAGAAAAGTCCAAGAAGGTGGGATTTTCCATTTGTTAGGTTCTTCACCCTAACATAATAAAAAAAAAAAGACAGGGAAATATAATTATATTGGGTTTAGGCATGACAAGTTTATCAAGCAGTACATGAAAAATTTAAGTTGGACATAAATCAGTCTGAAGGAAAAAGTAAGAAATGTATTTGTGAAGAGCTACTTACAGGATTGTCCAGCAGATGTAGCCAACTGTTCAGATGGTTGGTCAGACTGAATGCATCTGGGATGTTGTCTCCTTCTGAGCAAAAGAGCAGCAGCACAGCCAATGGGAGGTCCTCTGCGCAGCTAAAATGGACGTATTTATAAGGTTTTTATTTTAATGAGATAATGCAGATATTTTTTTTTGCAAGTTCCATTCGTCAACACCAAATGGTCAAATTGCACAAAAACATATTCTCCAACAGTGGGATATATATTAAGATAGGCATGTTGTGTCTATAAAATAGGGGTTATGATTTCAAGGCTTTGGGTAAAAAAAAAAAGTAAAAAAAAAAAACTTTAATATATCTTTGTAATTCAACTAAGTTAATGTTTTGGAGACTGGACATAGCATTTTCAATGTACTTAAGAGTTAGACCATGTCAAAAACAAAAGTAATTCATTCATCACATGACGCTAACTCAAAAAGGTAAAAAGATATAGTCTTTCAACTTAAGTCAAAAAGGTAATGCTTGTTTTGTACCCGTCTTTGTAAAGTCCTTTGGTGATGCCGCCTCCGGGGATGTACAGTCGTGGCTCTGCGTTGCCATCTGTTAATACGGGGAAAGCCTGCACCTTCTCCATTTCCAGCCATCCCAGCTCTTTCAGTGCATCTTGACTCAACTTACACATGGAAGGTGTGACCAAGTACCTCAATGGTGACCTAGCACCAACAATACACAGAATTTAAGTAACACTGGAGTCTACACCTCTCAACTGTGTGTTGTTTATACATACCCTTGGAGCTGTCTGTCGTCCCTCAGATAAGCTTGACTACTGGACAGAACTATTGTCCTGGAAAAACCACTGGCTTTTATCCAAGATACAATCAGCTGACGAAACTTCTTGCTTTTTTTCTGCAATTAAAATTAATGAACTGAATCCTGAATTATTCTGATGTTAGACAGTGGAAGGTTATGCTATTGTAGACTTTACCTGAATAAGAGGAGATCGGATTTGAAGGACTGCCAACTTCATTTCTCTTGCTATGTAAACTGTGAATGGTAGAATAGTATTTAATTCCAACCCCTTTAAAGCCTTTTGGTAATCTGACCACCAATAAATCATTTGTGATTATGAAGCATTTTATCTGAGCACTAAAATAAGCAATTTCAGAGTATTTGAAGCAGCTTGTGAGAGATATTTTGGATACATTGTGTGTTTTTATTTCTGTAGTGAGGTGGTACCTTCTGCTGGAGTATGCAGCCCGTCTGCGTCTTCTTTTCTCGTGATGTAAGGGTTGTTTCCTGCCATTGGGATGAGACAGTCCGTGTGCAGGTAGCCCACTCGGCTCATGTTAAAAGTCGATACGATGAGGTCCACCGCCAGCTGCCCCACGTTTCCCACAGCAACAACAGGCTGCCGGGAAAATAGACATAGACTAATTAATGTTGTTACCTTGGCTTTTCAGCTGCGTTTTGGCTGTGAATATAATTCATAAAAGCACCCAAGACATTTCCTTCCTAAGAGCATTTGTGTAGAACCCGTTTACAATAAACTTTAAAAGGTAGCAACAAGTTCAGTTTGAGTGTTTATTTTTCCAAATTAATATTCAGTTTTAGACATATTGCTGAAATAATACTATAAAGTGTTTGTTAAATAAGTGCTGCGAAAGTGATGCCTAAACGAGACACGACTCACCATGATGAGGGTAAACCCATTCAGATCTGGCGGAGACTTTTGTGATGGGATGAACATGGTGCTGTTCAGCGACAGAAAACACAAAGCTAACAAAAATTATAATTGATTTAAAGTTGCTATAAATGTTTAGATAGTTACAGGCTACTTTCACTTGTATTTGGTATTTCCAGTCTGGTGTTGAGGACCTTCGGGGCTTGTGTCTAAAGCCCTTTGGTGTCTAAAATATATGCCTGATCAAAAATATAAAAGGTAATAATAGTATATACTGTCATTGGTAAAATGCAGGGATTCGTGCCATAAGCATTGTTTTAAACATCAGTTTATATAACTTACTTCGCTAGTCTTTAGTTTGCAACTTTTTTTTAATCAATATGTCTTGATTCATTAAAAATATATAACTCATTACATTTTTAGTCAGGCACCTGAGCGGACAGGCTGTGGCGCTGCAAAGACCTGTTGTTTCATAGGTTTAAAAAAACTATAAAACTATAATTTTAGAGCCATGAGACCAAGATGCAGTCCTAATATAATGAGAATTTTGATATTATTTTAATGTCAACGTATGTATGTATACATATATATAAATGTATATATAAATCATAGATTGTTTTTCCACACTGATTTCAGTATGTTTTTGATAAACCAACATACACACTCAATCTCAAACTATTTTTTTTTTTTAAATGATACACAGCACACTCTAACACCCATAGAACACACATATATAAGATGGTCATTATAAAGGGACATGCCTCCCGCAATGCTTCACTGTTAACATGGACATTTTTATATAATTGTTTTTTATTATGTATATTATTTAGCCCCTGACTAGCAGATTTAAAGAAAAATTAACAGCCTTGCACTTTATACTTAAAAGTTAATGTGACCTAAAATGTCATTAAGAGAAAGAACAGGAGTATTTTGTGTAGACAGTAATAATGTTATACCTTTGCAGTTTTGACACAAAAAAAATGCAGATTTCATTGATAAATGCACACCTTGGTGAAATATTGCCAACCTAGCATTATAAAATGTCTAAATGAGAGCAAAAAAATCAACTCAAAAAGTCGTACAATGACTTAAGGAGGGCCAAAGGGTTAAATAAAAATACAGTGACAACCATTTCCCACATTTATTTGTTAGGTTAATAGAAATGTGTTAAACAACTTATTGAGACGCACCACATTTTTAACACTTAAGTTAAATAAATGTGTAAAATTACAGTCATTGTGGTTTCACTTCATGAGGAATAGGTAATCCTTTCACAGCAGCTATGGCATTGTCTACCATCTTCTGTACAATCCTTTTTGCAGTATTGTCAGTGTTGATGCCCATGTGAGGGGTGATCAGTGCATTGGGCAAACTAAGGAGAGGGTGACCCCTGTTAAAGATTAAAAAAAATATGAAGTCTCCATGCGTGTAAGAGTAATAATAATAATAATGATGATGCAACCCCTGATTTAAAAAGAGAGGAGACCTTGGCAACGGTTCAGGATGGGTCACATCTAAAGCTGCTGCTCGTATTGTTCCCGACTGAAGTGCTTGGACTAAGGCATCTTGGTCCACGACAAGACCTGAAACAAAACTGTTAATCTTCAGTAGCACAACTTACAGCTGAGTAAATATTTTCTCACCTCTGCTGATGTTGATGAGAGTCGCCGTTTGCTTCATTATTGACAACTCTCTGCGTCCAATAAGGCCAGTGGTTTCTGGGGTTAATCTGACAGCCACCATAATAAAGTCAGACTTCTTTAGCAGATCATCCAGGTTCTGACAAAAAGTTGCCCCCACAGCTGCTTCATCTTCGTCACTCCTTAAAAAAACATAACTAGCATTATAGTTTTACTTTGTTTGTGAACCCCTCCGTTTTAAATAAACCAGGAGTCATGCATTTGTAGAGCATCATATTTGGCTAAAAAGAGAATAAATAAGCTCTTGTTTGGTTTAACTTATTGTAAAAGTGCACCATTAACAAGCAGATTAACCATCAGATGAGGTCTGTAAAACATTGTTAAGTGCCTGCTTTTTGTGTTTTTATTTGCTTTTGCAGTTTTTACCTCCTATTTCTGTTGTGGTACATAATCTTCATGTCAAATCCTTTGCTTCTTTTGGCGATTTTGTATCCGATCTCTCCCATTCCAACTATTCCCAAAGTGGAGCCTGTGACTTCGACTCCCATCAGACTTTGTGGTATAATAGTGGTTTTAGAGTCACTAGCAATGTGTTGACCTTGATGCAGGGATAACATAGATTAAAGATTGTACCACCGCGGTTGAACTGTCAGACTATCATCAGACATATCAGACTTTAGATACTCTTTGTTTATGTTAAACTGTAATATCTGTGTTTGCCTGTTTTTGTCTTACCCTCAATAATCCTCCGTGCTGATGCCAGAAGCAGGCACATCGCAAAATCAGCAGTAGAATCACTGACAACATGAGGCGTGTTGGCCACTTTCACCCCCAGACTGTTAATGTAGGGCACATCCAGATGGTCTGTGCCCAATCCTCCACTTGAAACCACTTTGAGGGAGGGCAGTAAGCCCAGCAGCGAGGCCTTGGCTTCAGGGTTGTACTTCCACAGAAGCAAGGCCTGGATCTTTGGTCCATGCAGTGTTGGGTTTTGGAGGAATTCACTCAGGCACATTATTTGGAAGTGCTCTTGGATGACGGCAGCCAATTCTTCATAATAACCATTCTCGCCCACCTCAGAGATCAGAGCCCATGGTTTGTCTTCAACCATCGTCTACAGAACAGAAATCAATTACTAGTTTAATAGAAATGGATTATTACAGATCTTCATTTTAAAATATAATGTCGTACATCTTAAAGAGATAAAAAGAAGAATTTCCATGTTCATAATCTGTTCTTCTGTGAACTGTTATTGGCTAAAAGTGACACAAATTGGTGAAATGCAGAGTGGGGTAGCAGATGTATTGTATTGTGTGAGGAATAATTACAATTTTGTTATAGATGTAAAGAAAAGACTTACCATGTAAAGTTGAGCGTTTGATCCTACTCTCAGCCGGGTAAAGTGAATCCTCTGACAATCTTTGACCAGTGCTCTTCCTCTTTATACTTGTTTGGAAGTTAGATATTTAACAAACACTGCTAATGTGTGTGGATTGTAGTTTCATGTTTTCTTTTGTTTGACTTTTAGACTATTTTAAAAGATTCTTAAAATATAAATAAACAGACACTTCATTTTTTAACAAACCTGGCTCATTTTAATCTCTAAAAAGTTAGGCAGCATTTGTACAAATAAAATTCTGTACAAATCTAAACAGTTAAAAGAAGTAAGTGATTAATTCACAGAGGCTTGACCTCATTTTGTATTGGTAGGCCTTTTACAACAGCCACTGCGTTGTCGACCATCATCTGCACAATCTTTTTTATTGTAGTAAAAGTGGCAGTCCCGGCGTGGGGTGTAATGAGCACATTGGGCAGGCGCAGCAGAGGGTGATCTCTGCAAAAAAATATAAAAAAAGAGCTGCCATTTTTTGTTTAGGTTTATCAGCTGGGTACTAGCAAAGGTCACAAGGGGATAAATAGGAAACATGCACAAGTTCAAAGGTAGATATAGATAAATGTATTTAAAGTAGATTATTTTATTTGCATGTTTTGTTTGTACTGACCATTTTAGTTTGCCAATAACCAACAACTAACATCTTGTTACTGAAGAGTACCTGGACAGTTAATACATAACTCTTTGTTATAGACAACACACAAAACCTTTAACATTGTACTGTGCCACCTGGAGTTATTGTATTGGAGACTGGATATGGATATTTTCAATCCACTTAACAAGAGTTAGATCATGTCAAAGACAATAATAATGCATCACAATGTAATTGAATCAATTTAAGCAGTAAACTGATGCACTGAAAAAGGTAAAAAGATAAAAAGCATTTATTTTAACATGACTTATTTCATTTAAATCAAGCCAACGTTTTTGGCCTCATGGCCATTAGGTTGTGTTGCAATTGACAAAAGACTATGTCATACTTTCAGCTTGATTGTACATCCATCTGTTTTTATATTATTACATTCCCTAACTGCTTGTCACTTAAGTATGTCCAATTTCTTCTTTATCATTTGTTGGATTTGCTCCCGTGGCTTTGTTTTCTTCTTTTCTTTTGAGTTTGTCGCTGTTGCATTTATTTGCTTTAGTGTAGGCTGTTGATTTTGTGCCTGATTCATTAATGGCCATCAGACCATGTTATAATAAAGGCTATATTTTTATTTATTTATTTTTGCTTAATGTAATAAAGAGAAATCCCGTCCTCTGAAAAACAGCAGGACACATCTTTACACGTTTTGGTCACAGCCAAGGTCCACTCAATCCTGCTAGTGTCTAATTTAATGACTGTATCATTTAGTTGCATCAATGCAGAGTAAATGATACTGATTTTAATAACTTAGGGACAGAACAGTGTGTCCGCTTCTCTCTACAATGATTTTTTTCTCATCTCCCCACATTCCTTCAAAATGCTAAAATACTTGTGGTACCTTGGTAAAGGTTCAGGGTAAGTCACGTCTAATGCTGCAGCTCGTATTGTTCCAGACTGAAGAGCTAGGACTAAAGCATCCTGGTCCACCACACGACCTTAGACAAGAAACAAAAAAGTAGAATTCATGTAGTAAAAGCATTTCACAGATTGTTTTAGCCACACCTCTGCTGATGTTGACTAGTGTTCCTGTGGGCTTCATGAGGGACAGCTCTTTGTGGCTGATGAGTGCAGTGGTTTCTGGAGTCAGGTTGACCGCCAATATCACAAAGTCCGACTGTCGAAGCAGGTCGTCCATGCTTTGACAGTAAGTTGCGCCTACACTCTGCTCATCTTCAGCCGATCTGAACAAAGTATATAACAAAAAATTGTATTATTTAAATTAACAGACGCATTCTCTCTATTAAAGAAAATCTAATGTAATTATTTATACATAATTACATTTGATTTTCTTTATTATATATATCACATTGTGAAAAAAACAAATAAAAGAACATTACTAGAGAAACCAGTAGAAGTGATTATGATTTATTTAATTAAATTCCTATACAACATGTTTACCTCGGATGGTAGGGCACTATCTTTAGGCATCTTTAAATATTTTAATTACCACTGAGCTACGTGCATGAGTTTCAACTAAACATATGTATCATCACCTTCTGCTCCGGTTATGATACAAAATCTTCATATCAAATCCTCTCCCTCTTTGGGCAATTTTGTATCCAATGTGTCCCATCCCAATGATTCCCAGAGTGGAGCCTGTGACTTCAAACCCCATAAACGTTTGTGGGAAATGGGTTGTCTTCGGGTCCACAGACATTTGATGACCTACAAAGACAAATACTCACAACTCACCAAGCCCATCTTAATGTATTTGTACTATATTTTACTGCCTATGAGTTTACCTTCGACAATCCTCCGAGCTGACGCCAGGAGCAGACCAAGTGCGAAATCTGCCGTAGCGTCACTGACCACGTGGGGCGTGTTGGTCACTCTCACCCCCAGACTGTTGATGTAGGGCACATCCAAGTGGTCGATCCCCACTCCTCCGTTGGCGACTACCTTTAAAGCTGGGAGTGAACTGAGCAGCGAGGGTTCGACTGTGGGTAAAGTGTTCCACAAAAACAAAGCCTGGATCTTGGGGCCGAGCAGCAAAGGATTCTGAAGGAACTCTTTATGGTTAACTATTTGGAAATGTTGTTTCATGATGTCAATGGCCTCTCGGATGTAGCCATGCTCGCCCTCCTCTGAGAAGAGGGCCCATGGTTTGTCTTCATCCATGGCCTGGAAACAATAAAGTACATCTTGAGTCATCAGTCATCATCATCAGTCTTGATAATATAAGTTCTGGTGAGTGGCGTTTCCCAGATACATAGTTGGGTATGAAGCACACATTGTCTTTAAAAGAGGGGTTAGTTTAATTGTTTTACGTCAAAGATTAGCTTACTTTGACCTAACACCTAAACTCACTGTCCTTGTCCCTTTTATGAGTGGCTGCTTTTATTGAGCTTTTCTAGTAGTTCCTAGTAATGTTTTCCCAGAACTATCAACAACAGGGAAGCCACTCTTCCGCTGAGATTCTCAAGTATTCATCTCAGAGACCTGTGAGTCTAAGTGGTGATAATAAAAAGGGACTTTTAGTCACATTTTAGTGACTTGAGTTCTACATAAGATAAGATTGGACTTTATTGATCCCTCAGAGGGGAAATTCACTTTTACAGCAACTCGGGTAAGTGCAAAAAGTAAAAAAAAAAAAAAAGAGTGCGCATGCAATAGAATAAAAAAAAAAATGTCTATACAAAAAATATTTTAAATAGAAAAAATATTAAGGTTAAATTAAACAAAAACAAAAGTCTACTTATATATACATATTAACAAACAGGAGGGAGACTTTTTTATATACAGCTAAAGGATTATTAGGAACACCATACTAATACTGTGTTTGACCCCCTTTCTCCTAAAGAACTGCCTTAATTCTACGTGGCATTGATTCAACAAGGTGCTGAAAGCATTCTTTAGAAATGTTGGCCAATATTGATAGGATAGCAGCTTGCAGTTGATGGAGATTACACCACCACCACCAGCCTGCACAGTGGTAACAAGGCATGATGGATCCATGTTGTCATTCTGTTTACGCCAAATTTTGACTCTACCATCTGAATGTCTCAACAGAAATCAAGACTCATCAGACCAGGCAACATTTTACCAGTCTTCAACTGTCCAATTTTTCTGAGCTCGTGCAAATTGTAGCCTCTTTTTCCTATTTGAGTGGTGGGGTCTTCTGCTGTTGTAGCCCATCCGCCTCAAGGTTGTGCGTGTTGTGGCTTCACAAATGCTTTGGTGCATACCTCGGTTGTAACAAGTGGTTATTTCAGTCAAAGTTGCTCTTCTATCAGCTTGAATCCGTCGGCCCATTCTCCTCTGACCTCTAGCATCAACAAGGTATTTTTGCCCACAGGACTAACGCATACTGGATGTTTTTCCCTTTTCACACCATTCTTTGTAAACCCTAGAAATGGTTGTGTGTGAAAATCCCAGTAACTGAACAGATTGTGAAATACTCAGACCGGCCCGTCTGGCACCAACAACCATGCCACGCTCAAAATTGCTTAAATCATCTTTCTTTCCTATTTTGACATTCAGTTTGGAGTTCAGGAGATTGTATTGACCAGGACCACACCCCTAAATGCACTGAAGCAACTGCCATGTGATTAGTTGATTAGATTTTTGCATTAATGAGGAATTGAACAGGTGTTCCTAATAATCCTTGAGTGTAAATATATAAAATGGACATTGAACACTATCTTGACTTATTGTGTGAATTCTAAAGTCTCACAGCAGTAGGTATGTGTGAGATGCCCTGAGAGTGTCTCAATCTGCCGCTGAAGGAGCTGCTCAGAGCCTCCACACTCTGGTGCAGGGGGTTATAACTGAACCACATGACATGATTGTGAAAGACAAAGATTGAGTTGTGTACATTTAAGTTACCAGTTGCATACTTAAATATAAACTATGAGTAAAACGTTACAGATAAACGTGCGTTGGGTTTGTTTGGTATACTTTACTATTTCCTCACACATGTATAAAAGTGTATTCTGAAGAATGAATGTCACAGAATATTTTACATACATTTTAAAGCAGTGTTAGAAAAGGGTCCACAGAGCATTAACTCCGACTCCCAAACCTGGCTTCTCTGTTTCTCCTCCGCTCCAGTCAGGCAGCCCTGTTCAGAAGTACACGCCCACGACGTGCACATACGAGCACGAGAGAGCAGAAAAAAAACTCCATGTGTGTTGTCCCCTCTGAGGCAATGCAACCTCCTTAAAGATGCATACAGCATCATAGCTTCTGCCCACCCTGTCTATAACAAATTGAAAAAAAGAAAAGAGTCAAAAACAGGCTTAGGGGCTTTTTCTTTCAGGCTCTTGGTTACACAGCCAGATGTGCAAAAAATGCTGGAGAGTGAAAATATTATAGATGGTGTAGCAGAAAGAAGCCAGTTACTGCGGAGATTACTCAGAGTGAACAATAGGTTTACTAATACATTAGCTTCTTAGTTTTTTGAAAGGCCAACTTTTGACCTCACGTAGCCTAATGGCTCATTTGCCCAAAACTAGAAGCCATTAAGGTTGAAGGCGTTCTTAATAGAGGAAGCACCTATTCCAAAATCATCAAAAATGTAGAGAATGTGCGTAAAAGCATGTTTGACGCAACAAATAAAGACGCTGCAACTTAACGATTGGAGCCTATTATCTTTCACCATAAAACCGCACCACAGATTGTCTGGCTGTGCACAAGGATATAAACGACAAATGGCTCAAAGGGCAAGTTTGTAAAATGTAATATACAAACCATAGTTACGACACCTTCTGACACACATAAAAAGAATGACGAAAACTTACGAGTTCTTCTTTCACCAATAACCGTCAAACATCTCGCCTTAAAAAATAAAAAAATAAAATGTGTGCGCAATTACGCTGCATTATACGGTAAAGCGTGCTCGTGCAATGCATTTAAATGCATCGGGTAAATCCAGACATCTTAGAAACTTTACAATGTATATACTCCAAGTAATATACTGTTGTGAACAAACTGATGCATACTCTATATATTACACACCGACTATTCAAAGTCTTTAATCAAATTGTTATCAACGAACTATACGACATATTCTGGTTCTTCTCGTTTCTGCTATGTCTAGGAGAAGCTTCTGGTGTAAAGCTGGAGCTAAAGTAAAGGTTGTGATTGCAAAAATACCTTGGATTTTTACATAAATAAATAAATAAAAACATTATCCCCACTTTCAAAAACCACGAGAACACAAGGAGCCTGAACACATCACACCAATGCCATTTACATTACAACTGGAACATTTGATAGATATTTATTTTAACAGTAAGTGCAGAACAAATGGCTTCTTTTCTAACATTGAGAGAATGTTAGGACAAGGTTTGCCTTCATTAATCTTTATATAGATGCCATTAAATGAATATACAATACACAGCTGATGCCTTACCTTACTTTCTGTCATGCACTGAGTGTCACTGAACTCTATTAAAAGCTCCAGGTGGGTATTTTTGTAGTCAGCGACAAAATCATCAAGTCTCGTCAGTTGTTGTCTCTTTTAGCAGATGTTTTTTCAAATGCCACTCACTCTTTTACATTATTTCTTGGCTGTTACTCTCCTGTGTTAAGTTCTGAAATCACAAAACAAAGGGTTAAAGTATCAGATCAACATAGTATAATTTAATAATAAATAAGTGACATTTCACACCTGTCTTTTTATCTTCGATGTCTCTGAGAATTTCTTTGAGTGCTCCTGGTACAGAGGTCCCTCACCGTGCCTGCCCAGGTCACGTGAGGATACATTCATCGAGTCGGTCAACATACTGGTCAGGTCAGCTGTCATCTTGATTACATGGGCTGCACATTATGTTTGTCCAAAGAGGGGCATAAGGAAGGAAGTGAGCAGCTAACTGGGTCATGAAAGCTTAGGTGTACATCCAGTTAGGGTCTCCTTTGGTGTCTACACGTGCAAACCAAGTATCTGCAGAAACGCATTGGGTCTGGGACATTCTACAAAAAAATATCAAGGTAAATGCACCAAGTAAGAAATTGAAAGTGAAATGAATGTGTGCTGCTCTCATCTTCATCTGATTCAAATGTACATGTTGTCTTTATACTCCGAATCTTGACGAGGTGCTTCCCAACATTTTTGTTGAAGCATGGACTTAAGACAAAGACCACACAACTGAGAAGCATTTGATCAAAATCTGGAAGTGATCCGGCTGTGGTCAGTCTGTAGTTTGTGGAAGCAATAAAAAACAGGAGACAATGTTCAAATCTTCATTCATAAGGTAATAAACTAATCTACTTTTACTAATTTCATATCAATGAAAGTTACATTCTTCAAACCAGTAAAAAGCTGTCTAATAACTTATAGGATCACATGACCTCGCATTGACCTCAAATTTACATCAAATCACAAGGATTTTTTAAGGTGGCACTGATAATGCATTTTTAATCTGACTTTTTTTAAATGATTCCCATTAAAAAAAAAATTTAATCACATGCTGAAAAAAAAATGATAAACTAAGACAACCACAAAAATGCAAACTCACCCTTTCTTTCTGTTTGACTCCATCAAAGATGAAAACCGTTAGAGGAACCCTGGGGTCTTTTTATGGTTCGGTCACACAGTTGTCTGCAGAGACACAAAAAGGTGGAGTGTTTATTCCCAGAAACATGAGGACTGGTTCAAACTAGTTTCAGTGAGAAAGAAAGAGATAGGAATATGCTACGAGTTATAAACATTTAAGTCTAAATGGCGATGACCATGGGTGTTATATGACTATAAGCAATTAAAACACAGGCTTTTTACTTTTGTAGTCAACAACTCAGTCAATCAAACAAATGTGGCTTTAAACAGGCTTTACCAGATTTTTTTTTCTTCCAGAAAAATGATTTGAACCTCAAATAGTATATTGATAAGTAATCATTTGTGGAAAAAATAAATGTAATAGATGGGAACCTGTACTCAGGAACAAAAAACATTGGCCAATCACATGCTCGTAAAACCACATGCACAAAGGAGTGCTCCCATTGGTCTACACCAGCTTGTCATGTGAGGTTTCAGGAAGTAGCTGCCTATAGAATGTATATTTAGTGCTAAATATCTTTTAACAAAGAGAATTAATTCAAAACGTTGGTAATGTTTTGGTAATGTATTAGTATTTTTGAGTCTGAGACAGGGACATCAAAGAGAAAATTAGATAGTGGAGCTTTAATGTGGCACTAATATTGTACTGTATTGTAATATTTGAATGGTGGCTTGTCTGTCAACATGATGGCCCTATGAAAATGAATTATCCATAAAAACAAAGTTTATTTTATTTGTTTATAAAATTTTCCCATGTATAAAGTTTTGGATATTATTTAAAATGAAAGAAAAATAGGATATTTTAAATAAACTTGTGCACGTGGCAGAGTGGTTAGCACTCCTGCCTCACAGCAAGAAGATCATGAGTTCAAAACCTGGCGGACTTAAACATTCTCTTGGCCGACTCCAGTCTTTCTGTGAGGAGTCTGTATGACCATCACGTGTTACTGTGGCTTCTTTCTGGGTACTCTGGCTTCCTCCCACCGTCCAAAGACATGCATGTACAGGTTAATTGGCAACTCTAAAAGTGTCCCTAGTGAATGAATGAGGACCCCCTCGAAGACGAGATGATTTATCTCAAGTTCCCTTAAAAAATGTGAATAAATAAACAAACTGTTATTAAGCTCAAGATAATTTCTTTTAAAGAAAAAAAAAGATTTGTTAAGTTAAATTTGACAAACTTTTTTTTGTTGCTTTTAGGAGGGTGTCTCGTGTCTGAGCTGCAGCTCATGTTTGTATCCATCTGATAAACTTTTATTTATTTTATTTTTTTACTATTTAATGCAATATATTTAATGTATATTTGAAATGTATCATATTTAATTTTATTTACAATCTCTGGTTTAATAGCAGCTGGCATACCGTATGGTGCATTACCGCCTCCTGCTGGTAACAACTGCTTACTATTATAACTGCTTCATATTATCTGAAGCCTGAACAACAACCTTCAACCTGAAAGCGCCCAACTTTTTTTGCAGCTGCTTTGATAGTCTCTGATGAACAGCTGCAAAAAGCTTTTATAAATACTATACCATTTTAACATTTGATACTTTTCCTTGCTTCATAACATAACATAACATTACATGGAATGCTTTGCCGTGTTCCCCTGTTGTAATTATTGTGTATTGTCTGGTGCAGAAGTTGCTCGGATTTACCAGATGCAATTTAATGCATCGCATGCTTTACCGTACCACGCAACTTAGCTGCGCACTTCATTTTTAAAGTTTAGATGGCGTTGTAGTGGCATGTGGCAAATTGCAGTCGAGAACCAGAGGAAGATACCTATCTTTCAATATAAAGAATACAATAACGGCGTTTAAGTATTCGCGATCAAAGAGGAAACTAAAGTCTATAATTTTATTGTCAGAAAAAAAAATGCTTCTCAGACTTTGGCCTGCTACTTTGAGGCAGCATAAGTGTAGGCTATGTGTGTTCTCGCCACGAGGTGGACCTAGTGCAATAACCTGCACTGATACAGTAAAAGCATATAATAATACAAATAATAAATAATAATATGATGGCCCAAAAACGGTATTTGCCATATATCTTGTTCTGTTGAATGTTGCAGGGAGCTGGGGTCTTTCCAAAGAGATCAGAGTGCTGACTGAAAGGGTATCTATAAGTAAACACAAACTCACCCTGCTTTAATGGACTGCTGACATCGACAGGCCTGTCCTGACTCAGCTGAGGGGCGCCACGGAGCTCTTTGAAATCCAAGAGTGGGTTATATTACTCTGCTACTTGTGATAAAAAAAAATAAAATAAGAGGCCAGAACAGCACGAATGGCTTTGCTGATGCAAGTAGATAATGATTCCTTATATATAAAGCAGTAGTAGTGATGTGGGGAAAAAATAAATTAAACTGTGTGATGAGATATTTCTTGGCACATCATTTTGTGAACCTGGGTTTATGTCATAATTCTGCATTCATTTTCTAGCTAGCACCAATGATGCTGGCTCACATGATGGGTGGTAGATGATAGACAGAACAGACCTGTTATCTTTTCATGTGGAGAAAAAAGCTAAACAATGGAAGCAAAGTAAAAGGCAACTGTTTTGAAGCATTGATATGAAGCTGAATATTCATGCAGCATTTATGGAGAAGTGCTAAGATGGTCTTATCTGGTGGTTGCAGATATCAGCTGGACAACCACAGGTAAAAAGATAATGCAAGTCTTTTGAGCTCTAACAAGCATTTAACCACAGGGAACCCATGATTTCAGAGGACACCGTTGCATGCCTGCAGAGAGGTGGCATGTGTTGGGCTTCCCTAAAGTCTCCCAAGAAGCTTCACACACAACTCTCGCGTGTAGTGCTTGGGAATACTCTCACTATAATCCAGTCAGTTTGAGCTTTAGCCTGCTGCTCATGACGCATTGCACAGAGCAGAATGTGCTTTGACTGAGAGATCACCTGCTCATATGATGTGCTCTGACAAATGCTCTTTACATTTACATTTACATTTAGTCATTTAGCAGACACTTTTATCGAAAGTGACTTACAAGTGAGGAAAACAATGGAAGCAATTTTAACAACACAAGGTAACAAAAAGCATAAGTGCACAAAAAAGTAGTCATTTAAAAAACAGCACCGTATACAAGGCTAATGATAAGAAAGAATATATATATATATATATATATATATATATATATATATATATATATATATATATATTTTGAAAAGAAGGAATTGATAGAAAGGAAGAAGAGTTCAGTGTTTGTCAGTCAGGTGTTGACGGAAGAGATGTGTTTTCAAGCGTTTTTTAAAGATGGCTACAGAATCTGCTGATCTTGTAGCAGTAGGTGGATCAATCCACCAACGTGGAACAGATCCAGAGAAGGTGAGAGTGATTTTTTTGCTTTTTGGGATGGTACCACCAGACGTTCTCATTAGCAGAGCGCAGAGATCTGGTAGGAACTTAGGTCTGTATTAGTGAGTGAAGATATGAGGGAGCGGAGCCAGTGGCTTTGAACTTAATGTGGGCCTTAACCGGGAGCCAGTCAATCTTTACTACATCTACAATCCCGAATTACAACCCAATATACTAATAAAGTAATAAGAAACTTTATTGTTTATTGTCTATAGTCCCAGAGTAAAATTTGTCTTGGGCTAAAGTGCAATGCAGCTGAAAGACATTACAACAATAAATACAATAGTTATGAGAAGATCACATTTTGTGTTGATGTGACAGGTTTTGTCAAGATATGTGCGCTCACAGATGTGACTCAGAATTACATAGTGGAGTATTTGTCAAACCAGGCACACTTTTTCTTTTAAAAAGGGGCTATAGTCCCAGTCCCATGTCAAAAAACATCTAAACATCTAAAACATCAAAAGTTGCAGTATTGCTATAATGCAAACTTGAAGAGTCTCAAAAATATATGTTGTTTGCACATATCTTAAAGTAGATAGATGAACAGGTAGCCACCATTGTTATAAACTCTTGAATTCTCTTTCAACAAGATCACCTTCCTAAAACAGTTCTTGACTACCAGAAAGCTGTGATCATCTCAGAAACTTTGCGTACTGTCCACGGTCAGCTCATAGCTCAGCATGAGCCTATTTTGTTAGGTAACAGGTGTAATCAGTGAAAGGAGTTTGTTGGGCCTCTTCACCAGTTTGGCATCAGCTCCTTATCCATGTCTCTAAAGTTGGTGTTACATAATGACACGGCCCGTGTAGTGCCATGGGGCTGGCTCCTCACAGTTCAAAGCCTCTTGGCACATGAGCTGTAGCCTTTACTGGTGTGAGTGGAGGACAGGCTGTTGGATCGATGTCATGCAAACCTATTATTTAGAGGTTTCAGCTCAGCTTCACGGCACTCTGGAACTACTGCTCAGGGTTAAATGCCCTGTTGAGCTCTGATTATTTGAATGTACTGCATCAGTGTCTGCAGTTTTTTGTGCTGGAGTACCAAAAGACTGCAGGCGTACCACAATTTCAACAAACACTGACAATAACATTTAAGCATTTCTGCCTCAATTTACATGTGCCATTATATTTTGAGCGTATCTGTTTTTACTTGGCTCTCAAATGCCCTAAAGAATTTGTTCTTTCTTGTCTGTCCGTTTTAGGATTTTGCTGAGTCAGCCAAAGGAAGGTGAGCTTTATAAGGCCATTAAGAAAATGCTCCCAGGGACATACTGTGGCTTTGACTTCCACTAATCATCTTAGGCAAAGCATGGCGGACAATGTGCCTGGATGAGCACACCTGTAGCCTGCCAGGCGCAATGCATGATGGTTATTATTGGAATCTTTGTCATGCACTACTCAGAAACACTTGCTACGTATTTTATAATTGAACTCCAGATAAAGAAGCTACATTCAAATGAAAAGAAACCACAGTAATGCATTGGATTTCCTCTTCAGAGCTCACATTTATGTTTCTGTCATTTGAACCCTGCAGAGGGAATGTTTGCAAATACACATCATTAAGAAGAAACAGCAAAACAAACAAATTGGACTTAATCCATGCAAAATTGATAAAGTTTTTCCATGATACACAAAACATTTGCATAAAACTCCATTAGGAAAATATTTTGTTTGTGGGCTGTGTGAGTGGAAAATGTTAAGATTTGATTAAAACCTGCAGGAAGGTATAATTCAAATGTTTCATGTGATACCATACCATAGAGTTAATGCTATACAGACAAACCAATGCCTAAAGTACATTCTGGGATAGACCACTATGAAAAGCACAACGCACACATACATTTATGAGTCTAGTTAATTTCAATGGAGCTATATCCTTTCCTAAACTGCAGCTATGTGCCAACTTTTACTAACTGTGGGCGGGAAAAAACAGTTTAGCGTCTTATCCTCGGACCATTAGAACAAGTTAATTATCCAGAAAAGTATGACTTCGGGATACATTTTGCATGTTAATCACATCGCGACCAGGTGCTGGTTTCTTGTTGCCACGACAACATGGAAGGGCTGTGATTGGCAGCTGCTGCACCATGTGACCAACTCTCGCCTTACGTCAGCGGTGTAGAGGCTGCGAGGCTGAGCTGAGTTTGTGCCGCTGCACGGGGAAAAGCCTGCTGGAGTTTGGACTGTGAGCAGCTTGGAGCAACCTGTTGGCACACACAGTCCACAGCCAAACTTTTCCTTCCTACATACGCAGAGTAATGGACTATTAACTTGATTTTAAGATAACATTCACTGTTACTTTAAAGCAAGGTAAGTTGTCGCTAAGCGGACCGTTGGTTTGTCTTGTACTTTGTCCATTTCCTGTTGCTCAGGTGAGTCGCGTTTGCAGGTTAACTTGGAGTTGGCTATGCATTAAATTGTCACTAAGACTTCTATAATTGCGGTAACATTATACACATAACGTTATCTCTACATGTGCTTTCGTAACTTTGCAGTACAGCCGTGCAATATGATGCTAGCAGCGGATAAAGCTTTGCCTACATTTCTAATCGGATGAGGCTGCCTGTCTTGTCCTTTAAAGAAATCCCAGAATGAAGAAGAGATGGAGCATGTTATATTTAAATCAACATTTTCATTAAAGAAAGCGTGAGTAAAAGGAGAGTCTGCTGACATGAGTTAAGATCAGGCAATGTATCTCGTTTGAAACACGAGTGCTTTGGGCTAAGACAAGGGAGTCAACGTGGTTTTATGCTTTTTTTTTTAACATCTAACATTAGTTGAAACTGGATTACTGAATTCAAAACTTCTGCCATTTGTTATACGTTTAAATATTGACTCTGAGACATTATTCTGTATACATTTTTCTGTGACATTTGAAAGTGGTGTTTTATTAATACAAAGCTATTTTGTACATAGGATGACTGCATTGTTTCGATTCTGTCAGCAATATGGATTGGAAAGATGCTGTGATTGTTAGCAATACAGTAAAATAATGAAATTATTGTTAGGTCTTCTGTTTGGACCTGACCTAAAACTGTTTTTTTCTGTTGGTCAATGCTTGATCTAAATAGTTAAAAAATGACAACGTCAAGAAGCTGAAGAAGACATTAGGATTAAAACTGTGTTAGGACACTGAGTCTAAAAGTGTCCTCAAGTATTAGGAGATCCTCCACAGGGCCAAGAGTAAATTATTTATACTTTTGGCTGATGTCCTGCAGTTTGTGTATGCCTTGGTTAGGTTTTATGTGGGATGTAAACAGGAAACTGTGTGGCTGGATTTCCTTTGGTTCTCAGACTAATTTGTACCCAGAGTGATGAGTGGGGTGCGTTCGGATATCAAACATTAACAGGGACACACTACATTTGTCTTTTAACACAGGATCTTCATCTGCTGAGAGGCAAACACAGGGGTGGAGCAGGTATAATAACCCGTTGGCTATCAAAGACAGCCATCCAAACATTTCAAGATGCTAAACTCTTACAAATGTATGCTATATTTAAAAAAAGATGCACTATTTTTGTCAGCATGGGTGTCTTGTGGGTTTGTTTTGGGGCAAGACTGACCACACTGGCATCATCCTCTGTAGTTAGATCTGTCTGGGCTGCAGTTCTTTGAATTGAATTAGACATTTTTTTTTTTTTTTTTCCAAAGACGCTATAGACTAAAACAAAAGGAGATAGAAAAACACTTTGGGCAGTAAAGCAGAAAGTATTTAAAGGTGCTTTGTGTATGGGAGAGAGCTGTCATCTTAAAGACATGGCATTTCTATCTCTGCTTTGTCTTTACAACTAAACCATATTCAAATGGCACTTTCCTCTTGCTATCGTTGACAGTTTGATGCGAGTGTTTGTCCAGCAGTGAGGTCCCCTCCCGCTGTCTACCCCCTGGATGTGACTGACACTTTTTTTTTTTTTTTTTAATCTTGTTCTCATTTGCTCCCTCATAATGGCTTCTCTGTCATGATTGTGGTTTTCTGCAAAGCCCTGACGCACAAAGCCCTCAGACTGACAACACAAGCTCATGTGTAGTGCATTATGATGAAGTCCCAGTCAGTTTCTCAATGGGAGGTTGGGCAGGAGTTGAGGCCAGCATTTTGAGAGGAATGAGAACCTGGTAAAACATGGTCAAACAAGGCAATAGCTTTCAGAGCTGATTGATATTTTGTTATAATTGGATAGCTGAGACTGAGTTTGTTTTATACCACAATCGAAGTCCAATAAGATGTCAGGAAAAAGGCATCAATCCTCCTTTCTGGACCCTCTCTTTTGGAACAAACTTTTTAGTCATCCACCTGCATCATTGTGCACACATAGACAATTCTGGAATCCATGATTTGCTATTTTTTTTTATATATTTTGGCTTAATTGATGAACAAAATGACTTGTGATTCTTTCCTCAGAACAAAATGTGCTGCTTGTTTGAAGCAACAGTGGTGCGGTCCTGACCTTACACCAAAATGACACAGCAGATAGGGTTGCAGTCAGATATTAATGGAGCCAGAGAAGCACACTTCACCGAACGGGGCTCTTCTCCATGCTTGTAACATGAGTACAGCTGCTTTCGGAGCTATGCCACGCCGGCACAGTTTTTTTTCCGATGGAGCTTTAAAATGACCGGCTGATCAAGCATGTGATTGCATATATGTGGCAGTGAGAAAGGGTAATTTTAGTGGGTATCAAAGGTAAATGTTAAGATGCTGATAGAGCCGGAGGTCAGTAAAGCAAAGGTATGTGTTTGCTTTAGGCTTACTGTGTCAGTTCGTATGTTCGGCTGAGTTTCACAGTGGCCTGCGCTGTTGCAGCTTTAATGTAACGTTGATATGTTTTGCTCGGTGGAGGTTTTGTTTAAGGGATTTATTGTAATTTACAAACAACTTTAAAATATATATAAAATAATATTTTAAATAAAACATAACTTTTTATGAAGAGAGTTAGACCTAAGATACTAATGTTGTGTTTACTTTTCAAAGAGCAGTGTTTATACCATAAAGAATATAAATGAGTATGTTGTAGTGAATACACTACTGTGTATTTCAGACATGAATGGGAGTAATTGAGAACTTGAGAACTTAGTAACAGATATGAGCAGTAATAGTTAGTTTTCAGTGTCACACAATAAGTTTCTAAAGCGTATTGTTGTGCTCCAGTAAAAGTATCAAAGAAGGATTAGTTTAATATGAGCTAGTCTCCAAACTTGTACAAGTTTGCATTTCATGTAGCTTTAAATTACCTTTTTATTCTTATGTTTTACTTTTAGTTGTTCATTATTGCTGGGATCTGGCTACTTGCAGGTGGAGTATGTCTCTCTCAGTGCTCTATAGTCTTGTACCAAATGTCTCCCGTTGCCTTCTCAATCTGTCATTCATAAGGTCTGTGATCAGGTGACTTTCATTTTCTCTGACTCGTTGCTGGATTCCCCCTCAAGCCTCTTTTTTATTTTTTATTTAAATTTTTTTTTCACTCCCTCTGTTCTTGGATTATCTGTGCAACTCTTGGTTGAGATTTACCTGCGGGATATAAATGGGCACTTCTGCATGTTACGTAAAGGGTAACAAGATGTTCTGGGATGAATGCATTGCACGGTGCCTGATTAAATCAACAAACAAAACATCAGTCCTGAAGTTGCGCCTTGAAGAGACCAACTTGAGAACTTCCAAAACGTTATTTGTCCAATGTTTGTTGTCTTGCACTCAAAGAAAATCCAGTGTATCAGCATAAATGAGATACCGGATTAAATGTTAGTCTTACGAACTACCACCATTGAAGGCCTCTCACAGCAGTGGTGTCTAAATTAAGTGGTGTCTGATTTTTAAATAAGAATCCCATCATAGAAAGTCATATTTTAGATCATATTGCTCATTTATCACCTTTCATTAGGCCAATGTATCAACAGATTTGTAATCTATTGCACATATGTCCAACTTAAATCACAAAAAGTACCAAAGGGAAAAAAAAAACTGAAAAAGGAACTCTTAACTGTGTGAACACTGATGGTGTGTGTGTGTCCACTGTCATTAGAGAACGTGTGAGGCTGTTTTTGTGTGAATAAAACCTGTTGAGATCCGAAACCTATCCCTGGCCCTTTGTCCCTTCAGACGGGCTTAGATGAACCTCAGACCGCAAGCGTTTGGGTACATCTTGATTCAACCACGTGGCTTTTGGTCTCGGGTTATATAACAGTGGCATCAGCAGTCGGCCAGCAGTGCCAGGTAAGAGCCTTAACGGTTAATTGTAGTCGCTCTCAGGACCTAGAAATAGAGGTCTTAGGCTCTGTTCAGGACTCGGGATGTTCAGTAGGGATTTGGATAACGGCCGACTGATCACTGAACCCATGCTAATACACAAACTACAGACATGCTTTTAATTGGATTTAGATGGATTCAGTCTGCATATTAAAACCCACAGTTGGACATACAGCCCTTCACAGGCGCTCTACAACACAAATCAGATGATTAATTAGCAAGTAACTAAACACATTTGTGTACCCCTCCCATATAATGTTCAAATTAAGGGTAAAGTAGATTATAACATGTGGATTAGTCTTTGTTTACTGGAAAAATATCTGTTTAAACTAAATTAATAATTATTATCTTAGTGGTAAACTAGCTTAGCTGCTAATACTGTTTGATCAGTTAGACATAAAGCCTCTATGTTGTCTTTTATCATTTTAAATGATATACAGCTTAGCCTTGTATTTGGAAGGAAGATAACGCACAACCATTTGTTAGGCTGCTCTTCAAAAAAATCCAAATGAAATGTGAAATTGGTGTTAAAGGCAGGATATGTAACTATTTAAGTTAATCGTTAATGGATATTTTTATTTTGAATTGGCATGCAACTGTAGGGCTAATGTGGCTAACTCTCTAACTTACGGACTGCTGTTGAAATTTTGAGACAAGCATAGCATTATTACATATTTTGGTGTGTCATGAAGTCTGAGGTGTACTTCACTCTTAACTGCTTTCTGGGATGGGCCTCTAAACCCGTGTCAAAACAAATTAATTCAGTAGCATATTAAGATGGGGATTAACCTAATATCTAATTTTCCCCTTTTATCAGGACATGATCTCATGCCTGTTTTAGATGATATCTGAATGCCATGTCTTTAATAAACCTGAAAGGCTCAATGCTACGTTGCTGTCTGTTATTCTCTAGTGGATCCACAACGCCAGGTGTGAATTAACCTTATTGAACAGGTGCAACACGAGGACACTGAGGGACATGCTGTACTCAAACACACTTGATCACCTCTCATTAGGGACATAGATTTTAAATGCCACACTGGATGTAGTAGATGTACTTTGTGGGGTGTCAGTTACAATAAGTAATTAGTGGAAATATACTTGAAACCAACATTCAAAACCTCTAATCAGCCATCAGTACATACATTGCCAGCAACGTCGTAGCAAATAATAATTCTCTTTTTATTGGTTACCACCACAGTTTGAAAAAGGAAGTGCTGTTTAGTTACCACCGTTATCAATGATTTATGAAGATGAGATACAGAACAGTTTTGGTGCACAACAGTCAGCCAATCAGAGTATTTCAGTTTATTGTATATTAGTATTTCAACTGATCACGTCGATAAGGTGTTTTCATAGTTAACATCTCATATGTACGTATGGACGTAGAGCACTGACTGAAGACACAGAGGTGACAGGTCTCTGTGGTGTTATCCCTGCGGCCCGAGGAGCTGACGAAGCTCATTTGATTGGTCATTATCCACGGCTAAGCTTAGAACAGCTTCCCTCGTCTTTAGCCCGAGAAGCTCACCAGCAGCTGTCTGATGAAAAGTGCATTAGACTGCTATGCAGCATTCGCTTCTCCAGATATCCATGACCGAGAATTGTTTTACTTTCTTTAGATCTAATTGCATTGTCGATAAGGCTTTAATTTAATGGTAATACTACTAGGGGAAAAATACATTTATTGCAGTCTTTAATGACTATAGCATAATTTCTTTATTTTTAATTTATCAGCAACTCGGCATCAAATTTCCTACAGGAAGAGGAAGTGGCATTGCAGCGCAGGCCTGTTGGATGCACTGACTTTATCTGCAGCAATAAAAAAGAAAACACTTGGTGGTTGTGAATAGAAGATGCAGTTGTCTGTAGTAAACACCTGCACAACACCACAGCCTCAACACATCCGAGGTTTTACTGGGTATACTGTCAACACCGGGGTTAGAATCGTGTTTATTTGCGTGCTGGTATAACACAGGAAGAGGTAAAATGCAAAAGACGAGTGCTGTTAACACTGAATGGCTGTATAAATGAACCCTAAAAGACATCGGTGTGCGTGGGTGAAAGCATTCATCTGCATTAAATGGCCGTTTGAATTTATAAGTGTCAATAAAAGGATAATGGAAAGAGTAAATGGAGGGCATTTAGTGCAAGGTGAAAAGGAAATGATTAACTTTATTAGCCACTGGCTGCTACAAATGAACATAATGCTTATTGTGACATAACTGAAAACCTCAGGCTCGTACAAGAAAACCTTGGTCTTATTGATTCTTTTCTTTATGAGAACTGAGATTATTTATTTCCTGTGGTGATTCATTGGATGATATATGAACAATTTTATTTGTTTTACTGAAAAAGTATGGAGTAGTACTGCTATAACTATTATATGCTAAGCCCTAATAGAGAATTGAATATGGAAGGCGCAGCAGTAGTCTTAAATGTGCAATATTACGGTTAGAAAAAAAAGTTAAATGCCAAGTTTACCAAAGGTTATAGCATGCATATTGGGAACCTTCAAGTGTTATCTAACAAGACATAAGCCACTTGTCTTGCACCCCACTAGGATGAAATATTCAAAGGTGAGATTTTGTGTTTTCTGACATTTTTAATCTCCCAGAATTATTGCCAGATGAGGCAACCCCAATATGTTGCTACTAAAGTTACATTTGTCATGAACACAAAGTATCACATGTTTGTAATAGCCCGCATCTCTATTTCTTCTGACATCTAATGACTTTTTTTCTTCTTTAAAAGCAGCCTCAAACACATCGACCTCAGCCGAAGCAGCCATGGGCAAACAGAACAGCAAACTGCGTCCAGACGTGATGCAAGACCTGATGGAGAACACGGACTTTACCGAGCACGAGATCACAGAGTGGTACAAGGGCTTCCTGCGGGACTGCCCCAGCGGCTCGCTCACTTTGGAGGAGTTCAAGAAAATTTACGCCAACTTCTTCCCGTACGGCGATGCCTCCAAGTTCGCCGAGCACGTCTTTCGCACGTTCGACGCCAACGGAGACGGGACTATAGACTTCAGGGAGTTCATCATCGCCCTGAGCGTGACCTCGCGTGGGCGGCTCGACCAGAAGCTCAAGTGGGCTTTCAGTATGTACGACCTGGACGGGAACGGCTACATTAGTAAGGCAGAGATGCTAGAGATTGTAACGGTGAGTTCAAGCCTTGATTTGAGACTTCAGCTGTACAGACTTTGTGCTGTACACCTTATCATTTTAACTGATTTTATTCTATTCACACCTAACATTTACTGATACGCTACTCTGATTAAAAACAGCTTGTTGGGGTAAGCAATAGATCCATCTGCTTGTTGTGCATGGGCCTTTTTCCACAGCCTCACAACTAGCCTGTGTAAACTTGGAAACCAACAGTTTCTGAAACAGCGCTGGTCCCCTCTAAACCCACTATTGACTCAACTTAGGCCCCCCCTAATTTAACACAGTCTCTTCCTCCTCTTCTGATTGGACAAAAGCTAGAGAACACTGTTACATCACACAATGAGGTGCTAAAGTGAGCCAACGACCAAACAATGTACAGTATAATCCCATTTCAACTTTGGGCTAGCTGCTTATAGCAAGTGAGAGTGGAGACAAATGCTTTGTGTTAAACTTTACGCTAACATGCTAACAGTCAGCTAAATAATAAAGCTAAAACAAAAGGCCATAGTGTCTATGGACTTGAATAATGACAGTTGAGTTTTGTGATCAATCTTGCTGGCTGTGAGACTCTGAATTGCTGTGTGTAAAACAATTTGTTTACTATGAAGCCAAACTGAGCATTATTAGAATGACAACATATTGTTATTGACATGAATAAATTCCTTCCTTAGTGCAGCAGACATTCTGAGTTTGGACTGATGCAAAGGCTGTGACTAATCTAACTTGTGAACAGGACATGTATCGTGTTCAGACAGACCTCATAAAATACTTTGTCTCATGATAGCTCCACATCCCTCTCTCTCCACAGGCCATTTATAAAATGGTGTCATCTGTGATGAAAATGCCTGAAGATGAGTCAACGCCGGAGAAACGCACAGACAAGATTTTCAGACAGATGGACACAAATAGAGATGGTACGACTCTGTATTTGGTCTGTTGGAAATTCACACCAACATAATCAATGATGTCCCAGTATTGTTGATATGCCTAAGGCCTGTGACCCATCCTGACCAAGATTTAGTCACTCTGTGAATGAAGTTGGAGTCCTAGGGGGCAGCACCAGCCGACGTATAATTAAACTGCCTCTGATAAATGCTTTCAATTCATGAGTTGATCCAGTTCATTTTGTTGTTTGAAATTTACTATACCCTGTCACATTTCCCCCTGTGACCTATTAACTGCCACTCCTAAAGGTAGATGCCTTTGAAATTAATGATTTATTTAGATTATACAGCAGAAGAACAAAAAACCTAATACTTTTGTCTCATAGGCTAAAAATAAGAGTTATTTATTTTTAGATTTTAATGTCGGGAAGGAATCATGAATCATCTGAAACTGTGATTTATAGCTGTAAATAAGTAATAATCTTCTGTGTCTTTCAGGTAAATTGTCGCTGGAGGAGTTTGTCGAAGGAGCTAAGAACGACCCCTCTATTGTCCGACTTCTTCAGTGCGACCCCAGCAGTGCAGGACAGTAGACGCGTGGACTTTTTTTTTTTTTCATTGTAATTTTACTGACACAAATCCTTCCTTGTACACCCGAATGTTTGACGTGATCAGCTGAAGCTATAGAGGCATATGAAGCCATACTTTCATTTATATATATTTTCATAGAGAAAACATGCAGCTGTCCTAAACCAAAGCAGATCTAATACTGTGGTCCGGATCTTCATGTGCCTCTATGGCTGCTCAAACACGGGTCATACGGTACACAAAGGATTCAATCACATCAAAGACTGGAGACAATGGTCACTAAGGAAAATCTACATCTTCAAGGTCCTGTCTCCTCAGAGTTGAGACAAATTCAAGCTGCTTGGTGGTTTTAAATTTTTATTTTTTTTTAATAAGAAGGGCAACTCCGCTGGTTTTGTGACGACGGAAAAGTATTTTAACTAACTCCACTGGATCGTATAAAGTTTTAGTCACAACTTACTGTAAAGCTAGAGAGAAGGATTCTGGGAAATGTAGTTTTTAAATAGAAGCATTTTGCAATGGACACAACAGGTTATTGTGTATTTTGGAGGAATGTTACGTTAAACCAAAACTGAGTTTTTTTTTTTTTTTTTAAATGAAGGATATTTTGACAACAGAATACACAAGATTATTTGAAAAGTGACTTACTATGTCAAGTTCTGTGTTCATATAAACACACACACATCTCAAACACGACGACACTTGCAACCCGATTGTTTGAACTTGACATATGCATAAACCAAGCTGTGTTCTGTTATTTCTGCTATTGTTAAACTAAATAAGTATAAGCAAGCAAAAAATTGTAGATCTATGAATATATAATGTAGAATGTACTTATATATTCTTTTGTGACATTGTGGTGTTTGGCTGCATTTGTCCTGTAACTTATTTAAATGTGAACGTTTTCTTTTACTTGATGAATATAATACAAAAGGTGTACAGTATATCCAATCATTTATGCTAGAGATTTTAAAAAGGAGAGGACCACATGCACTGCTATGCATTTGCTTTTAACTTCCACTGCTCTTTTCCATTTGACAGAAAAAAGAAATGGCTACAACTTTATTGCTTGACACTAGCGGCCACCCTGAGATTAAATGTCCCATAAAGAAGGCAAACACAGGCGTTCATTTTTATCTACTCTGTTCATCTGTAAACAGTGCTACTGCAAACGATGTACATTTCTTTCAGATGTATGATAAATGTTTTCTGAATGTATGTTCATGAGACAGTTTTATTAAGAGCACAATGTTCTGTTGATTGTCTGATAATTTAGACGATTGAGAATATTTAAACATGCAACACCTTGAGCTTCCACTACATAGTAAGCAAGGCATGTTCACACCTCTGCTATAACCTCTATTTTAGTCTATCCTGCTGCAGCAAGAGCTGCCACTTCCTGCTGTTTGTGGAGCAACAGTTTTTACAGGACTCTTGAACGATGAGTCGGGTGGATACTGTTTTGGGCTCATTTTAAGTGAGTGATTTAGGTACTCAATCCCAAATTTCACTGCTATAGCATCTTGTGGTCAAGTGCCAAAAAGACAACAAAGAACATTATTGTATTCATTTATACTGTACAGTTGCTACCTGTCGAACAAAACAACATTGACACTGTATCATTTTGTAGCTTTTGTATTAACTCACATTTTGTGCTCTGTGTAGAATGTCCATTTTGTAATTCAAATAAAGGCAAAATGGGAAAATAGCTGGTGACCTCAGCCTCAAAATGCCAAAAGTACAGACAAGTCTTTTCACAAAGGACTCATTTAAACTTGTATTAAAATAACTTGGAAAATGACACAAAACTCTATCACTGCTCTATATAAAGAGCTTAATTTGTATTTAGATGTTTATTTTTTTACACATCTATACAAGAGAGACCTCCATGATAACCAAGTGCCATGTGTCGTGTTTGTTGGTCCCACATTAGGCACTATACTTAACGTTTAGTTGTAAGTACATTTTACAATATGCATGACACTGTTGGTGACAATCATGAAAAGTCACTGAAATGTTTGGGAAAGTACTTGAATTCTTCTGGATATAGTGTTAAAACAAATCTTGCATAATTAATAAATATTAACTACTAATAAAAATAAAGGTTTGCATGCAAAAGAAGTTGCTATGTTACTTAGGACCGACTAATTTAAGCTGCAGCTACATCAGGCTACTCCTGATGCACATCTGGCAAAAGAAACTGTACAGAGTACAAATTATTTATACAACACAAATTTCAGACTACAAATAAACAGTTCATATTTTTGGTTTGAAATGTTTGTCTTCTAGGACTAAAATGTGCTTCATAGTGTAACAGTGTGGACGAGGAACGAGGTGTAGCATAGAGTCACAGAGTCCAAACACTCAACGTGTCCCCAAACATAAGAATGTCCCTCATCATGTGAGCTTATTAGCCAATAGCAGCCTCGTAGATTTCATCCAGTCAGCGTTCACAGCACGTATTTCACTCGAACCCGCGCTCGGGTCTGTGGTGCGTCAGATTTCCGTCAGCGTAATTTTGTAGCCTTCTGCGTAGCTTTCAATGTTGAGGATAAATGTGTCTTCATTCGAGTAATGCTCCACAATGTTGTCATCCATGTTCACAAGGATTCTGATTTTTTTTTGATAAATAAAAAAATAACACTGAGTAAAACATCATGTTGCTTTTAAATCTGGCTTTGTATGTGTTATTGATCGTGCACTCACCCTTTTTTACTCTTTTTGTACACCTTTGATACTCTCTCTGTTGGCACGCCATATTTGTCTGATATCTAGAAAAAATAAAAACAGGTTTTGAATTTAATGTCCTGCTTTTACGCTGTCCAAACAATATCAGAGGCTATGACTCACTGCGTCCATTAAGCCTCTGAGGGTTGGGGCCTTGAGCATCAAAGCATCAAAGACCTCGTCCGTCTCTTTTCTCACATACAATAACACTGCAGACAACATTTCATTCAGTCAGACAAATAAAAGACACACATTATTCATACATAACTACATTAATATTTTACAGAACTTTCAACTGGTGTGGATGTCTACATTAAAGTAAATGCAATAGGCCTATGGGCACTAATAGGGCTAATGAATAAGCACAAAAAATACTAACACACTGAATACTATCCAGTAATATCATAACTCCATTCATGTACCTCTCTTATGCGTCTCGTCTTTCATCTGTTTGTGAGGCGATGAACACAGATCTTCCTCGGACGCCCTGAACATCCTCTTCACCAGTACGCTCCTGAAACAGACCGACACACAAGTGGATCAAGACTTCTACTTATACACCATGTTTGCATTTGTGGCAACATGTACTTTCTCTTCGCTCTGGGTCTATGAGTGTGGTGGTTAAGTTGTTTATTTGCATCTGTGACCTGATGGTGACAGTAAGGTTTGTTTCCTGTTGTTGCAGACTCACCCTTCTCTTTCAATCTCTTCTGTGTTGAAGGTAAACACCTAAAACAAATAGCACATAGTAGCTAAGGCAGAACACTTCACTTGTGCTGGTTTTGAGAGTACTGTTATAAACGTATAGCTGTAAATTTCAATTGTGTTGTATACCTGTCCGGCCCTCTGTAGGTTACCAAAGTGCACATCGGGGATAAACAGAACGGGCTGAGCCTCGAGGTCGGTCATGGTTTTAAAGTAAGTGGTATCAGACTTCTTGGGAACAGATATAACACCTACTCCTCCATCCTTCCCTAAAAACAAATACACACTTGAATCACTTTCCTATTGTTAAACCTTTGACAGAAACAGAAAATATTTCATTGTTATACTCTTAATCAAACCTTTGGCCTTCTTTCTAAACAGCTTCCTCTCCTCATCTCGTATTTTCCTCTCTGCTCCCTGAAAAGGTCAGACAGGATTTAGGCAGAGCTCGGGATCAGTACAAAGTAGAGGGTAAGGCCAGGTGTGTGAGGCTGTGTGCCGGCTAGGCCACTAGAGGGAGGCCTGCCCTGCAGTTTTCCTTGTATAACTCCACCTTGAGGCCTCAGTCTCACTCGGCCTGTCACCGAATGCACACCACACTTATAAAGTTTATAAAGAGAGCTTAAGGTAATGGACTGTTTTATAGGTAATAGACTGATTAAAGGTGTTTTCTGACCTTGTCACAGAAGACCTTGATCTGTAAATAGGCTCGGTGCAGAGGTTTGTTGCTGCGGTTGTTGTAGCTGTATGTGTCAATCTGAATCATCAGAGGGAGACCCTTGACTCCTTTTTGAGATGAGAAGTCAGTGCTCAGGCAGTTGACTGTGATGAAGATCTGCACAAGATTTTAAAAACACATGGTTTGGGTTTATTTTGTGTACGTGAAAATAAATTTTAACCACATTCAGAGCCTGTTTACTGCTGGTATCAATGGGCTAGGTGGGCTAAGCCGTCCAGTCATGTAAGCTTTTCAATGATTGTACATTTACTAGATATTCTAACATAAAATTTATATTTTTACTGTTATTATATTTTATGGAAGATTCTAGAACCTATTATTTATAGTTTTGATGGCAACAATATGTCTAAATTGCCACAAAAATAAGAAAAAGGTGCTTATTTTTTACAGCCCAAGCTCAATGAAACACAGTGACCTAAACACCAATCATTTTTCTCATGGAGATGTTGATTGACAGGTGTGAAAGCTGGATATCTTCTTATAAATACATTAGCTTTTGCATTATTTATTCCATTTAGTTAGCATAATGTTTTGCATTAGCAGGAAAGAATCAGAAAGCTCATAGTGCCTCAGTTTTTAATTGAGTGATAAAACATTGCAGCATGTAGTGGAAGCTATAAAGAGATTTTGAAAGTTATGTTTGTAGAATTTGTTTCACAAAAATCCTTAGTTGTGTTGAGTACAAGTTTTAAGTTTGTTTGTTGTTTGGATACTATGGATATGTCCCAAATGTGATTGTATTTATTAGCTCATCACCAGCCGCCACTGAAGATATGAAATCTTCAATAATGATGGCATATTCCAGCTTTCCAGTTTGAGCATTCTTAATTATAGTATGGACCAGGTCAATGAACTGTAAAGCATTCATTAATCAATATAAGTGTTTAAGTTAATTGTAATAATGATTTGAACTAATATAACCCTATAAGCAACCATTTCAGAAAACCAGTGAATACTACTTCCTTTTCAGGAATTTAGTTGACTGTTGCCTAAAGATATTATTCTATCAGAGGACTTTTGTTAATAATGGTTAATAATAGACCAACCGTTTCAGCTGCTTACACAACTTCCTAAAGGCAGTATTTCCATATTCAGGTTTCTGGTTGACTTTTTTTTATAATTTTTTAATTACCAAAAATGTTCACAAAATAAATTTCACAAGACTTTTTACCCTATTGTAAATGGCCGAGAAGTTTGAGAAGTTTTTTTTTCTTTGAAGTTCCTGTTGACAAATAGAAATAGTGAAAAATGTAGGGCTATAAAGAGTCCATATTGGCTCTGAAAAGTGTGCTTGGACTTCCTCCAGCAAAGTCTTTGTCCTGAGGCCGAAGAACGGGCCACTCACACACAAATGCTACGCAGGTTGCTCACATTCAAACTGAAATGAGGACAAAACAAACAAGAGAGGGTGGGGACGGGATCGGTGCATATTGGCCCTTGGGGGGGGGTTCAAACAGCAACAGGGGCTCAGGTTAAGGAGTGGCCACAAAAGGAGTGGGCTTTACAAAGATGACAAACAGACAAAAAGCACACACACCACACACCCCCATTTAGTTTAATGACAGATGCTAAGATGCGTCTAAAACTACCACTGCCCATTCACTCTGACAGCTTTAAGTCTCGATTTGTCTGTGTGTGTGTATAGAACGAACAGGTGCTTGCATCACACTTCAAAAACCGGTTCGTTTGTCAGGCGTTTATTTGCCAACATCTGAATCAGCACAAAAACCAGTCGCACTGCTTTCTTACATCAACTACACACCTTTATGTAAGAATAAACACAGAAAACTGGTTTCGGGGAAAATTACAGCAACTACTACAGAAATGACGATATACATGATTGCCTTTACCTTGGCCTCTTCATTCACGTCCCAGGTGAAGGAGATGGCGTTGTAGGCGATTTCTTCAATGTTTCCGATTGTATTAAAGCTCTCCTTGTAATCAGCTGTGAAGAGAGGAGACATGCATCAATACATTCCTCAAATATCACAATACAAAACAGCTGCAAAAGCAAACTCAAAGTGCTCCTACACACAAAATGTATTGGTCAATAAATGACACAAGTGGCTAGCTATTGTTTGGTGACATAAGCAATCAAATGGCACACTTCTATTTTATAAGATAAAGGCTTATCGGCTTGAGTAAACAGGCTCCCAGGCTTCAAAGACAGTGAGAGGAAGTGCACAGGGCTATTTGGTCAAAGTAGCACATTAAAGAGTCAGATGAGTGCCCTGAGTGGAGACTTGTGGGGCCAAAAACAGAGAGGCATTAAAATTAAGTGGTTAAGTTAAGTGGTTGAGCGCATTGCAATGTCGTGGACTGGTCTGAAACTGCTTTGGCTAAAACTGCACTGAGATTATTCCTGGATTAGATTTGTTCAAAAAGCCTTTACAAATGTTCTTATTAAGTGTGCCTACAATTACGCACCTGGACATAGTTTAAAGCTTGGATCACCATCAAAAATGTCTTCTCCTAAATCGTTTATCTGTATTCTTTTCTCTGCTGGTCAAATGTGCGATGTCTCCTGGCCCTGCCCATCGTCACAACTGTTGTCTCATCCACATCAATTTTTCCAACAGGTGCACAAAGCAAGGTGCCACTCTGCTTGTATCCCCCTTTTAAATAATCTCATTCAAACAAAACCTTTCTACAATGGAAGCCTGGGGGCACGGTGTACCCCCGATTCTCACACACACATCCCCTGTTTTTCAATGCTGCTCAGTGTCAGGTTACAGGCTGCATCCAGAGCGGACGAGGGGACACAGGCTTGTCATTTGACCTCAAAAGCTGTCTCTTAATCTAACTTTCAATGAAATATAGAAGCTGAATATAAATATAATTTACCTGGTGAGAACTACAATGGTCCAAAGACATTTATCGCATGTCTCAGCTGTCACTGCTTTTCTGTGGTATAATTCATGCTTTTAACACCTTTTACAGTAACAATTGAGACAGTTCTGATTTGGGCCATACTCAAAGCTAACATAACATATTACTACTACTAACTAATACTATAAAACACTAACTAACATCTGATTGGTGTCTGCTAAGGCGGTGGTACAGTGAATTTCTTCCTCTTAAACGTTCCAAAGATGTTCTTGGGAATTATGCTCTGACTGGGTTTTTTGTTTGGTGCACGTAAACATGGGGATTAAGATGAGAATCTAAATTGGGCAACAGTGTTGTTCAACAGACCAGGACCATCCAATGTAACAGTGTGGCTAGCATTCCTCTCCCTGTCCCGACAAGCTGCTTGTAGGTGTGTTTCTCTGAGCGTCTGACTATCCACCCCAAGTCTCCCACATACTTCTGAATCTGTGCCCATTGAAGCAGGCCCGAGCTTGTTACCTCAATCCGCCTACAAACTTCTCACACGCTCATTCAACAAAGAGCAAAAAAAGTGCAAATTCAAATCCATCATCTGAGACAAAAGCCTGACTAAAGGTTGTTTGGTTTTAGTGTAAATACTTCTAGAGCTGTGAGAACATATAACAAGCAAAATACTTTTTGGGGATGTTTGGGAGTTTTGCTCAATCTTCAGGGCCATGTCAGGAGATTAAAGGATGTATGTTGAGACCTAGCAACACCTAGACATTAGTGATTCACGTGGTGTGTGTGTTTTCAAGGACCCCGGCCTCTGTCTGACATTGGATGATGGTGCGCAGCTGAACAGCCTTAAGGTAAACAGTTGGGTGGGGGGTTGTTTGCTCATAGCTTGGTCATGCCATGTTTATTAGCTAAGATGGGCATTCCAGCATTTGAAAAAGCATCAATCTCTCATTATCATTTATATCAGATGTTCTCCTTCCAACTGTAAACACACTGCCGGACTGAACGTCTCACCAATATCGAGGACTCTCTGTTTGGCCGTGTGCTGCCGTGAGTGCCAGTACTTCCAGTATTTGAGCTGCTCGTCTCTGTTTTTATCTTCACTGAACACCACCATGATAACGCTCTTTAGACAGAAAGAAAAAAAGACTCATGTTGTAAGACTCAAACTGGCTTGAGAGAAGTCAAAGTAGCACAGGACCACTCACTCTGACTTTGCTGATGGGGTGACGGAGGCGTTTGTTGGCACTGAGCTCATTGAGTGTCACAGCGTAAAACTGGCCCTTGTTTAGGTACGTCATTGGCCCCTCGCCCTGTTTCTGTCGCAGTGAACGGGTGGCGTCCAGCGTGTACTGGAAACTGTCTCTGAATAAAAACAACAGAGAAAGAAATGAATACAAAGCACTGGAGTCACAGCAAAGCTTTATCATCATACTAAAAGTTTAATCATGTCATGTTATATTTATGGGACTTACACCCCTTCCTGGTGAAATAAGAAGTTATCTGTGGCCAGAGAGGAAGGTGCGTGGTACTTCTGTTGAAAGCACAAAAACACAAAGAAAGAGGAAATTATTTAGGCACAAGTTCATTTAACTTTAGAGGAACTGGTTAAACAATGTAACAAAACAATACCTTTCTGCCATAAAAATAAGGTCCAAAGTCTTAATCTGAAGCTTGGAGGAAACCTAATAACCACTTTTCCGTTCAAGTAACGCACCTTTGGACTGTCTGTGAATCATATTTGAACATCTATCCGTCTTTATGTCCTGTATAAAAACAACCCCACCCTGGAGTATAATGTTTCCAAACATTGGTCCATTTTGAGTGCCCTATTGAGTGTTGTTTTCTCAACTTTGGTACATTTTTTTTAAATTTATGTCTCACTTTTTACAATATTTCCATTACTTCCTTAAACCAACCACAAACACATTGAAGAAATATCAATAAGAGTGAATGCTCATAGATGTTTTGCCCACATGATGCAGTGCAGCACAGCTAAATACTGCTTGATTGAAACAGGGCTTTATGGGTCTTTTCAAATATATTCAAGTCAACCTTTCTCACCCCATCTCTCTCATCCTCATACGGGCTGTCCGGCGGACTCTGCTGGTTGTTCTTCACGTAGGAGCTGTGGCTGACTGGGGTCACTTCGTAGGGGTTTGGCTCATAGATCACGCGCGCCGCCTCGTCCCCTTCCACCCTGTAGTGAAGTCCGGTCGGCGGCACATACAGTGAGGTGTACACTTCGGCTTTGACCATTGCCGCGGGTGGAGAAGCAGTGTCTGCGCTTCCTATGGGCCCAACTGTTCCTCCTCCTCCAGCCGCCCCTGAGCTGCCAAACTGCTCCCGTTTGGTGTCCTGGTGCTCCATGTTGATGGACAGGTTCACTGGGACAGACTTGAGGACCTGGACTCGGTTGTCCACTGTCTCCCCTTCACTTTGGCTGCTGGAGTTTGTAGGCAACGTAGACCTGAAGAAACACAGATTATCTGCATTTTATTATGATCGGTTTGATGTCTAATGATGAAATTATCCACAAAATACAAATCAGAAGTTGTATGGAAGCCTTTCGTATAAATATGGAACACCAACAGTTGGCTTTGAACAACATCAAAACTACTCACTCAACCATGATGATTGCCCACATGCCAAGTGCAGCCTCATATCACTGTCATCAGTAGTTCTTTATCATTCAATAATTCTTGGAACAACTTCAAGCTTTTCATACCAAACTCTCTGGTATTAACTCTGGTTATGCTGGTTGCTGCCACATGTCAAACCCTACATATTATTAATCATTAAGCTCCAGGATGATCTCACAGAAACTTTATGTTTTACATTTTTACAACCTTTCTGTCTGTACATGTTCAACATGCGTCGAAGAGACAGACAACCACTGACCTCTTCTCCTGCTCCTCTGCAATTTCGACAACTTTGGCAACTGGCAGAATCCTTTTTTCTTTGGGCACCTGAAAACAGAGAAGAACATTTCAGCATGCTACTTACTCTTACTTTTTAGTAAAAAAAAAAAAGAAAGAAAAAAAGAAGAGAATTTATGTTTTAATCTCTTAGTGCATGTAAAAAATGTTAATAAAGTAAAGTTTTAACAATAATTTCCTGTGTTCAAATGATTGAGGTTGCACTTTATGTTGCATTTATTGTTACAGCAGTAGTAATTGGTTGAAGCGCAATTACATCATGGTCTTCCATCAGAATTATACCATGAACATAAAATAAATGTTCAGTTAGAGGCTTAAATTAAACTGGAGCAACCAAATACATAAAGTTTGGCTATACTCCTTGGTTTAGTCCAGGTTTGGTTATAGTTTAGAGTTGGTTTAGTCTAAGTTAAGTCATGGTTTAGTTTGTTGTTTTTAAATTACATTTTATTGCGAGAGTCATCACAGTCTCATATTTCATATTTTATTAAAATATTGCTGAGTAAGAGTGAAGCAAACCTTGTAGTAGTCGTAGAGCAGTGTGAGTGCGTTGGCGCTGTCTTCGTCTCCGGTGATGGTCATCATGGCTTTGGTGGCAGCCGTCAGTGGATTCTCTAGATACGAACGCCATGCCTCGTCTTCGCTGGTGTACGCTTGCCGCATCACCGGGAATGAGCTTTCATTGGGGACCACCACCACCAGCCGCTTACTGACACACGCACAGAAAATCCCAAAATCAATAAGGTGAAGATTTAGCTTAAGGTTGCAGTGGTTTTAGCTGTAATTTAGATCATTCTTAACTTAATTGTAATGTTAGCGCCTTACACCTGTGTTTGCTGTGAATTTCCAACAGCTGTATTCCCACTCAAGTGAAGATCACAGTCTTTAATATCAGTAACTCACAGGAGAAAACCAAAAATCAGTCTGCAAATTTTGCATCAGTTAACATATTCCTATCACAAAACACACTTTACAACTGACTTCACAAACAGCTTATACATATTTACTTTTGCTGTGGGTAATTAAGTTTGAATTAACTTTAAATTAAAGAAAGACAAACTACAGGTAATTTCCTCATATCTGAAGTGGTTTAGTCTAATTGATACCTTGGATTTAGATGAACATTTGACAACCCAATGTTAACTTAAAAAAACTTTCAGAAAACCCATCTCACTGAAGCAGTATATGCTTATCTTGTGTTATAATGAATCTAGTATTCTGACCAGCTACTTATCGACGACAATAAAAAAACAGAACACTGGCCGTAGGCACATTATGCCATGTTTATGTTGTAAAAGTCACCAGAGTCATAATCAAACACCTGCAGTTTCTACTGAGGCACTCATCCAAAGCAAGTGCTAAATGCAGTCTTATAAACAATAAACATTATTTCATGATGAATGGCTAAACAACAAGAAGAAAACATTTTTCATGAACACTACAGTTTTATTTTAAATTCAACTAAAAACAAATGAAATACTATAAAACTCTTGCATGGCACCAGTAACAACTTTATGATAACACTGAGAACAATAATGCACTGCAATAACAATTATTTTTTACTTTGAATCCTTTTTATAACATAAATACTAATACTGTTTAATTATAATTTTTAAAGTTACTTTTGATTTGAAGGCAAAGAGGCAACATTGTTACATATGTTGAGCTGTTTCATATGTGCCTAATTTCCATAAGAAATACAACTGGAATTAAATTCAAGTTGATTAAAGTCAATTATACGATACACGTTTATAACATCTGCTTCTGATTACAGATGTCCATCATATAAACAGAACTTTATATGTAAGGCATAAATTATACTGAAAAGCAGGTTTATTTGTTCTGATAAACTGTTTATTTTGTTTTATGTAAAAAGTATGCAGTAAGTAAGTTCACATTAGTTTTTATAACTATTTAGAAATGACCCATTCCTGGCAATGTTTGGGCCCATCACTAAAGCCTCAATATTTGACCACATAAACTATATCTATAACTGAATAACAATAATGACAAATATAAAATCCATTAAAAATATATACTAGTTAGAAAAGTAACAATAACTAAATAAAATTTCGTAATTTTTCATTGATTTGCTGTGATTAAATCAATAATGGCACCTTCTACCTTTAGGCTATAGTTCCAAAATGTTTCTAGGATTGGAAAACACAAGTGCAGGTGGACAGGTAACTCAAGCAGCTCTCACAGTCACAGGTAAATCCATTTTACTTCATTTAGGTCTAAAACAGCTTAGCCATGAAGCCTGTTGAAGTATTTTAATTCAAAGGATAATCCTTAGCACTTTGAACTGCTCCATCAGTCAAAAATGGCGATTTCGGCGCTAAAAGAAAAACCCTCGGAGCAAAAAGTGCTCATTACTACGATATTAATACTTTGATTAGGCAGAAAAATACACTAAATTCAATAAAGAAGCGTTTCCTCCAATTGTCATCCATGGATACAACCTGTTCCCAACTCCTCGACGCGGCTTTACGTTCATTATACAACACTGAAAACACGTCAAAAAGTTTTTTCAATACAAGCTCAAATGATCAAGGTAGCTTTGCGCCAGCCCCAACACTTACCTGTCTGGCTCCTGTGACATATTTTGCTTCCTCTACGGTTCTTCCTTGTGAAACTGGACTTTCAAGTCGGAGCAGCTAAGAGAGGCAGCAGTGAGAAGTTGGTTTACAGGTAAGGCGACTTTTCTCGCCTCTTTTCTCCCTGCCCTCCGTGTGTGAGTGCCTCTCCTCCACTCCACCTTACAGGTAAACCTCAGCAGCCTTTTGTCCCCAACAGCCAATAAACTCCCGTATGTCCTCTATTCACTATGATCACTTTTGTCTTATATATCGACATATCCCGTTGCAGCGCATTGTAACATTAGTTAGCGATAGCCTGTTAGCCTAACGGCGGCGGGTATATTTTAGTGGAAATTCTTTTAGCGTAAACGAATTGAGGCTGAGTGAGGCTGACGCTGATTGGCTACAGCGACTCGAAGCTGACGTCTGATTGGCTGATTAGTCAGATAGATGGCCACCTCACCTGCAAATATACTATTTGCAGGTGAGGTGATAGATAGAAGATAATATTGACACAGCTATGCACCCGCATTGGAAAATTAAGGACAAAATCATCAATGAAAAATGTAAATACAAAATAAATAAATATATATATAAATACATACATAAATTTGTTTCTAGATTTTATTTTATTTCGATGTCAATGTCCACTCTTTTTACTCACAGTAGTGTAAAATAAACAAAGAAATAACAAAAAAAAAAACGTTTGCAGTTTGTCTTCAGCATTTAGTAATTTGAATGCTTAGGTGATATAGCCTATGTTTTGCATCAGAAAATTATTTTTTATTTTAGGCTATGTGACTGTATTATGTTCATATTCCTTAGGTTGTGGGACATCAGATTGACACACTTGTGTTTGAAGACCATATCCACTGGTTACCCCAGTGATTCCTCTGTCTCTGTGGCACTCAGGTAATCTCCACCAGACAGAGGGTAAGGGAGGAGCCGAGTCATTAGCCAACACAATACCATTGTCCTTTAAATGAAGCAGCTATTGTTGGCAGAGATCTCAGTGTTTGGGATAGTCCCACTAAAGCAAACAATGGGGGTGTGTTTGTGTGTGGTTTATTTAACTCTGCAGTACTGAGGTTCAAGTGGGGCTTAACCAGTCAGTGATCTAACTATTTAAATAGACCATATATGGATGGGTTTGGTTGTTTTCTCAGCGATCTTATGTCTCTTACATATGACAGTAATATTTTCTTAAATGCAACTACTTAATCAGTTCCACATTTAATCTGGCACTATTTTGGAGGCTTAAAATAAGATTTTCACAGTTTAACCTAAGAGCCAATAGACTACATAACAATGTGACAATGAAGATATAAACTATATATTAACTTTTTGCCCTACAAAGCATTATTTTCCATGATATTAATTTCTATATTGTCACATCTGTCTAATATAACCTCAAATTGTTTGGCAAGACAGTTCTTACATATGTCAATAAATAAATAACTAAATCACTAACTAAATAAATAAATACATAAATAAATGTATTCATGCAATTACAAAACTGTATTTTCTCAAACCCACTGTGATATTACTACCTCCAAACTGGTTTGATGTCTTACAGAAGTATTTTGCATTACAAAATACAAGCCTTTTGTTTATGAATGCCCCTGGGTGCTCTGCTATGGAAATTTGAAAATTACACAGATTCAGTTTAACCGTCAATGTTGTTTGTGCAAGTGTGTGACCATTTGTGTAGATGATCACTACTATCCTTCCCTGTCTACTTTGTTTCAGAGAGCACCTGGGACTTGATGAGAATGTGTGTGTTTAAATGGAGTTGCTGGATAAATACAGGTGGAGTCCTTTTGTAGATACAGAAATGCAAATACAAAAGTTTCCTACCATGCACAATCTTATCTTGTCTTTAGTTGATTTCACAAATATAAAGCTTGTACATGTGTGTTTGTCTTATCTGTGTTTCTCGCCGCATGACTTGTGACTGAAGGAATGTCCAACATGTGGAGCTTTGACAGCAGAAACAGTGGGACGGCTACTGTGCAAGCTGCCACAAGCAGAGTCGGGCAGGACAGGAAAGTCAGGCACTTGGCTTCATAAGATTCCTGTCTGTGTGTGTGATTGTGTGTGAACATATGTGTGTTAGAGAGGTGAAAGGTGTATCCTACATACCAGAAGTTTTTGTGTCAGGAGAGCAGCTTGTCTGGGCTTGACCGGGATTAGTTGTTGTGTGTAACACACAGCAATAAGACACAGAGGTGGGACCAGATGTGCATCAGTGGTAAAAGAGACAAATGAAGTGAAAAAAAAAAACATGCCCACCAAAAGACTAATGCCCTTTCGTTCATTTATTTTCTACTGCTTGACGTATTCTTTCACCATTTAGATAAACAGGTAATTTTTTTAGGGATTTTTGAGAAATACTGATAGATTGTTACTTTTGAGTGTTGTCAATAAATTCCTGGCTTGCAAAAGCGAAAGTAACAGAGTTAGGACTCAGCTGTAATGCTCTAAATAGGGACCGTTAAAACCAGATTTTTGTCAGCTATTTTTTAAGACACTGCCATCAAGGCATATACATTTTACTGTACAATGTGCCACACTGCCAACCATGTGCCATAACCTAGTGTACAGTCGCCATCAGAGCTTTATTAACATCTACGGTTATCAAGGGACCTCAAGCTGAATGTATTTATAATAATATGTATGACGCATACTAGTTTTATGGTGTTATTGTATTGTTTCACTCACAAAAATAAACTGGAGGAAATGGTGGACCCAGATAGCTGCAGCTTTTGGAGAGCTGTCACCACTCTCACAATCAGCCTCTGTCTGAACTGCTTCAGTGGTGACCTCGCGACTCACCTTTGCTTAAATTCTGTGAAGCTAGGTCTTTATGCCCGCCTGAGTAAGAAATTAACTTTTTTGTTTGCCTCAGGGCACAGTTTACCCTACTGACATGATCCAAGGGGGATGTTTGAAGGTCACATTAAATAAAAAATATATAATTACATTTTACAATTCATTTGGCTGCTTAATAGAAAATTTGTAATTTATCGCAAAAATAAAATAACACTGATGACATTACCTTTCCCATCTGTTTCTTGCAGGAGAAGGGTTATGTGACTGCAGCCTGGAGAGTGCAGTGAAAGTTACCAGCATGATTTGTGACTTTGTCAAAGGTGCCTATACAACCTGACTGGTCTGGCAACATTGTGGCATGTCATACAGCAGTGGACTGTAGCTAAACCTGTTGGTTTGGGAGAAGAAAAATAGAGGGAATAGAGCGTAGTGGGAACAGGAAGTGATATCCAACTTCCTTTTAACTAAACAGGTTGAGGTGACAGAAATCCAAATACATTTTGCTCCATATTGAGACAAACATTTTCCTGCCTCTGGCATAACCAGTTTAAAGGTGACTGACCCCCAGGTATGTGGTCTCTACCCAAAAATGCACTCTGATAGCTAAATATAATTGATAACAAGAAAATGTTCAAAAACATATTGGCTGGTTCAGACAAGAATGAACCTGAAAGCCCTTGTGGTGGCAGGACAGGAACCAAATGGGAAAAATTGGAGGTTGTCAATGGAAAACCTATTCTTATTCTCATACACAATGGACAGCCAGATAATATTCTCCTCTGCTATTGAATAGCTGACACCTGGAAGATTTGCTTTCACATGAGCCCTAAGGCCTGACAACCCCGCCCCACACCTAAGCCAGCAAGTTCCTGCACAGCAGCCTTTAGGGTGGGGGAACTTGAGCAACATGTGGTTTTTGTCATAAGCACTTTTTTTCTCTAACCTGTCTTTCTTTTATTTGTTGTCCCCCTTATGAAAGAATACTAACATCCTTCTTTCATGAGAGACATTATTTCCCCTTTCACAAAAAGACAGAAAGGATGGTCTCTCTTTACTTATGAGGTAAAAAAGCAGGAAGGTGACCGTTAGGGGAATTTTCTCACAATGATAACATTTCTCTTAAGAAAGTCATATTACATTATACTGTCAGAAAAGTATGCTAAGACCAAAGGAGAATAAAAATAGACCCCCAAACACAAACTTAATGAAAGTGTTTAGGCCTTCAGAACAGGATTAAAATGATTATTACAACATTTTAACACTTTATCGCCCATTAGAAAACCATTTTGATGTTTTGTTGGCTGTCAGGGTTGAGATAACTGAATATTATTTACATATTAGCTGCATTTAGTCAAATACTGTACAGAGGAGAACAGCTCCACTGTTCCTATCTAGTTGAAAAAAAAAACATTGGCAGATGGAAGAGATAAATGATGTAGCACCATCCCCCCATCCCCATAATCAGCACAGGTCATGAGTTGTGTGTTTTGATGTATAACTGTGATTAAATATTGTATGACAAGGTTGGTTCAACCAAACGTGTATTGTTTGTTTGCATATGTAAGCTAGAATATAGTTTGAGACAGTTTACAATTTTCATCACACATTGGATTTTTGGAATAATTGAATGCTCTATAATGTGAAAATGTCTTAAGCCACTTTTAAACATCTAAGCAAAAATTGGATCTCAAATACAATAAATAGTACAAAAATGACACACAGTTTTAGGCACATTGTAATTATTTTCTCATCAATTCAGACAATGTTACTATAGTAACACATCTAGAGTATATTGTTTCTAAAATTTTATTTGAGAGTGACCATGCTGATGAAGGGGTGTTTTCTGTCTCCAGGTCTAATGCTGACGGTAAATAAACTTGTGTCTAGGCTTCCTAATAATTGTGGATGTGTATTGTTCTAATTGTGCCACTTGAGGGCAACATAGCTAATGTCGGCTACTTCATTTCCTATACTATGTTCATTTCCAAGAGTTTGTGGTGCATTCGCGGCTCCTGATAGATTCGTAAATTACTTTTTTCTTTTTTATATGTCATTTTTTATTTTATTTGTGAAACAAGTCGTGAATATGTGATATAAATTCCCAACACTATTAACTCGTTATAAGCTAATAATATTAGGCGAAAACTAATATTCTGGTATAAACTATAGCCAATGACACAAGGACACCCACCTTTTTTACAATCCGTTTGTAGGATAAGCGTTTGATGTCATTCGTTAAGGCTGAATGTATGTTGAATAATTTTATCGGTTGTCGAAAAAAAAAAAGATTAGTCTTTTGAATTTCATTTTGTCATTGAACGCAACATTTGCCTTCAGTTGTCAACGTGAACTGAGCAGCTGTCACATTTGAGCATTTAGCTAACTAAAACTAACTTGTAAACGACTCGCGGGCGACTGTATTTTTCAGAGGTAAGAAAACCGAGGTATTCTAATCTTTATTGTACGCCCTGCCGTGCTTTTCGTTTAATGATTTTACTCAAGCTAAAAGCAACTTTACAGTACGATTAAGTTAGCGAGCTCATATCGGCAGCACAAACTCTTGTGGGAACTTGTGTCTGTTTAAACATGCCGTCACTAAACCAGTTTAACCGAGAAAGAGCATTATCTGATAGTATCTGGGTGGTGGTCCAGTTTATATAAGGCAACGAAGCAAAAAAAATAAACTAATACTAACTGTATTAGGTACAAACATAGGTACAAATCAAGACTCACCGACTTATAGACTACATGGCCTGTGTGAATTATTGACACAAATGAATGTTGTAGCCCTATTACCACAAATTATAATACACTGCTAACAGACTATTTATAGCAGCAAGTAGAAGCGAGTAGATTACTAAGGAAGAAGTCAAATGGTAAACTGTCCATGGCCTCAAATACTATATGCATATGAAATGAAAAATGTCAATGGTTTCTCTTAGCATGTGTTTATGCTATGGTTGATAATGACATTAATGACTTTGAGTAAAGTGGTGTGTACACAACTATGAGCGTCTGAAGTGTAGGCTATAATATAGTAACATGGATATGGGCCCATTAAATGAAAATCACTCAATTAACAAAAACTCTATGACCATATAGACCCAGTCTAATCAGCATTAATAGCCATCTAATCTAATGTGAAAATACTATAGAATTCTTTTTTGGGATTAATAACGTTGAATTTAATTATTATTCATAATGCTGAATTGATGAATTGTCTTTCCATCATGTAAATTTAAGAGGCAGCATATTCCCCTGAAACATCTGTATTTCTGGACTGTGGCTTATCTTGTTTATTTAGTTTGACCTTGTCCTTCTTCTTTTATATATATAAAGTGTAAAAGTATATGTATTTACTGTAAACAGTGTCGTTCTGTCCGTTATTTTTTCACTGACATGTTTATATTGATTATTATTATTATTATTATTATTATTATTATTATTAAAATGTTTGAACTGTCCACAAACTGCCTATGTATTCCTATTGTGTTCCTCATTGCAGGCCTTTCTATTATGGCTCGTGGGCATCAAAAGATCCAGTCTCAGCAAAAGAATGCCAAGAAACAGGCTGAGATGAAGAAAGCAAAGGGTCATGACCAGAAGACTTCAGCCAAGGCTGCACTAGTTTTCTCCTGCTCTGTATGCAAGGTCAGAAGCTTTGTTCTACATATTAAACAAAAATGATAATTTTTTTTTCTTTCAAAAGAGAAAAAGATAAATTGAGACTAGGGAAGCAAAGTGAAATGTGGATAAATACTGTGAATATAATAATTGTGGGATCACATTGCTCTGATGCTGAAGAGTTCAAAATCTTTGGTTTTCTATGACAAATTTAAGTCATGATTATAGGTATGGTTGTTTTTTATTTATTTTTATACACCTGTCCTAGAAAATTAATATTTCATGTACATTTATGAGTAAACATCCTATGGTGTTGTTTTTTTTGTCTTACTGCAGTCCCAGATGCCTGACCCAAAAACATTCAAGCAACACTTTGAAAGCAAGCACCCGAAGTCCCCTCTTCCCCCAGAATTAGAAGGAGTGGAGGTATAAATGCTTCTTATTACTGGAGTCTTACCATGGATACAAAATGGAATTATTCAGAGCAGTGCACCAACTCCTTGTCTATGTCTGAAAGGAAAATGTAATCATGATAAAGCATTTTTCTCATTTCAACTTGTCTTTGAACAAGTCCTGAGTACATGGGGGGGAAGCACAAAAGATGTTTGATTTTTAAAGCCGATGTATGAACAATTTAAGTGGTGAATAAGATTTTTTTTTATTCATTAAATGGGTGTGTCTAACTGCCAGCACAGTAACCTCATCTTCTGACTCTTGATTGTGTAATTTTCTTATAAATTCTTTGTAACCAAATGCTACATAATGCTATTAATTCAGTTTGCATAAGTAGACAAATGTTTGCGTGGCAAAGGTAGTGATCAAAAGGAGTGCAATGTGAACATGTCAACCAAGCTGCACCAAAATTTGTCAAATCTTTCAAATATGTTTAATAATGTTTTATTAAATCATATGTTGTATTTATGTGTCCGGTATAAATTCTTTCATTTATGTTTTTTTTTGTACTTTTATCAAATATAACTCGGTCACTAAAATTTACTCAAACGTGACATGTAGTGTCTTTAGATTTATAGATTAGTCTACAACTGTTTTTTAAACAGTGTTTATTCAATTATAAAAAAAAAAAAGCGGTATTGTCTCCAAAATTGGTTAACGTTGCCAGTCAATATAAGTGTGCCGGCATTACTTCTTTTCTAAATGCTATAGACAACAGTTTCCCAAACTTTTCAGCAACCTACAAAATAACAATGCCAAAGCACTGGAACCCACCCACTGTCCCCTCAGCCTGAGATGGTTGAGACATACAAATGCGCACAGCTGTGCAAAGGGCACAAGTTCCATTAAAAACAAGCATAGCAACAACACAAAGAACACAACCGAGCAAATTATTTGACCACAGTATTTTCCCTTTTTATTTAATTTCATAAATTTGTAACATACCTCTTTTTGAAAAAAAAAAAGGATAATTTTCACATCTTATACAATTAGGCCTACATCACACATATGACTAGGCTAAGGTGACCATGTGTCCCTATTTAAAACACATATCTGTAAAAACACCAAAATGTCCCTACTGTCTCAGTTTGGAAGTCTGGAAATATGGTCACCCTACTATAGACATATAGTTTCAAAAACAATTTTGCATTTTAATTAGGTAAATTCTTAAATAAATTGACATGTTTTGCAAATATAACATGCACATAAGAAAATGAGTAAAAAGTACCCGCCTTCTCTTTTACTGTCAGTGGTGAAACGTTTAAAATTCCACAACTACAACTCCCAGAGGCCGTTGCAGGTAAAGTTTTTTTATTTTATTTATTTTTTAAGCAATTTTTTACGGCGTAGTTTTACAACTTAAAATTTACTTTGAATCTTCAAATGCGAAAACACAACTTAAACCTCAACAAGTAGAACGGTATTTGTATTTTTTGTTTATAAAATTAGGTTACTATGCAACACGACCGTGACGTCATTACTCCCAGCGCGACCCTGCTGTTGGGTCTTTGATTGGAGGGAAACCCCGTGGAAGAGCGGGAGCGATCATCAGCTGTACGGTCCGGAAGCAGGAATAACTGCGTTTTATAGCACACATTGGTAAGTGAACATTTATTTACGGATTAAAATGGTAACATAATTGGCCGAAAAGTCCCCTAGTACGCCTTTAGATATGATGTTCCTGTTTAAATCTGTCGTGAAAGGCATGTCCGTCTCTGCGAGTGGGTGCCTACTTGCTCAGCCATTGTTAGGCGCTTTTTGATAGAGAAAAGGCTATTGCCCCCCACCTGATTTCTTTCTATCATGCGCTGTATTTAGTATGCAGTGTAAAGTTTAACCGAGCATATTTTTGTTAATCTTACTTTATTTATTTTTTTACTATTAAAAAATAGCTGTTCTTAAAAAATTGAAGCGCTGGGTTGTTTTCCAGGAAGCAAAAAAGGGCGTTCACGTTGGCTGGACCTGGGCGCCTTGAGCTCTCCTTGAAATGAAATGGTGACCCCCCCCCCACTATCTTGTTTTTAAAAGCCCTCAATTGACGTTATAAGGCACTTAACGTTGAAACATCAATATTAATTATCTTAGCATTAAAATTTGTCGAGTTTTAGCAGCGTGTAGCTCAGTGGGCAGGTGTGACGTGAAACTGGGTGGCCCACATTCCTCTGATGGGTGCAGGTGTGTGCATGCTGGCAAATCTCACTTTCAGTCGCACCTTTTTAGTCCTGCTTCCAAAGTATTGGCACGAATTTTGAAGAAGCAGCTGGTAAGATAGATATATATATGTATAACCTATTATAAAGATATTGGTGTTAAAATCAAATTGTGCTTTAAAAATTGGACGCCAGATAAGTTATTAGTTGTATTTTGAAGATAAAATGTATTTGGAAATCAAGACATGTCTTCCATCCTGGGAAAATGTAGAAGGTGTTTCCTAAACTATCTAGTGACCAAACATCAACCAGTAGGCTTAGGCTTCCTGTTCTTTATTGCATTTTGTTTCTTTTTTTTTTTTTTTTTAAACGTAGTCATATTCTTAATATTAGGGCTATTTTCTTTATATAATTTTGTTACTCCAAATTGCTTTTTTCCACTCATTCTAATGGACCCAGTTATATTATTGTGTTTGTATGTATGTATGTATGTATATATGTATATATATACACATACATACATACAAACTTTTTAACTTTTTTTTTATGTCCCATAAATATAAAAAATGTACACACACTCCACGTTTGTATTGACAAAGCTGTGTGAGTAAATAATATATTTTCAGTGTTTTTCACAATATCATTTTTTTCCATTAAAGAGGAGAGCAATATGTATATGCTGGGTTTTTTTCTGCATCAGGAATGTGCTTATGTTTGTTTTTCTGTTCTCCCTTATTTCTCCCTGCTTATCCATTTGTACCCCTTGTTTTTCCTTCATCTACCCTTGTAGGAGCCATGCCAGACAGGGGAGATTTGGTGCATCGAGCCAAACTAGCCGAGCAGGCTGAGCGCTATGATGACATGGCGGAGGCCATGAAGACAGTTACACAGCAAGAGTCCAGTCTCTCTGTGGAGGAACGCAACCTGCTGTCTGTTGCCTACAAGAATGTGGTCGGAGCAAGGAGATCCTCCTGGAGGGTGATTTCCAGCCAGGAGCACAAAAGTCTTCAGAATAAAGAAACCAAACATGCTGAATTGGCCAAGGAATATCGAGAGAAAATTGAAAATGAGCTGAATGAAATTTGTGGCCAAGTTGTGGTGAGGAGCCAATATTTGTTTATTGTAAAAGAAACAAATAAATATAGTTAGTCTTGTAAAGGGTAAAAATACAGGAAACAAGCTCCATACAGTTGAACAAGGTTTGTTTTACAGTAAATATTTTGGCATAGCTCAAGTCACACACAAAAAACCTTGTTTAAAATAGTTTGCAACACCTTATGCTCTAAAATGTCATCCTTACAATTTTGCTCTGTCACTTGTAGCAATTGCTGGAAGAGCATTTGATTCCTAAATCTGATGAAGATGAGGGTAAAGTCTTTTATTTGAAGATGAAGGGAGATTACTATCGCTACCAAGCGGAGGTCGCTGGTGACGATATAAAGGACAGTAAGTATGCAGACTAAAATTTATTTTTATTTTATGACAAATATGATACAATTCAAAGATGCATTTAAAAAGACTAAAGGAGCATGAATTAATCAACCCATTGTGATCATATGCTGTTTCTTGGTAACAGGCCGAATGCCACACAGTAATTACTAATTAGAGAATTACTGTGCTATGGCTAACAGCTGATGATTTAAGATCCTTGTTTAGACAAGAGCCTGATCTTCATCAGATGCTGATGACTCAGTTGTCTAAGGTTAAATACAGGCAAAGGGAGGTATTGCATATTTGTAAGCTGTTTCTATCTGCTATCTTTCCATTGTTATTACTTGGCTCTGGTGATCTAAAGAGTCTGATGTGCATTTATCTTTTACATTTTAAAAAAGCAAGTTTATGGTGTCGTCCAGTGGATTTGTAGTGGTGCCTAAATTCTGTACGGCACTGTTTTGCAGAAGTCATTGGCAACTCTGAACAGGCCTATAATGAAGCCTTGGAGATCAGCAAGAAAATGCCATCTACACATCCCATTCGACTAGGACTTGCTCTTAACTTCTCTGTCTTTTACTATGAAATTGCAACCAACCCAAAGAAGGCCTGTGAACTAGCCAAGACTGTAAGAATCTTGAATTTTATTTATTTATTTTTTCCCCCCATAACCTATTATTATGCAGTATTTTATCAAATAAGTAGAAGACTAAATGTTCTTAAATTTTTATCAGCAATTAGTCACTTTTACAAACTAATAATTGCTACAACTTGTTATTGCTTTCTATGATATAGGCTTTTGATGATGCCATTGCTGCACTGGACACAACTCCAGAGGAGTCCTACAAAGACAGTACCTTGATCATGCAGCTGCTCCGTGACAATCTGACGGTAAGAGACAATTTAAATATTAGGCATGTTACCAGAGCTTTTCCAATAAATGTTAAATTCAACCACAAATAGTAAAATTATAATTTATTTTGTTTGAGCTTTTCTGAATAATTGGTCCTTTTTCAGCTGTGGACCTCGGGTGAGGGTGACGGCGAGGGTGAAGGAGAGGAGCCACAGCAAGAAGCAAAACAACAACAAACAAAAAAGTGATCTTCAAAAAACAAACCCTTTACACATTTTTACCTCTCACCAGCCTAAATCGCGCATGTGGTTGTGTTTGCACATACATGAACACGCATGTATGTTTACACTCCACGTATAAAGTATAGTATGTATGCGCAAATACAAGTGTGTGTTAATAATTATATGAGCACCTCCACAGAGAAAAAAATTTAATTGATCATGTGAACCAATTTATTTTTTTTTGTCCAATTGAAAGCCTATACCAGTACTTTTTCCTAGCGCATGTAGCAAGCAGCTACATTGCAAAACACACACATTCCTTTTTGATTTACTTGAATTACAATACACAAAACTCCCTAGAATCTTGTACACCATAAAATGCTCTTGGCATCCTAAATATAATGTTTTGTCTTCAGTTTGAGACGACATAACTACACAGTTTGTATCCTTTCCGCTTGCTGAACCAGGTGCTTTTATGGCTGGTGCTTGTGTTGTGCAGCTTGGTAGGATATTTGTGCAATCAGGTGCAGGATGACTTTCTTTGAATGGCCACAAGCAAAAACTATAGTTCTTAGTTTTGTTGAAAAGGGTTACAATACATTTTGCTGCCAATTTCCTTTCTTTCAATCACAGACTATTTTCCCCATGCCACATGACAAGAGGCCTCAGAAAAAGTGAACAGCTTTTTAAATGGCTCAATACTGTAACTTTTGATATTTTATCTTTTTGGCAGTGCAGAGGTTACTTATGCCATGCGCTTTTATGTGGCTTTATACTTTTTCTATTCAGGTGTTTTTGTATTTTCATTTGAGCGTTTAATTCCCTTTTATTTCTGGTATGTATGTGGTTCTCAGTAATACGGTGTAAGGGTTAGGCTTGTGTTGAAAATGGCATTTTTTCATTTAAATGTAACTTTAAACTATTTGGTTGAGAAATGTAAAACGCTCCTATAGTGATTGGGAATATGAAATTATGGCCATTAATTGACTCTTAAGCTTTGCCATTTTCTTGTAATTGTGTCACATTGGTGTGCAAAGGGATGCAGGATTTATGGTTATTAAATACGCTCTGGTTATGTGCTTTCATGTAAGTGGAATTAAAACATTCAACTCAAAAGTGGAATTAAAACATTCAACTCAAATGTGTTATGAGTTTTTCTTGAAACTTGATTTTTTTATTTTATATATATATATAGCTTCACTTCAATCTAGTTTCAAACCACAGGCTGTCTTCTAGTTTTGTTGACAATGCTACCCTCTGCTGAAATACGCAAGTATTGAGCATAACACTTCAACTCTCAAATGGTTCCTGTTTGTTCTTAACTCAACACCCTAGCTATATCTAAAATAAAAATTTTATAAATCTAACAAAAATAAAAACACTATGATGCATATCAATATCTGTTATACAATAAACACTAATATTACAGGTTATATAGTGGGTAAGTGTTAAAGTGTTTATAGTAAGTTACATTTGTGGTTTAATTTGGGAATAGTTCTTATTCCCAAAGAATTTATTATCCACACTGGACCCTATTATAAAGGATTAAGATACTTTGTTTAGCTTATATGGATGTAACACAGAACAAACCAGGCCAAACCACTTCCACGTGTGGTCATGTTTTATTTGCTACAAAGTGTGAGCATTCCTAAAATCTCACGGTTTCCATCAACAATTTAACTTTTTTTGTTACTAATATAAAGGCATTAAAAGTACATTTTACCACGTAAATTGATTGATCGGTCAAAGCAGTAGGCCTTGCAGTTCCGACCGATTTCATCATAATGCGAACAGCACAGTTGTGGTTAACGCCTCCGCCTTGTTATTGGCGTTTTTCAAGTGTGCTGCAACAACATTGGTCAGATTTAGTGACACGCCCGGAAGTATAAAATACACAACTTCCCAGCACTTCCTTCCCCTCAACCCCAGCTCATAGTGCTGTGTGAGTACGCGTGTGCCCCAGAGCTCGCTCGGCACACATTATAATAAAATACAAAAAAAAACACAAAAAAAATTTAAAACATAAAAAACGAAAAAATCTTTTATTTTAATTTTTTTGTAACGAGCGACGAGGCTGGAATATACAGACATTCGAGGACTGGACGGTAACGAACAAGAACGAGCTGCCTAACGTTAAACTGAACGACATCTTTTAAAAGACGTACTACAGATTCAGATAAGACTCCAATTAACGCCAGTATCGCTTTCATTTTTGAGCGTTAGAATTGTTTGGCAGTTTTAAGTTGACAAGTCATTTTATTGAAAAAAGAAGCAAAATTTTACTTGATAACGCTACAGCTGTCAGGCTAACGGCTTATCAGAATTCTGACGTGACCGCTAGTGACCGTTAAAACGCCAACAATCGGACTGCGGCCGCAAAGTTTTTCTCTGAAGAAGGAAAAAAAATACGAGTATTTATTTTTTTAGCATCTGCAGCCGACAAAAATGAACCCCAGCGCTCCTAGTTACCCCATGGCTTCGCTTTACGTCGGAGACCTGCATTCGGATGTGACCGAAGCTATGCTGTACGAGAAATTTAGCCCAGCCGGAGCTATCCTCTCTATCCGGGTCTGCCGAGACATGATCACCCGGCGTTCTCTTGGATACGCCTATGTCAACTTCCAACAGCCAGCAGACGGTAAGACAATTGTCAAAAAAAAAAGTTATATTAACGAATAACGCTGTTTCAAGACTTTAATGCTAGTGTAATGCTGACTGTTTTACACGTGACTGTGGCCGACATGTTGGAAACGACTCTCCTCAGATGAACCGCCCAGCAGTAGTGGCGTAGCTGAAAACCGCTGCCCTGCCCACCTTAGTTATGTGTGACTGTTGAGCGCTAGCTAGCTGTTAGCAGTAACTGTCGACTAATGCGTAGTGCTTTTATTTCAGCAGAAACAACAGTAGTAGCTCAGTTTACATGTTTTCTGATACGTTTTTGTTGGTTCACTACTGCATGACATGAAAATGCCTTCACGTTGAGAGAGTCTTACAATACACAACAATCTTACTGTCCTTCACCCAAATGTTTCTGTTGGCCACTGATAACATTTACTGGGTGTGTATTGGGTGTGTTTTGTTTTACACATTAAGGATTTTACTCCAATTCTAGAAAGTTGAAACACACATTTGCATTAATGGACATAGCCTACTTTTATGGCATGTTTTCTGATTAGTTTCCATCCCTGCTTCTATTTTTTTGAAATGACTAATTAAAGTGAAGCAAAAACCTAATTAGATTTTCAGTTGAAGCAGGAAGTGATATTTGTTCCTATATAATTGTTGAGTAGGACCCATGTTGCTGACAGATGTGAACGGGAAGTCTAGTGCCTTCCTAGATGGGAAAGGGCTTATAAAATATTTATGTACACAATACTTATTGTTTCTCTTCTCCTCTTCAGCTGAGCGTGCACTGGACACCATGAACTTTGATGTGATCAAGGGGCGGCCTGTACGCATCATGTGGTCCCAGCGTGACCCATCACTGAGGAAAAGTGGTGTAGGAAACATCTTCATCAAGAATCTTGACAAGTCCATCGACAACAAGGCTCTGTATGACACTTTCTCCGCATTCGGCAACATCCTGTCGTGCAAGGTACATTGCTACTGTGCTATAAGTATTTTAAATTATGTACAGTTGGGCCATAGGCACAAGTATTGTATGCATGAACTGTGTGTGTGTGTTAGACATTTGTTCTAAAGCTTTTGATCTCATGTTAATGTTGGTGGAAGGCAAGCCTATGCTTAACAATACAAATCAATACAATAAGCTTGTGTTGGAATTGCTTTGACTCTGAATCGTTTCTATACCGTTTTGATGACTGCATGCATGTATGTTGCATGTCTGTCTTTCTGTAGGTGGTGTGTGATGAAAATGGCTCAAGGGGATATGGCTTTGTGCATTTTGAGACTCAGGAGGCAGCTGAGCGCGCCATTGAGAAAATGAATGGCATGTTGCTCAATGACCGCAAAGTGTAAGTGTTATTTTATTTTTTAAACCACAGCAAGTTGACTCTAAAAAAGTGAATTTATCAAAGGGGGATGTTAAGCGGGATACAAGAATACTACAGGTTATGTAATAATAAACTAGTGAGTAATATGTGCTTAACAGTTGCTTTGCTGTTTTTTTTTTTTTTTTTTTTTTTTTGGTACAGGTTTGTGGGCCGCTTCAAATCTCGCAAAGAGCGTGAGGCTGAACTAGGTGCACGTGCCAGAGAGTTCACAAATGTCTATGTGAAAAACTTTGGCGACGACATGGATGAAGAGAAGCTGAGGGAAGTCTTCAGTAAATATGGTTAGTGGGTTATTTTTTATTTTTTTTCTAATTGCTGCATTGTTCAATCTTTCATCTTTTTGCTTCACAGGAAATGCCCTGAGTATCCGTGTTATGACTGATGACACTGGTAAATCTCGTGGCTTTGGGTTTGTCAGCTTTGAGAGGCATGAGGATGCACAGAAGGTAAGACTTGGGTCAAAACTGTGTGTTCAAGTGCTTGCCTTGTGCATTTATTGTTGCCTTCATGGTGGACACATTTTCTGATTGACCGCAGGCTGTGGATGAGATGAATGGAAAGGAATTCCAGGGCAAACTGATTTATGTCGGCCGAGCTCAGAAGAAGGTGGAGCGTCAAACTGAGCTCAAGCGAAAATTTGAGCAACTGAAACAGGACCGAATGTCACGATACCAGGTTGGCTTTGAGTTGTAGTGCATTAGCTGACAAGAAAAGTGTGGTGGCCCTGAAGCAATTTGCCACTGCAGCTTTGTCAAATCCAGTGCCCCTTCTAGTAGGATGTACTGGCTAAATGGCAGCAACAGTGACGGTAGTTCATGTGCTATAAATCTTCTACTCAGTAGATGGGTGGATAGATATGTAATGCAGACAGATAAAGTAGACCATCACTGTCTAAATGCCTTAACGCAATAGTAATTATTGTGTCTTGACTTCACAATACACATAGTACTGTTTGAAGAACTCTGAAAAAGCATTGCATCATGAATTGTTTACCTGCATATAGTTAAAGTAGTCACTAAAAATTGTCAGACAAAATTAATTACAGCTCATCAAAGTATCAAGTGCCATTGGTGGCAAAACATGCCCTTTTTAAATGTATATCGGCTGTACATTTCATTAACCATAAGCTATAGCGCTGACGTTAAAGCTTATGCTTTAACATTTATCTATTTTGTTCCTAGGGAGTCAACTTGTACGTGAAGAACCTTGACGATGGCATTGATGATGAACGACTGCGAAAGGAGTTCTCACCATTTGGCACAATCACCAGTGCAAAGGTATCAGTGGCTTATATTCAACTCAGGTTTGCGTTTCTGTAATGCAGTGCATTGTGGGTAAATTATGTTGTCTTGATCAGGTAATGCTGGAAGGCGGCCGCAGCAAAGGTTTTGGCTTTGTGTGCTTTTCATCGCCAGAGGAAGCCACTAAAGCAGTGACTGAAATGAATGGACGCATTGTAGCCACTAAACCACTTTACGTGGCTCTTGCTCAGAGGAAAGAGGAGCGCCAGGCGCACCTGACCAACCAGTACATGCAGCGAATGGCTAGTGTGCGCGCTGTACCAAACCCTGTTATCAATCCCTATCAGCCTGCCCCTCCCTCTGGATACTTCATGACAGCCATACCCCAGGCCCAGAGCCGTGCTTACTATCCAGCCGCAGGCCAGATGGCACAGCTGCGCCCCAGCCCACGCTGGGCCACCCACAATGTCAGGCCACAACGTGAGTGTCAGCCCATATATTGTTAAAACCTCACATTGATGCTGCTTGTGTGAAAAGGCTTGTTTGAAACAACCTGCTTTTGTGCACAGATTTTCAGGGTATGCCAACTGCTGTGCGGCCCTCAGCACCACGTCCTCAGTCCTTCAGCTCCATGCGTCCTGCCACCCAGGTGCCCCGCATGATGTCCACCCAGAGAGTTGGTCAGTCACTTTACAAACACTCGGGATGCAGGGCAGTTTTTATTTTTTGTGTGGGTTTATAAATCTTATTTCTTTGCAGTCACTCAGTCTGTGGCCCCTCGCCCGGCACCCGCAGCTGCCCCAGCTGCTGTGCGCAGCGTCCCTCAGTACAAGTACGCACCAGGAGTCCGCAACCCCCAGCAACACATGGCTCAGGCTCAGGTCGGCATGCCACAGGTACTCTCTGCTTCACTTCTGCTTCAACAGGACACTCATAGTTGAATATGTCTGTAATTCTGTTTTTTCTTCCCAGGCTGCAGTCCATGTTCAGGGGCAGGAACCTCTAACTGCCTCCATGTTGGCTGCTGCCCCGCCACAAGAGCAGAAGCAGATGCTGGGTAAGAGTTGCTATCATTTTTTTTATTCTTTTTTTTTTTTTCAACAGCTCAGAAATTTATAGTATCTTTAAAAAATTGTGTTTTGTTGCAGGTGAGCGTCTGTTCCCATTGATCCAGAACATGCATCCGAATCTGGCAGGAAAGATCACTGGGATGCTGTTGGAAATCGACAATTCTGAGCTGTTGCACATGCTCGAGTCCCCAGAATCTCTCCGCTCAAAGGTCGGCATCAGTGTTTTATTGCTATTAATAATTGCCGCTTTGACAGTTCACCAGCATTGTCTCAATGTTGTTGCAATTTCATATTTACGTGCAGCTTTGTCAAATTCAGTGCCTCCCCTTTGGTAGGATGCACTGGCCAAAATGGCTGCCACAGTGACTGTAGTTCATGGGCCTCAGATTTTCTTCTGTAAATTCTGAGGATAAATATGTGCTACAGACAACCCAAATAACTGATCCCTGGACTAAACATTCAGTTTATTGATACAACCTTAACACACGTGGTGGCTCCTTCTTGTTTCTTTGAACAGGTGGACGAGGCGGTCGCTGTGCTCCAGGCTCACCAGGCCAAGGAAGCTACTCAAAAGCCTGTGACAAATACAGCTGTGGCTGCAAGTGTTTAAGCCCAAGGTGAGATTTATACAGTTGCTTTTTCCTCCAAAACATCTTTCTCAAATGGGTTAGAAGCAATAATAATCAAATTTTTGTGGCTTTGCAGGAGTAAAGATCCTTGAGAATAGTATCAGCGCTGGAGAGCAAGAAAAGGGTGCAAAAGTAAAAATACACAAAACAAAGTAAAAACAAGTTAAATATATTAAAAACTGAAAACAAGTGTCCAGCCAGGCCTAAAATGGAAGAACGGGCATGGTTTGCAGAGTTAAGAAAATCAACAAAAAGTGAAAACTCAAAATAAGTAAAATATTACTGAGGGGTTTTAGGAGAATTCTGTGTCAAAATAAGCATTTTATCCATTTTAAATGTTTTGGCTGTGGGCTTAAAACCATAGCCTGTTTTTTAATTTTACCCTTTTGTTTGCTTGAATAAAATACAAAATAATGACTGTCTGCGCTATTTTTTTTATCACTGTATTTGGTCTATTAACTAAAGATAAGAATTCAGTCACACTTATTCATAAACCCAGTGTTCCCTTTAAGGTAATAATTGAACATACTGCTCACAGTGTTTCAAGTTTTATTGTGCTTTTCTGACAGAGATAAATACCAATGTTAAAGAGCACTGAAACACTTAAGCCTGCTTTTTAGGACAGCCATAAAACTCAACATCACACATTATGCTGGTGTTACAGAAAGACTTGGTTTAGTTGCCGAGGGCCTTGGCCTGCTCTGTAATCTTCTGGAAGATGGCCTCCACCTGCTTCTGGAAGTTGTCAATCATGGGCTGCATCTGAGCCTGTATGTTAGTGGCCAGAGGCTTGATCTGTTCCTCCACAGTGGTAGCTACAGACTGCAGCTGATCCTGGACCTGAGGGGCCAGGGCTTCTAGCTGGGTCTTCCTTTCCTCAAAGAAGGTCCTGGGTGTGGAAAAAATACTCACTGAAGAGGTTTTCGCATAAGATTGATTGTGGCTCAATATTGCTACATTCATCAATTTTGTGTTCAGTAAAGGGTGTCCTGCCCCCATATTGAATCTGAAGGAATCGCAACTCCAGATCCTGAACTACTCTATAACAGCTTAGTCATGAACAAAATGACTAATTTCTCTCAAAGTAATTTCTTCAACCTTAATCATTTACTGTTAAGTGACATTAGATGAAGAGTCCATCAGTCATGAGTTTGCTCCGACATGTGTTTGTTACTCACTGAGCCTGGTTTGCCAGATCTTGGTTCTGAAAGGTCTGTGCCATTTTCATCTTCATCTCCTCCAAGTACTGGCTGATCCTCTCAAGATCTTGTGCATCCTGAGCAAGACTTCCTGCAAGTTTTCACAATGTACAATATTAAATTAGACTTGGGGAAAAATATCAAAAACATACATTAATGTTAAAAAAACTGTTGTCTACCTTGAGCCAGAGCAAGAACAAAAATCGTGGCGATGATGGTGTACTTCATGGTTACTGACTGGAAAAGAAATGAGATTAGTTGGAAAAAATATATATTTTTTTAGGTTTTCCTGTTGCTCAATCAACAAAAGTTGCTCAACCTCTGGGAAACTTTGTTTGCCATGAGGGTTTAAAATCAATTGTTTTATCAGTGTTCATCGAAGGCAAACATGAACTTGGACAACAACATTTCTCTGAACTGGCAACTCGCTTCTTCTTTTTACTATCATTAGTTGAGAAAATACAACACAAAGCTTAATGCAAATCCTAAGCTCATTACCTGCTCTTATTTTTTTAAATCATGTCTTGTAACGGTCCCAAACTTCAAAAAGGCTACTTATGCTGTGTCAAATACTGTTAACAAATAAAAAAAACTAGTACATATTTTTCTTTTCTGTTCAGCGTAACAGCATTTGTTCAACTAAAGTGCTACTCACCTGTTCGGCAGGAGGATCTGGACCGGATGGTGGCTCTCTGGCGCTCCTAACTCTTCTTATAGTCCAGCTGGGCTCTGTTGGGGCGGCCCTCTCCGATTGGACAAGATAATGGATCCACCACATCATTGGGCGCTCGGGATGTGTTGGAGGGGAGTCACATTGTTGACCCTTGGTGCTCACAGCGCCACCTGAACAAACTATGACAAAGTCCAATAGTCCCTGTTCTGACTGTCCACTGTGGGTGACGCATCTTATCATTAATGATTAAATACGGGACCTAATCACAGGCAACACTGAGTGGGGTCACGTTTGGGATAACAGTACTACAGATAAGATTGTGACATAATGAATGTGACGTGTTTCTAGTCATGTCATAACAAACTGTTTTGGTCTTTTTGTTTTGTTTTTTTCATTAGTTTTGTGAAGGAAATTTGGTTCATCATTTTACAAGACAAGATGTACTTTGTCCTACACTAATTTGTAATTCTTTCATTCATTTATTCATTCATTTTCTACCGCATTGTCCCGTTGAACTCTGGTATATATAATCCCAAAAGTGTTAATAAAATAGTCAAACACTAATATATTTAAAAACTGAAAAACACAGTTGAGGGATTTCTCTTAAGCAATGTGTCATTTTGCCCCTAACCATGTGGATGTAAACTTTCTACCTTTGCTTGACTTCTAATAAGCTTGAACTGCAATCTTTGTGTCTTTATGGCAGCTGTAAAGTCATTAATCCAGGCCTCATTTGCACCTAGTTAGAAAACTATTTTATAAAGCAAAGGAAATGCACAGTTAAAGTATCTGTCTAGTGAAAAGCCTCATGCTGGCGTTTCAAAGACAGACAATAACCTTTAATCAAAACCAGATGTGAGAATGTGGATTCTAGTGATGATTTTTTTTCTGTTTTTTACTAACAGACAAATGTAATAGGATACAGACGTAGCTTAGTTTGTTTATATCTCAAACCTATTTACTCCAAATAACGGGCTCTAGATGTGAAGCTGCTGTTGTGGAGGAATGTAAATGTGTAGGAATGTGGAGCAGTAGTGTCTGTCGTGAAAAGAAACCGTTGGTTTGCACTATGTATAGTACAACAGAACATTTGATCAACCATGAGAAAAAGCTTAAAATCGTCCCAATATCCAGTGTGTCTTGTTAAAATTCAGTTATATATAAAGGCTTTGTAGTCAACTTTCAGACTGCATGACTAAGGTTATTAACTTGAGTTATGGGATAAAAGCCCGCCCTCCGGTGAGACCAACTCCAGTTACATTTGTGATAAACTGCATATTGTGTTTAGACATAACATGCTTTCAGTGTTTGAGCACTTTCTACATACGCAGTTTTTTCTGCAACTATGCACTCTGGCTTAATCCCAGACCGCAGAAGAATGAAAAAACTTGCCACAAAAGAGCCACAATATTACAAAACATCGGAAACATTAGGAGAGACCTTTTCTTTTTGGAACAAATTGTTAAACCCCAAAAAACTTGGTGGTCTAATAACTCAGCAGTGCACACAGTTCAGTCCAAAGCTGGGGTTGTTGTTAGCCCTGTCCTGTCCACGTCACTCTTGGCTCATGGCTGTGCTGCTACATTACAATCACATGGCCCAGACTGTAGAGCTGTGAGGCCACTCTGTAGTTGTAGCCTGCTGTTGGTGCCAGAGGAGAACACAGAGAGGAGGCTCAGATTTCTCTGGCTTGATATTTATCTGACTTTCCTCTGTTGCGTTCAAGTGCTGAGCAAAAGACGGAAATTTGTAACAACTGACCATAAAAGTAAAAAAAAAAAAAATTTCAGTTTTAACACTTTAGAAACACAGAACAGAATCTAAATAGGCCTACCACTTGGTAAAGAGCAGAGGGGAAATACATTTCCTGGCTTAACTGATAAGGTTACCTCCAAGAATGTGACCTGAAATATGGGCAAAGGTTCACCAATTCTCAGTTTCCTAATAAGCAAAGCTCTGGGTCGAGAGGCAGAGAAGCCTGCATGATGTAAGAGTCTGTTCCCACTTGTATTCCGCACCAAAACAGAATAAGAGCCATTTAGTTTGGTTCGTCAGCAAAAAGCCCCAGTAAGCGTTTACAGCTGCAGTTTAAACTGGACCAAACGGAAAAACAAGCATTTTTAAGGAACACAGTAGATGGTGTTGTTTGCCCAAATGCTAATAAGGCATGTTACCATTACATTTTAGCTCCTTGGTGCTTCACATTTGACCTCTTCTCATTTTATTTAGTTGGACAATATTGTTTTGGTTTGTTTTTTTCCGACCTCGGGAAAACTAAAGTAAGGTAAAGTTTTCGTCACCAATTTATCATGCTCTTCCTATTTGAGGTCGTCTATGCTCCACTTAAAGTTCACACTTGAATCGAATCGTACCAGAGTTCACTTGGAAGCGCTCCGAGACCTGTTTTCGTCTGGAGCATTCCCACTTATCAAAGTAAACCACGCTAACAGAGCAACCGCACCAAGCACGGCAAGTGTGAACGCATCCTTACATAAGTTTTACCTTTACGCATGCCCAGGTGCAATGCTGAAAACAGCCCACCTCTGTGCCGCTTGTGTGTACTTGTGTATTTTCACTGAAGTTAAATACAAATGAAGGAAATAATAGTGGACAAGCCTGTATCATGTGTTAATAGTGGCGGATAAACTGTCCTGACACACCTCTGACCAGAGTTGGTCTTCAGTTTTTATATTTAAATCCGACTTCCACCTCTCCCTGAACCTATGCAAACCTGGTTTAGGACATTCCCTTATCAACAAAAAATACACTTAGAGGCTCCAACATCATGTAGCAATGTTTCCAGTTCAGTTAGTTTGGTTAGTAGCATGTTGTCCAAAGCACTTCTGAGAAATGAATGCATTTGGAGATAACAAAAAAAGTGGCAAATGGTAGGCTATTTTCTTTAAGTTGTTTGAAAGTCCATTCTTGAAGCAGTCCTATAAATGACAAATCCCATTCAGATGCAAATTTTCAAGGATCTTGTTTATGTTCAAAGGAATACGTTTGTTTTGTTTTTAAAGATATCTTTTTTTGACCCATGGCTTTATGATTAGGACACGGTTTAATATGATTACCAGTCTTTCTTGACATGGTTTAAGGGTCACATTTATAAATAAAATCACAAATGAAATGTAATATGTATCCAAGAAGGAATTATAAAGAGACAAAAATAAATAAAATCAAAGTACTTTTTAAATTTAAGTAGCTGAAGATCCCTGTTAGAGAAATTCAGAGCTACTGTAGCTTTACATTGCCCTTAACCTAAATTAGGGTTTATCTATTAAGTTGTCATGCATACATGTTGTTCTCCCTTTACTTGATCAATTTGCTTAGGACAGAACACCGTGTAAGAGATAGTGGCCTTTCTCAGTCAGTGTCATCACTTGTGTCTCATCCAGACATCTATTGGATAACTCGGCTCCAACTTTAGGCTCTATCAAGTGAGTGCTGTCCCTTTAGATATGGCATTATGAGTGCACTGTAATATGAACACATACTCAGGCTTGAATGTTCAATGCTCTACTCTGTTGACTATCTATCTCCGGGCCTGTATTTGGTGGAAATAAACTTCTCCTACTTAAGTGTTCCAGTTCTCCTCAGCTCCAAGGTGGTCGCCTGACAACCCCTTGATTTGAAATTCCATGACAAGTTTTCCAAAGTAAATTCTGAAGCAGACTGGATGTCCGGAGGGGGTCCTCTGCACGACAAGTGGGGTTGGTGCCCAGGGTTGTGCATCAGACATGTCGCAGATTTGGTCAGCCTGTGGCCAACCGTTTTGACCTCTGAGAACACACAGTGCCCACTTTGGTTTTCGCTCTGGTTGGTGAGACAACCTGCTGGGGGTAGACATGTTGGCACACCAGTTGTGGCCCACAGGTCTTCTCTATGTCTTCTCGCCGCTGCACCTCCTGCACCTCCTGACACCTCTGCTTAACAGAGTGAGGGCACAGGACCTGCACATCCTGGTGTTGCCTCGGACACCTCGAACCTAGTGCAGGATGCTGGTGATGGACCCTTGGCCCCTCCCCAATCAGCCTTGCAGGCACAAGGCTCTAGAGCAGGGAGATGTCTGTTTGCTCTCCTTCAAGACCACCCTTCTTTTCACGCTATCCTCCCCCAAGAGGGTGGGGGACTTGTGCGCTTTGTCGGTCCAGCCTTCATGTAAGTATTTCGGCGAGGATGGAAGCTTGGTTCCTGTTTGGCCCAACCCACCTTTGCAGCTGAAAGTTATCACCTAAACTTGAGGGTTGAGGGTGATCAGGATTAGGGCTCTCTGCCCTCCTGCAGACACACTGGTAGCGAGTGCACAGCTACGGATGCTATGCTTTGTGGAGAGCACAGCAAACTTTTGTGCTTCTGATCAATTGTTTGTGTTTTAGGACCGGGGACATAGCATGCTGGATCTGTGGGGGCAACGGGGCAGCCTACGAGCCTTGAGCTCATCCTCCTCCTGTGGTCAGAGTTCATTTGACCTGAGGGGTCTCTACGTCGGTGGCCCTGTGTAGGGGGATTTCTGTGGTTAGACATATTAGACATATGCTTAGCAGCCTCTTGGTCCTTCATGTCTACCTTCTTGTGGTAATTGGCAGCTTTGTGAAGTTTTCTTGCCCAAGACGTCTGCTGTAATTTTCAAGTGATTAAACTTTTTCCTTCAAAAACTTGTTGTTTTTACTTAACTTGAGAACACATGAGTTGAGTTTACCCCCCAGTTTTTCCTCCACTGTTCCTCCGCCTCAGTAACATGGACGTTCAGTCCATCAAGCATAGACTTTAGCCCTGATATGGACTCTATCTGGCTTGTCAGAAAGGGCTAAGTTCCTGTTCCTTGTCTCCCGAAGTATAAGGGCATTTTCTTCAGCCGGTTGCACCTCTTTATCCGCCATCTTGCAGGCCTCCACATTGTGGTGCGGAGTTTCTTCTTCGCATAATGGAAAAATGCACGGTTGCAGTTTTAGCTTGCTTGTTCCTAGATCTCAGATCCCTCACGCAACTTATCCATCAAAGCAGTAGTGAATTAAGGTGTTTTAAATAGTTCTCAAAAACAAAATGCTGGAGAGCCTCCGGTCTATCGTCTGCCTTCCTTTGTTGCAGTGACCCCCAGAATATAGACATTTATTTGTGTATGTGGTGTGTGTTGGAAGGTGATTTGTCCACCGTTTGAGTCATAAGATGTTCTCTGTAACAGTATGACTCGTACACAAACATATCCTGCTATGTTATTTATGTTTTTTTTCTGTATTTCTGGGGTTTGTTTGATTTATTTGCACAATAAAACAGTCCTATACTAACTCAATAGGCTACTTAAGAAGTATATTTACTGAATAGGCTACTTTATCTCACTTATAATTTAGGTCATTGTTTTTCAAACAGGGTCAGGACCAAGACGTGGGTTGCTGTAAATTGTTTATGGGTTGCCAAAGAATTTCTCTTTGAATAATTTCAAAAATCATAATTGTGAAAAATAATGGGCATTTAATTCAAATAGCAGCTTTTGAGAATAAAAATAGCAGAACCAATAATCTAATTTACACAGAACAACTTAAAACCAACAAATTTATCCTATAAAAGGAACAAAGCTAAAGTGAAATTTAACATCCCTAAGCATCATCATGTTTTTGACATAAAAACATTCTTATACCTGGGTATCCATCAAGTAGTTGATAATTTGCCAAACAATCAAAAACACAAACAAAGATAATTTAGGCTATAACTTTATTTTGTTTGGCTACAGCCAAAAGCTAATTCAATGGATATCCTCAAATGTAATGTTAACATACGACAGAAACTATTTAAACCCACCTTAAAATAATTTAGAAGGGCTTTTTACACGGAATACAACAAACATCAAAATCCCAGGCTCCGTGAAGCCGCCCCTGACTGACAGTGTCTCTCCCTAATCCAGAGCTGCTCCGTTATGTGCAGGATGAACACCGGATAACCGCTCACTCACGGCCGTGATTGACAAACCTCCCGTCTCTCGCTCCGTCACCCCCAAAGCCGCTTTTATCTCCCCCAAACCGTCGTGTTAGCTCTAGCTGTGCCCTGTCGTCCGAATCTCACAGTTTATTACGTGGACACAATGGAGTCCAACACCCTCCGCCAGCAGAGACTGCAGCCCGGGATAGGCTTTGGCTCCGTGGCGACTACGGGGACGCTCCGCTCCTCTCTGCGACCCGGAGTCACGGTCCCCATCGCACCGCTACTGCCGTCCCCCGCCTCGCTGTCTCTTTCCTCGGGGCCTCCTCCGCCGCTGCCCCCGCTGCAGCTGCACAGCCTCTATGGCGGTATGGGCTTAGGAGCGGGGCTGCTGCCGGGGCTAGGGCCGGGGGCTGGCGGACACTGTAACCCAGGAAACCCGGCGGTGCTGAAGGAAGCGGTGGAGGCGGTGGTGCGCAGCTTCGCTAAACACACGCAGGGATACGGCAGAGGTAAACGCAACTATTTGAGGCAGAAACAACGTGGTTATACTGTGTTTGTCACAGTTTACTGCTGTCGTTCTTGGGTGAGACTTCTGGAAAGAGGCACTTTTTGATGAGGAGCTAACAACGAGAAAAACAGCACTTTAACCACAAACAATACAGTAAGCTATTTGCTCAAAGGGTCCAGGAAGAAGGGGGTCCATTGATATTTGTTTGAAGGTTTATAATTTCAAACATGCAGCCCTAAAAAGAACAACTAACATAAACAATAAGAAAAGTAAGAGAGGAAACTTTAGGCTAACCCCCAAGTGGTACAGTATGGCCTTCAAGTAGTTTAGCATGCATGTTGTTTCTATTGTGAGTGGTCCCACTTTCAGCAGACAGTTTACACACCTACAATAAAAGATGGGACTGGGTGGTTGTTGTCTAAATTATGCCATACTACTGTACCATACAGAAACATACTACCTAACCAGGTAGAAACACCTTTAGCCTTATTGCAAAACAAATTCAATCAGTCATTTCTTTTGATTGCATACCAAATGTATGGGGTTTAATTCCTTGGTAATGGGATTACCTATGGTCTGGAGGATTACCAAACAATAGGCTATAGTTGTCTTACATCAGCCAAGGTCATTTAATGTAAACTATAAAGGATGCTCGTAAGAACTGAGTTAAGTTTGTTAGGCCTATTAAATAATATGTATGTTTTCTTTTACCCTGTGTTTCCGATGAATAATTCTTCACAACGCCACACACTAACTGTAGTGAGTGTGCTTTTACTGAAAAGCATAGGTTATTTTTAATTAAACATAAATGTGTAGCAGCTGCTATGGAACTAATGCAAGTCTCAATTTGGGGCTAATAGGATTTATTACCAAAAGATTGTCCCTCAGCTCTGTCCCTTCTTAATCCCATTTGGACTAATTAATACCTTCAACTTTGACATTGATGTAAAGACTCTTAAATCCGGGTCAGTTTTAATTTCCAACTTGCCATAGACACGCTAAAGTTTAGAAAACAAATCTGATCTTTTTGATTTGACAGCTCTGTCCTCAACAACTATAATTTGGCATACTTGTAATAAACAAGGGACTTCATTAAGTTTTTATGTTTTTGCCTAGTTTGCCAATGTTTGAAAGTCTGTGAAAGTGCAGACAGCTGCTTCTGACCGACCCATACTTAGTTGCATTCTTTGTTTGTTGCAAAGCACAGGGGCCTGGAGTCATGTTATTGACCGTCTGCTCTACAACAGCTCAAAACATAACATAACAAAACTCTTAACATTCAGGAAACAGAACAGAAAAGTTGACAAAGCATTGTTATCTTATCACAGTTATGGATAAAAATAACTTCCCAAGTGCTGTTGAATTCAAACACTAGTAAAACTTCTGACTATATATACTTTATTTAGATAGATAGAACTTTTTTGCTCAGTTTGTTTCTAAACTCTGAACAAAGATGTTTATTCTCTACACTCTATAGCTGTAGCTCACTGATGAGGTTCAAGATTTTGAGCACGAGCCAGAAGCTTAAATCAAACGGTAAGCAAGCACAGCGTGGGACGTCGGGTGTGGAAACAGGAGTCAAACAGTCGTGGATAATGTTGGCGGCTCTCTCCCAACAGGCCCAAATCCAAATAATCATTTATGACTCACTTGCAAATTTTACTGCTTTTCTTTGTTGCTCCTTTTTGAAGGGTGCAGGAACATAACTTCGATGTACAAAGTAGAGGGCTGGGGGAGAGTTTTGTTAAACAGCTCCTTTGAGATGATGCAGAATTTCCTCTAAGCAGCAGAAACTTGAATGTTTTGTCGGCAGGAAAAATCCCCTGGCATCTTTGTAAAGACCTTCCTCCAACACTTTCCATATGTGTGTTTAGAAGAAATGTTGCTAGGTACAACAGAAGCCTTTGATAGATGACAATATTTAGCCACAGATTGTGCAGATTTACGTCTCTCTTTTATGTTGCTCTTCTCTAGTGAACGTGGTGGAAGCCCTACAGGAGTTTTGGCAGATGAAGCTGACCAGAGGGGCTGACTTGCGGAACGGTGCACTGGTTGTTTATGAGATGGTCCCGTCCAACAGCCCGCCATACGTTTGTTACGTCAGTCTTCCAGGAGGTAGTTGCTTCGGGAGCTTCCAGGTGCAACATTTTTGCAATTAACATGTCACAGTCACGCTTCAACCAACTTGAAAGTAGAAGTTCTGAGTGAATCATTTTAGCTAACTCATATTTATTTTGCCGATAGCCAGAACAGAAATTGAGTGCAGTGGTGTATTTATACCAAAGGACAGAATAAAAACGCACTACAACAGACAGAATACAGCTTAGCTAATGAACATATGGCTAGAGCTTAACTTGTGGTCTCTTGAGTTCTCACTCCTGATTGGATAAAAAAGGTGTAAGAGACCAGAAGTGGATAACCAATTACTGTGATTGTTATTTCATCCAAAATATGTGCCTTATCTTAGCTTCAAATAATGTACTCTAGACATTAACCTTTGCCACTGACAGTTCAAATGCATCTGATCAATCTGACCTCTGATAAATGATTCCTTTACAGTTCTGTCCCACCAAAGCAGAGGCTCGACGCAGTGCAGCCAAAATAGCCCTGATGAACTCGGTTTTCAACGAACATCCCTCTCGCCGCATCACAGACGACTTTATTGAGAAGAGTGTTAGTGAAGCGCTGGCCTCCTTTAATGTAAGTCTGCAGTTTTGATGGCATAATATAAAAGTGATGCCTTTAAAATAAACATTTGTATATGTATTAGTACAATTACATTTCGTATTTTCAGAAGTGGTTTGAACGTTTACAATGTTTGGATTCATTCACAGGGAAACAGAGAAGAGGCAGACAATCCCAACACAGGCATCGGTGCATTTCGTTTCATGCTCGAGTCCAACAAGGGAAAATCAATGCTGGAGTTTCAGGTAAAGTCACAAATGTGTGTAATCTATTAAGGCTTAGGCAAGGCAAGGCAATTTTATTTATATAGCACAATTGAATTCATACACTGGGTAACTCAAAGTTTGATTATGAAAATTAGACATGCCACATTAGTGTACAGCAACATGGTGTTTGTTTGGGGCGAAGGGGAAGACTGCTGTTATTTAGTTATATTGTTATAGCTTAAAAACAGTAGTAAAGTGGTTTAGTTGTGTAATTTTTTATACATGTTATGCGTTTAGACCTCTTATTTTTTGCATAACCCAATGAGATACTCCATGTGACTTGTTTATCTTTTGACAAATGACACAGTTTAAATAGGTCACCAGACTTGAAACTACTGAGCAACTGTGCATCCTTTTCTTTGGATGTTCTTGACTTTATTGCTTGTTTTAGGAGCTGATGACTGTATTCCAGCTGCTTCACTGGAATGGGAGCCTCAAGGCCATGAGAGAGAGACAGTGTTCCCGCCAGGTACGCCAACGCACCATTGAAATCAAATATTAATTGATAAATAGTCTTTCACATAACTATTTCAGAAACTGACAGACCATTACATTGAAGAAATGGCTCTAGACACTTGATCTTCTGGTATGACTGTGCGTGTGTCTTATTTTTTCTCCTTGCAGGAAGTTCTGGCTCATTATTCCCATCGTGCTCTGGACGATGACATGCGCACTCAGATGGCTGCTGACTGGGTAAACCGGGAGCAAAGCGTAGCAGGCACCATCGCCCAGGAGCTGGCCTCCACAGAGCGTGAGCTGGAGGAAGCCAGGCTGGCGGGCAGAGAACTGCGTTTTCATAAAGAGAAAAAAGACATCCTGATGTTGGCTGTGGGGCAGCTCAGTGCAGCCAACGCAGCTACTTTGCCCTCTCACTAAACACTCATCACAGAGACATGTCTTCACACTCTTTAGGGGTCCTGGAGACTAGATATAAACCTATTGTGTATAATGTGCTGCCCTGAGGACCAGGCCATCTAGCCTTTATTACATTATGCACATCTATCCGGAAAACAAGCACTAGCCGTTTTAGCCAATACCTTTTTGTGCCTAGTCACGACAAGGCAGCTTTTTTAAACTACCTTTAAACAACCTTTAATATCTGAGGAGTTCCTACACATCTGACATGTAGACCTACAAAACATGTATTTTACTGGTGAATGTATGGGACACAATATGACACATTAAACCAAAACCTGAAAAGGTTAATTCAGTTTTCAGGATTAAATTGTCTTACTATAAAAGTAAAATGAAGCTTGAGCCTAAAATAACATCATAATTTATGCAAATTGGATGAATATGTGGTACTTTGTCAGCAGCTCAGGTTTATGGAAAAAAGATTATGTGAAGGATTATGTAAACTGATTGACCTATATGACACCAGCAGAATGTATACATTTTTGTGTAATTTTGTGTATTGGACCTGCAGAGCTCAGATGAGTTGATTAATTATTACTGTCATAACCAACATTTGGTTCTTCTAAGACACAGAATTAGAAATTAGCTGCTGGCTGTTTATGTCCAACATTTTATTACAGAAATAAGACCTTTAAATGACTTGAAGTGTGGTAATTTCTGGTCAGAAACACATTACTTTTTTGTGCCTTTGAGGCACAAAAAAGAAGGAAAAAAGTAACTAAGTATGTTTCTTATCCCTGTATGTGTTTCATGGCCTGTAATTACTGTGCCTTTTAGAGCATCTTTTTCAATGTTTTTTTAACAATACTTATGATTGTGAAAGATTTATTATACCACACAACTCTTTGTGTCTCCTTACAGTATGTGATGTGGTGCTACACACTGTTATACTTCTGCAGCCTGAAGGAAATCAGTGGCTTTATACTTTCAGCTCTCATTCTTAAATTGTTATTGTATCACCTCATTGTTAAGTGTAAATTCTGTCCAATTGTAATTAATGTTTTGCTTTTAAAGTGTACACGCTCTTAATCTCAGATGTCTTTTCTTACAAACACCTTGGACCTTTATTTTAGACCATAACTATTACATTTCAAACAATGTGTTTTTGTTAATGGTTTGTTTTGTATGTTTTATTATCCAATTTTTTTATTTTTTATTATGCATGTTTTGTGTGTGTTTTATATATGTTTCATATTCTACACAGTATTGCTTCATAAAATGGTTTCTTAAAGCCCTTATTGTGTGTCTTTTATAAAAAAAACTATTTGTATCACATGTTTATACTTTTAGTAGATCTATAAAATGTAATAAAGACAACAATGATCCAAATGTTAACCATGTCAAGTGTTTTTTTTTTTTTTTTAGAATGCCCAACAATTTACAATTGGATAAGTTCTTTAAGTTCTTTAAAATATGTTCTTGTAAATGATTCGAGCAAATGTTCAAGTAAAGTTTGACTGTTTTGTAAAGGTAGGCTTACTGTAGTTCCTTAAAATTTACTTTCTTCCGGCGTGACGCCGGAAGAGGCGGGGCTTTTGATCACTACGCTTTATGCTCGTTGTTCATTCAACATGGCAGCGGGACCAATCTCCGAAAGAAACCAAGGTAAAAATAATCATTTCAACGTATATATATATATTTTTTCATAGCCGTACACATTATTAACAAATATTCTTGCTCTGTTGTGATTTCATTTTGTTTACTTATTTCTTAGATAAATCATAGTTTTAGGTAAACAACACTAGTCTATCACATGGAAGTCGGCGTTTCTAAAGCTGGCTACTCTCTTACTTTGAGACATTCATATAATACACCTGAATAGCTTTAATTTCTCCCATTTCTAAAATTTTCTTAGAAATATCTTGCTTTCTATTGCTGTGTAACATCTTTATATCTGTAGGCTACTGCGTTTTGCAACGTATGTGCTGTGTATTATTCGGAGTTTGCTAATTGCTAGAGTTAGCTTAACAAGCTAACGCTTGGCAGAAGGACCGTGAATTCTCGTAAAGCCTAAAATGAAAAATGACATTAGAATAGAAATATATAAAAATATGTATTTATTGCAGATCTTTGACAATAAATAATCTTTAATCTGATGTGTGTGTGCTCCAAAAGATGCCACTGTCTATGTCGGTGGCCTGGATGAGAAGGTGTCTGAGCCACTACTGTGGGAGCTCTTTCTTCAGGCTGGTCCTGTGGTCAATACACACATGCCAAAAGACAGGGTCACCGGCCAACATCAAGGTATACTTATGACGACTTGGCATAGATGCTGTAGTATTTTTAAAACTCAATCAAACCGTTGCCACTTCTTTCCTCTGCAGGGTATGGATTTGTGGAGTTTCTCAGCGAAGAAGATGCCGATTATGCTATAAAGATTATGAATATGATAAAGCTTTATGGAAAACCCATAAGAGTCAACAAAGCCTCTGCGCACAATAAAAATCTGGATGTCGGAGCAAACATATTCATTGGCAACCTAGATCCAGAGATTGATGAGAAACTGCTCTACGACACGTTTAGTGCCTTTGGCGTGATTCTCCAGACGCCTAAAATCATGCGGGACCCAGACACAGGCAACTCTAAGGGATATGCGTTTATCAACTTTGCCAGCTTTGATGCATCTGATGCTGCCATTGAAGCTATGAATGGCCAGTACCTCTGCAACAGACCCATTACAGTATCTTATGCCTTCAAGAAAGATTCTAAAGGGGAGCGTCATGGTTCAGCCGCAGAGAGACTCCTAGCTGCACAAAACCCTCTGTCCCAGGCAGACAGGCCTCATCAGCTTTTTGCAGATGCTCCACCGCCACCTAGTGCCCCAACACCCGTTCTGACCACACTGGGAGCAGGAATGGGTATGCCTGGTAAGACAAATACAAGGAGGTCACTTGATGTTATTAGATATTATCTTACATTTGAGCAAACCTTGAAGTTTGGTTGTTAAAATGTCAGTCCACCCATGATTCTGTGTATCACTCTGAATATAAATTCTGGACATTTGTTTATTGTTACTGGCATCAAGATGTAGTGGTGAAACTATCTGTTGGAAATAACATTAACTTGATTTGCGTTTTGGAGATAACAAATTTACATTTGAATTATTTAACCGTAAACGTCTTTGTGCAGGTATGCCACCACCTGGTGCTTTCCCGCCTGTTCCTCCGCCAGGATCAATGCCTCCATCAATGGCCTCGATGGGCATGCCTCCAGCAGCAGGGACACAAGGACCACAGGGTGGTGCTGGTGCTCCTCCACCTGGACCACCACCCTTTCCCCCTGGCAGCATGCATCCAGGTAATCGCCACTTTAAGCTCCTATTTATGGCTAATAGTTTATTAGTGTGAGTGCTTTTTCCCAAACCAGGCTCTCAGACCAATTCATTTGTGATAAGCCACACAATGAGAGAGTTTAAATCTTATATTTAACAATGCTGTGGAGTAACACGTTACAATCTTCATCCACTCATGCTTACCTCAAAGCTAGCCAACTGACATGTTTTCTATGCTGAATTTAACCCTGTGTAATGTGAGTTATGAGTTATTTAGATACTCCTATTGTCCAACAAAAGCTTGCTGCTGTTGTTTAATATCTGCCATTTTTTTCATTTTGTGAACCCCAGGAATGCCTCAGATGCCCATGCCCCCTCCTGCCCCTCCTGGTATGGTGCCACCTCCTCCTGCTCCTCCTGGATCGAGTCAACCACGTGCCCCCCCGCCGCCCAGCATGCCACCTCCCCCTCCGATGGGCGTGCCACCCAGAGCATATGGCCCTCCCATGGGTAAGCATATAGCAACATGTCATTGGCAAAAATAAAGGACCTTTTTGTTGTTACATTTTGACCTATACATCACACTAGCTCTGCATGTCTTATTTAAGGCCAGAATAAATTATATACTTAGTCTGCTGCAGTGTATTTTATACTATGTTGAGATATTTCAATAAACTTTTGATAATGTACAATTGACAAAAATACCTTTTCCTTGGTTCAGGTCAGTACAACACACTTTTAGAGCTGTTTCCAATTTCAAAAGAGAAAAAATATATATTTTGGGGTTACTTGTACCAAAATGTGGCTCTTTTGTTTTAGGTCACCCTGTGCCTCCGTCAATGAGAGGACCCCCTCCACCCATGCCTCCCCATGGCTACGCCACTGGTCCTCCTCGGCCACCACCATTTGGTTTTCAGAGAGGACCTCCCATGCCGCCTAGACCACCAAGTGTCCCTCCTATGAGGGCACCCATGCCACCATAATCCATCCAAAAATGCTCAAGAGTTAAATTTTTTTTTTTTAACAATACAATAATCTTACTTATTCCTGTTTGTAATCGTGAATAATTTAACTGTTTGTATTTTTTGGTCACTGTACAGATGGAGAATAAACATTTTAGTATAAAACATCAGATGAGGTTTTTCAGAATTAATAATTAATTAGTATAACCACGAGAGGGGCATATCATTGCAAGTAACACTGGCCATACAAACATTAAAATGGAGAGGTTAGAGAATACAAGTCAGCCTTTAATTTAAAACACAGGAAGTAGGCATGCTTCTAGTGTAAATTGACACTTTTGAAGCAGACGTGAGTAACATCCAAGTCTTGCTCATCATATTGCTATATACCTCCATCTACCAGAGGGCAGGCTCCAAAAGCAGAACTATAAGGCAAAATCCTATGGTGACTTTACAAATGTAAAAATTATATTTACAGCCTGTTGGTCTGTAGTGCTAACTCTGTTTATGCTAACTGAAAACTCTTGTTTTACTATGCAGTAACAGCAGAAAACATCAGATGAAGCCGTCATTTTATTGCCCTGTGGTAAGGCCAATAACGGTGAATGTGGGAGCAATGGGCAGACGACATCCATGTTTATTTAAAATCTCTGGTAACAAGCAATGCTCGTGAAACGCTTTTGCTGTAAATTGGGGGTAACAATTAGCCCAAAGCCAATGAAAAGGATTACCTGTTATAATGACAAGCAATCTATAGCCTAATAATGTTCCACCTGTTCCCACAATGCTATAAAAGTGTCAAACTACAGTAGGCTAAATAGGACACTATCTTTTATTCGTTTTATTTAGTTTATGTAATTGGTACAAGTATGCTCCATTCTCCATGTCACATAGACAAGATGTTTATTTTTGTACAAACTACAGCCTTTATAGTCGAGGCTAATTTGCGATGCTCTTCCCCAAGAATGGGGTTTTAAAAATAAACTTTTACAAAGCCCAAAACACAATGAAACACTCAATAGAGAATAATTGTGGTCACAATACTGAACTCTCTTTAAAAATACTTAAGTTCATATTTAAAATGACTCCAGTCTTGAGTTCTGTTTTACAGTGTATCTGGAAAGTAGTCCCAGCGCTTCATTTTTTTCCACAGTCTTATACCAAAATGGATTAAATTTATATTTGCCTCAAAATTCTAAAAGCTGTTTTTTATTTTTTAGTAAATTTGCAAAGATTTCATCCCAACTCTTTTATCGTTATTATGGGGTATTTTTTGTAGAATGTGAGGCAAATAATGAATTTAATCCATTTTGGAATAAGGCTGTAACATGCTGTGAATACTTTCCGGATGCATTGTAGTTCACTATACTATAGCACTATTCCGCAGAATAGTGTCATAAACCTAAAAGCCAACTGTCCAAAAGATATGTGAAAGTGCTTGGCACTTTACAGTTTCCCTTAGATGCTCCTTGTGAGTTGGATCCCACAGCTCTTAGAGGAATTATTAACTCAATTTGAACATGAGTTGCCTTCCTCATGAAACAATTATACATTAATTTTAACTGACAACACTGACAACTAAAGATATTGTTCAAATAGGTTTCAATATGTTTTTATCCAGAACTTTTATGGCTCTGTTGTAGATCATTCTTAATGGGTTTATTGGGTTGACTGTAGCTTGAGAATCTACAGTGAGGTTCTACAGTAGCCCAGGTGAGAAAAGATTATGGCATGCATGAATGTGTTTGCTGCATGAACAGGTAACGTTTCTGATCAGTCTGAAAGTATGTCAGTTTGCCTTTGCCACTCTCTCCAGTCCAAAACTAAATGTCTTGACCATTGATTTTTATATGTAATTTTTCCACAGAATCTGGATTATTTTCCAAGTCACTGTCCATAACCAATAAATTGGCAGAAGATTTGGAGATGAATAAGAGCTTATTTTGGCCATTGACACTGACATCTGTGACCATTATCCTTCTCTGAAGCTTTGATAAAGTGATTGGTTCAGTTACACAAGAAAGTACAAAACCTGCTGTAATGAGAGACGTCATTACGCCGCCTGTCAGTGAGGCTCACGTTTTTTCACGGTGCTTCTTATGATGCAGTGAAAGTGATGGAGAAATGCAAGTGGTCGGCATAACAACAGGAGTCAGGTGTCGCTTACACGTGCGTGCGCAATATTGGTATTCATCACTGCTCCGTTGGAGACATTTGTAAAAGCAGATGAAAGAATGAGTCTTTTGTGCGCATGCGTAAAAGGGAAAGCATTCACTCAATATGACTCGTCTCTGATATTTCACTTGCAAACCTGTTATTAGCCTAATTGAATAAAAGCAGCCTAAAACGAGTGAAGTTTGCGCAGAAAACCCAAGCGCCTTTAGATACGAAGGCGTTAATATGATCGTGCGCTCAGAGGGTTGCATGGGGGAGGGGACCCCTGCGCATCACTGAGTGTGTGTGGATGGCGTGGGCTTCTCTCCTTCCTCCAAACCGCACAGCATCATCACCAGCTCCACTCGGTTCACACCAACAGCGGCGTACGCACCGCCATCCTCTTTCCTGTCCTCATCATCTCATCTCCGGCTCAAGGGGGACACGTACGTCGCACGGATCGAGGTAAGATTCAATACCTTTTTTATTTTATCTAAACATTTTTTTTATTTTTGTCACGACTCCGTGTATTTCACACCAATTATTTTCTGAATGAAGACATCAGGAAGAAAACGCGACGATGGGCGTGTTGCTTCTCACAGTAATTATAGATCGATTTGGAGACGATGGCCTTTATTCTAATGCAAGTCGTGACAACCCGCTGGAAGTCAGTGTGATTTCTATGAATGATTTCACAGCAGACAATCGGCTAATAATCGTCAGGGATTTGTGACAGATTTGAGTTTTAATCCGGATTTATCTTTGTACTCTGAAAATTGGCCTGTTGGGCCTTTAGCCAGTCATGACTGCTCAAGAGCCGTCCATTTGCTGCCATTGAACGCATATTAGAGTTACTGTGGCATATAGTAAACATCCTCCACGAAATAATCTGGTTTACTCTGACTAAGGAACCCTCGAGGAAGGTTGTAGCTATTTCTTTGACGACGTTATCTTCAGGTGTTCAGATTAACCATCGCGATATTTGGCAGATAGGAATCTCCCGATGCTTTTAATAGCATTTGATGTGATCTCTGGTTTCTTTGGCCTTGGAATGAAATGGAGAGTAGTAAGGCAATGATGATTGATTTTTAACGGAGAAAGGAGGGACGAAAGAGGCATTATAAATGAGCTGGGCTGCTTAAAATACAGTGACATCCTCATCCCCCTCTGCTCTCCCCCCCTCGTTGATCCTGGGGCCTGCAATGACAGCGCTGGGCTGTGAGGCTGGACAGAGCTAGTCAACTGACAACAAGCACGAACGACAAAAGTGGACCTAATGCCATTTGAGTCTTCGTGGGTTTAACATTATCATTTGAGTTTTCCCTTTGCAATACTGACATTTTTATTGACAACATTAAAGGCATTGTCATTCCCATAACCATTATTGGCCTATTAGCAGTAAAGCCTAATACTGACTGGAATTAAAACAGTGCCCAATGGTGCGGCTCAAAATGTATTTTGCAATAGCAGTAGCCTTTGACTTGAGATATGTTACTTTCACCTGGTGCCACTAACCTGTTTGACTTCACCAAATGAAAAGATTGAACAGCGTATATATAAAACCTAACAAAGATACAATTTTGAAAATATTACTTTGCAATATATATATATATATATATACTGTTTTTGTTACATTTGTGATAGTTTTGCCTTATATTGTGTAGTCACTCAAACAGCAAAGGTCCAGTAAGGCATCTCAAGTAAAAATTGGTTTGTTTGCCGTGTAGTTTTCCATCTCCTCGTACGTCTTTCCACTGATACTACCTCCCTCTGGAGCATTACTTGATGCATGTTTGTGTTTCGTCTGTCTCGCAAAGTGATTACAAACCTCTAAGTGCTCAAGCTCCAGATATTATTAGGTTAGAGTGGTGGTCTGACCAGGCCCACATGGATGGCTTTTCATCATACATGTTGTTGTTGTACATACTAAAGCAGGTAATTTGCATAAAAATGGCAAATGAGGCGTTGGATGCTGACACCAGTGACGATATCGCACCAAATGTTGTCTGTATTACACTTCAGCTCTTTCTTTGTTCTGAGTGAGACAAGCCATTGGGGAAATGATTCATGTTTGGCACCATTCTCAAAAACACTTCTGTACAAGGCAGGTTCTCATTAGCCTAAGATCTGGAGTTTCTGTTGCGCTTATGTTTCAAGAGTTTTAAGTTTACACAGTTAATTCTTTGCACTGTTGCTTTTTGTAATGGAGCAGAAAATCAGTCTATGGGTTTTTTGGAAACCTCCTGGTACATACCACTGCTGTACTTATAAGATTTCACAATACACAACTTCTCTTCCTAAAAGCTTTAACAATGGTAGTTGTGTGTGTGTGTGTGTGTGTATGCAATTGTAGTTTCTGCCTACTCCACCGTCTACTTTATCCTTCTGTACAGAAAATCAAGAAGATCCAAATATTGTTAAACCAAGCTAAATATCTGAGGCAAGAAATCATTAGTAAATGTTGACTATCACTGTAGTAACCCAACAACATTGTATATTCAGATTTCGGTATTTGTGACCCTTTACATTGCTGAATGGGTTTTATAGTATATCACTATTACAGTTTTGAAAATATTGTCTAAAATTTTCATAAAGAGAATGTTTTGTAATTGTCTGAATAATAGTAAGATTGGAGATTTAAAGTTTAGGCCTAACAGTAGCACAATATAAAACCAAACTCAACTAATACCCGTGCTTTATTTTCCATGGCTTTAGCCCTGTCACCACTGAGCCGTTTTACTGGAGGCTATCGTCCTGCTGTATACCTGGCAAACACTCACATCTCTCAGGCCGTTATTGCTGTCAGGGGCTGTTTTTTGCAAGTGAGGTCAAAGTGAGCGTGGCCTCTGTGTCTGCCAAACAAACGTAAAGTGACGTGTTATTTTATTGCCTGCTGCTCCAAGGCTCTCACATTGAATACTACAGAAGAAAAAAAAAACTGATGGTTGGATGGATCAACAGTGAGGCTCCTACATGTTTCTACAGACAACATGGTTCTTTGAAAAACAGTTTCCAGGATATTTTTTAATTTCATGCCTCATTTCCAGGAGCATACAGTTTAATTACAAACTGTTTACAGCTTCATTTCCTTAATTTGTGAAGCAGCAATGCACATTATTTATTTTGCCACAACCCTTTATCATGACCATGGCTGACATTTTACTACCTTCACTGTGCTTGGCTGACCTGAAGATGAGGTACTATTAGACAACCACACAGACATTAAAAACTGATGTTATTTCTTTTAAAGCATCGTTTGAGCCACATAAGTTTTAAGTTGTACTTACTAAAAATACAGGGTTTTTCTTTCTGCAACAAAAAAAGAAAAAAAGCCATGTTTCTTTACTTTGCGTTCAGGGCTTGATGTGTCAGCCCCAAATTATTACAGAGGCCATCTGCGGCGCAATACAAGCCTGCAGGGCCCATCAAGCAACAGGTGCAGTCTTGAAATAGACTGTTAAAGGCTGGTGAAGTGGGTGTGTTAGTTTGTTATATGAGGGTAAAGTGAAATGTGCGATGTGACATCATTTGTATGTGGCCTTTGAACATTTAATTGTTCCTCTGTCCCCAGATATTTAAGTCTACTCTTGAGAGACTTTGAGTGAAGTTTCCAACAGTGAGGTACAACCTGACTAAACTGAAGCTCAGGTGACCTCTCCACTAAGTCTCCAACTGTTTTTTGCCTCACCTGCACCTCGCCAAAATGGAGGACAGCTACCAGAACCGGACTGCCTTCATCAAAGGTGCCAAAGACATTGCCAAAGAAGTCAAGCGGCAAGCGGCAAAGAAGGTCGGCCGCTCGGTTGACCGCGTGACTGATGAGTACAGCAAACGCTCCTATAGCCGTTTTGAAGAGGACGAGGATGGAGAGGACTACCCCGTGCAGGGGAGCCAGGATGGTGGCTATTACCGCGGCGACAGCCAGGCTAATGACGATGAAGGAGGCCACAGCGACTCCACAGAAGGCCACGATGAGGATGATGAGATCTATGAGGGCGAATACCAAGGCATTCCCAGGGCAGACTCTGGGAAGGGGAGCTTGGCTGGAGGTCCCGGGTCGGTCAGGGCCGGAGCGCAGCAGTTTACGGATGTTGGAGTGTCAGAGGCAGAGAGAAGAAAGGACCAGGAGGAGCTGGCTCAGCAATATGAGACCATCCTACAGGAGTGCGGCCACGGGAAGTTCCAGTGGTCTCTGTATTTTGTGCTGGGGCTGGCACTGATGGCGGACGGAGTGGAGATCTTTGTGGTGGGGTTTGTACTCCCCAGCGCAGAGAAGGACATGTGCCTGTCTGAGCCAAACAAAAGCATGCTAGGTATGTCTTTATTTAAACAGAATATACTACTATTGTGTGATTGGTTTATGCATCTCGCTCCTTTTTGTCAACCTTCAATAAGGATAGCAGCAAATGGCAGTGGGGCTCGGCTATAATGTCAAATACAGACCACAAATAACAGACTGCAAATAATATAGACAAAGGCCTATTAAACAAATATGTCTATAACAAAGAATCTATGTCCCACTGAATACTGACAACACCCAAACTAGAGAAATACATCTATTTAAAAATGTAATTTGTGTTTTATAGAAATTCAGAAAACGTATGTGCATTCCTGAATTGTACTGCTAAAACAAATGGCATCTAGTCTTTTGGAAATTTACTTGACAAGTCTGTATTTTTCCTCAGGTCTGATTGTATACTTTGGAATGATGGTGGGGGCGTTCTTGTGGGGTGCCCTCGCAGACCGGATTGGCCGTCGCCAGGCACTCCTCATCTCTCTGTCCATCAATAGCATCTTCTCCTTCTTCTCCTCCTTCGTCCAGGGCTATAGCACATTCCTGTTTTGTCGACTTCTCTCTGGTGTTGGGTAATTGCAATGATTATCTCTATAACATTAACACACTAATTACTAAACACTACAGTTACTACTTTGTTTTTGTGAAGTAGCAAATTGATGTGTTAATCTTTTTATCATCAATTATTCAGTTCAACGCCCAATAGTGCATTTATTCTGTCACATAAATCTCCTTTTCTCTGTTCCGTCTGACTGTCTTCAAAGGGGAAGGGTCACACATGGGCTCAGATGTTTTATTTTCTGTTACAGGATTGGTGGCTCTATTCCCATTGTGTTTTCCTATTATTCCGAGTTTCTGTCCCAGGAGAAGCGTGGCGAGCACCTCAGCTGGCTCTGCATGTTTTGGATGATTGGAGGAATATACGCCTCGGCCATGGCTTGGGCCATTATCCCACATTACGGTGAGTTAATAAAGCCTTCTCTTGAATTCACAATGTGGTCAAGTCTGAGCATCTGTAATCTTCTTTTCAATCTTCTGCTGTCATGTCTTGTTACTGTGATGGATTGCTGTGTGAATTTGCATTTGGACCTATCTAGATGCCATATTTACCTCTGCCTAATCTATATATTCAGTATATTTGGAACTTTTAGGCCAATCTCACCTATGCAAACATTATATCTGTGACATTTTATTCAGAAGTAATTTCTTTGGCATCCTGTATAGTGTTTCTAACTTTAAATTCTGCTAATGAATGCATTTCCATGTCTCTGTGAGAAATAACACATAAGTGTTGCTGAGTTATAGTCCTCTAGTACAGGTCACTATATTTATTCCTCTGTTACATTCAACAAAGACAGCCATGTTTAATCTATAGTCGACAATAACCACGTTGACATTTTAATATCTGTGCAAATGCTTGAAAAATGCATCACAGTCGACTGGTACCAGTCTTGGTTCAGTCTATCTTGAAAGCATGTCTGTGGAAGCATAAGGTTCAAGTTTTTTTATTAGACTCCATGTTTACTGACTCTTGATTTCTCACTTCCCCAGAGGCATTTGTCACATAGAATAACCCACACATTCATTTTGTACGTTGATTTTTTTTTCATGTGGCTGTGAGCTGATGGTAACAATGTCTTTCTCTTGGTTTTGTCTCAGGATGGAGTTTCCAGATGGGCTCGGCCTATCAGTTCCACAGCTGGCGTGTGTTTGTGTTAGTGGCTGCGTTTCCTTCTGTTGCAGCCATCGCTGCCCTCAGCGCTATGCCAGAGAGCCCACGCTTCTACCTAGAGGTCAACAGTAAATGGATGTGACTTTTAAAATGACAGGGAGAGATGTTTGTATAAAGCATAACATCCAGACGTTGTGTCTTAACAGAACGGAAAGCATGATGAAGGCTGGATGATTCTGAAGCAGGTCCATGACACAAACATGCGAGGCAAGGGGCATCCAGAGAGGGTCTTCTCTGTGAGTATGAGTCAAATACACATTTAGTTTCAGCACTGGATTTATATCAGACACATTGGATCATCACATGATGTCAATAAACATTACATACTGGTAACAATGAAGCATGTTTTATCTGCAAAAATATAAAAAGCAGTACCTAATACAATTATACAAAAATTATTTAAATAGAATTTTATATAAAAATGTTACAAGCTGAAGAAGTTTAAGGGGGCTAAAGGTTGGTTGTACAGTGTTTTATTACGATACCATTGGTGTCTCATAATAATAACTGTTTATTGAGTGAGCTGGAATAGCCTTAGCTGGTCGTCTCATCTCCATCTTAATTAAGACCATGACGTCTGGCATTAAATGAGGTCCTGAGCGTGCTCTGTCTTCTACCTTCAAGGTCACCACTATTAAAACCGTGAAGCAGATGGATGAGTTGGTGGACACTGGCACAGACACTCCGGTCTGGCAGCGCTACAGGCTGAAGATTGTGAGCCTCTCCCACCAGGTCAGTGAGGTCCACATGGGATCACATTTATTTGCAAAAAGCAAATAAAGCACAACACACATTCCTGTCAATGGCAGAAGGGGCAAAAATAAAACCTTGGTTCTCCGTCCTGCAGCTAATTAATTTTAAATATTCACTAGTCGCTCTTTGTTACAGCATGTTTAGGAAGGTCCATGTTATGAAGTATAGGTTTCATCCTGCTTCAGCACATCATCCACGATGTCCTACTTCCTTCTCATCTGTGAAATCATGCTGCAGAGAAAAACTAATTAGCCTCAACTACATTATCAAAGATGTACATAATGTGTGGCCTAATACATGCAATAAAAGATTATTTCTGTGTAGGAGTGAATCGTGTTCGCTAAAAATTTGTTTTCGCATCTATCGAGTGAGCTTTAGTTGGGGATTGTAATTTGCATTGAGGCTCTGTACACGCCTACATCTTTTTCTCAAACTCTATCAACCTACTTGTTGTCTAAAGCTTCAATACTTGGCATCATATCTTGTCAGAAAATAACTTAGAAGAATCATTTCTTCTTTCATTGTTTCAGATTCGTAATAACATTGTGGCCTGCTTCAGCCCAGAATACAAGCGAACAACTTTCATGCTTATGGCTGTTTGGTTTAGCATGTCTTTCAGGTATTGATAATATTGAATGTTTATGTTAATGCATTTGATTTTTATTTTATTATGCGTCCTTTTTATTATCCCATCATGTGATCTGTCTGCAGCTACTACGGTCTGACAGTGTGGTTCCCCGACATGATCAAATACATCCAAAAGCAGGAATATGAGTCAAAAACTAAGACCTTCACCAAAGAAAGAGTAGAGCATGTCACATTCAACTTTACCCTTGAAAACCAAGTGCATCGCCAAGGATACTACTTTAATGATAAGTGAGTAGTGCCTTGAATGTGCCTAAACTATACGGGAAATGCTTTGCTGATGTTTCAATGTGAATATTACAGGTTTTTGAATCTGAAAATGAAGTCCATGGTGTTTGAGGACTCTGTTTTTGAGGAGTGCTACTTTGAGGACATCACATCCACGCACACCGTTTTCAGAAACTGTTCTTTCATTGCCAGCTTATTTTACAACACAGGTAAACCACCAAATCATGTCCAATCAACCAAAAACTGATGATAATATTGACTATCTTGTTATTGTGGCGTCTGTAAGTTTGTGGGAACAAATATATAATTTTATGGATCAGATCATTTTAAAACTGTTGTGTTACAAACGATAGGTGCCACATTCTCTGTTTCTGAACTTTAGGGCGGTCATACAGTGATGCCTGAATATAAAAGTAGTATGGAAGGCTGATATGTATAGAATATATACATTTGACTTGTTTAGTTTAGATCTGAATCAAGGCCCTTTCGAAAAAGGATAACAGATCCTCAAGCTATAAACTTATATCCATTGCCATACAAAATGTGGTTTGTTTAAAACATTGGGCAAGAAAATGGACATGTATTCAAATTATTTAATCAAAGCCCTTTATTAATATTAGATAGTTGTGATGTCATCGCTGTAGAGAAAAGACTAGGAAGAAAATTTGCATTATCCTAAGGTTTAAGTTGAGGCTAGCACATATGTACAAATAATAATAATTCATAATCATAAGTGTGTTTAAAAGGTGTTACCCAATGGAAATTGTTAAACAGCTGCTGTCTCTGCCTAAAGTGATAACAAGAGAAAGAGCAGGATGGCAACCATAGTAACATCTGTTGGTGGTAACCATGGGTTACAGTTCATCAAGTGTCACCATAGCAACGTAAACAAATCCGGAGTGTGGGGGTGTGTTTGTTGCATAATGAGATTTAAAAAAACAAACTCACCCTGGGAAAGTTACACCTGTGTTTATACAGATGTAGTTGAATGTTTTTGTGTTTTAATGTTGAGTTTACTAATTAATCTTCACATTGTTGAATTGTTATATTTCGATTCTGTTCTCATAAAATCTTGTCTTTTTTCATCAGATTTGTTCAAATACAGGTTTGTCAACTGTAAACTTATCAACAGCTCATTTATACACAACAAAGAGGGCTGCATGCTCGACTTCAGTGACGACTTCAACAATGCCTACATGATTTACTTCGTGAACTTCCTTGGCACTCTGGCCGTGTTGCCAGGCAACATTGTCTCAGCTCTATTAATGGACAAAATTGGCCGTTTAAGAATGCTTGGTGGGTAAATGTTATGAGACAGCTCAACTCATTTGAGGCTGATGAAGCGATGACTTTATGTAATTGTCATTTCTCTCTTCAAACAGCGGGGTCCAGTATCATTTCGTGTGTCAGCTGTTTTTTCCTCATGTTCGGCAACAGTGAGTCAGGAATGATTGCTCTTTTATGTCTGTTTGGGGGCATCAGCATCGCCTCGTGGAACGCCCTGGATGTGATCACAGTAGAGCTTTACCCCTCAGATAAAAGGTAACAAACAGGCAGATGACTGAGTTCATTATGAGTTGTCTTAAAGCATATTGATCCTCATAAAGCAGGTAATTAGTATTTAAAAGTTCAGATTTTTCTTTTATATTTGTCACGGTAATAAACCAAATGCTGTCTTAATAGTGTCTGCATTTGGAAATACTATAAAAAGGGTATCTTATATTTTACTACAGCTGTAAACGGTGTGGCCACTGTAGTGTTTGTAAAGATTTCAGGTTTTCCTTCAGACTCCATACTACTTTTTTCTCCAAACAGTGCTACCAGTGCTTAAGCTGCCTTTAAGGACTGTGTATTAATTACCAGACACTGCTTTTGCCCTCTAGATAAGATAAGCTTTATTTGTCACATGCACAGTTACACCTAGTACAATGCACAGTGAAATGTATTTTGTACTTTACAAAATTAGATTTCAATTTATTTAAAAACATTGTAGATCTGATTTGGTCTAAGAAACTATAATAAAATAATGATAAAAACAACCAATTTACATTCCTTAATTTGTTGTGTGTCTAATATACTAGGTAACAGTAAATACCTCATCTAATAATGTTTTTAACTTATTTACGTATTTACTTCTTGTCTTTAGGACCACAGCTTTTGGCTTCTTGAACGCTCTCTGTAAACTGGCGGCTGTATTAGGCATCAGCATTTTCCAGTCTTTCGTGGGCATCACCAAAGCAGTACCCATCATATTTGCTGCTGGTGCACTTGCGGCGGGCAGTTTCCTGGCCACAAAGTTACCTGAAACACGAGGCCAAGTGCTGCAGTAAAACCACGAGGAGCACCAGTTGGGGGCAGCACAGTACAGCTAGAGCTTTGGACATCCCTGAGCACTTCGGTGCTGCCCCATCAGAGAACAAGCTGACTGCCACTTTCCCATTGTAAGCCCAGAATCCTTTGAAATTTGCTCCATCCCACAGAGATTTACAGAAGAGCACACAGCACAGTCTACACTGGAAATGAAAACTTTATTTTAGCTGCACATTAAGAAATTGTGTGCTGCTTGAGTAAAATATACATTTCTGGGGGTATTATGGAAAAACAGTGGTCAAATGAAAGGCTGAGACTGACAAAAGCCATCTGAGGGGAGATTATTTTTGAGATATAATTGCTGTGTAATGTTTCTTTTCTGGTTTTGTCCCAGTGACTGGTTTAGACTACAGTACTTTAAGATGTCTCCTTGACTTTTAATCACTGCCTCAGTTTTTAAAATACTATTGAAACATTCCACATATGCTTGATAATCTAGAAATATGGATTATAACATTGGCCTGGTCCCTTTCTGTGTATTTTCTTAAAACCTCAAAAACAGTTCAAGATGCATTTCACAGGATTCTCTGTTGTAAATGGGAGCTAGTTTGTGTTTAGTGTGTTAAACTGTCGTCTTTCTCTCCTGTTGTTTACAGCTGTGGCAGTGTGACATGTGCAGGACTTTTGTTGGACGGTCTAAATGCAAATAGAGCAGAGATTAATGGTTGCTATGTGAGAGTGATTACATACGTTTATGTGTCATTAGATATATGTGGCCGAAAGAAAGTGGCTACTGTAGGCCTTTTAATCTTTTAATTCAAACCACTACAACAATGTAAACATTAAAATTATTACAGTGGAAAAGAGGACAGCCATTACAATCCCTAAAAGAAAGCTACTTAGCTAATAGCTTGTTAGCTCTCACACTCAAAAGCTAACCAAAGCTAAACCCCCAGAGCTAAGCCATTTTTGCTAGTTAGCCTACATTTTAGCACAACATAAAAAATGTTTTAAAACTTTAGCAGATGTAGCTTGTTAGCTCTCACACGCAACAATTTGTGCTCTAAAGCTAACCAAAGCTAAGTTCCCAGAGCCATGTCGTCTGTGCTAACTAGCCTACATTTTAGCATAACAAATCTTTAGCAGCTATAGCTTGTTAGCTCTCACACTCAATAATGTGTGGTCAAAAGCTAACCAAAGCTAAACCCCTAGAGCTAAGCCATCTATGCTAACTAGCCTACATTTTAGCACAACATTAAAAAAATAAAATAATTCAAAACTTTAGCAGCTATAGCTTGTTAGCTCTAAGTCACTCAGGTGTGTTGAAATGTTAACACTTTGTAAGACAGACATGTTAGCCAAGGTTACATTCTCAACGCCATTTTGGAAGAAAATAGCCTACCAATTGATTTTTGATATTCTCTATTATACTAGAGTTGCTTCAGTCTTGCATGTGTGTCTACTCTATTATTCTAAATAAGTGGACCTTAAGTTGTTTTTTGTTTGTTTTTTATTTTTTGTTGTTTATAATTGTTTATTATACAACTTAAACTCCACATTCCAGTCAATACCCCTGATTCCTGATAGGCCACATATCTTAATTAATATTAAGAATTCATACTATGGTATGAATTAAGACCAGAACAAAAAGAGGAGCGCTAAAAGAGTCCTCTAAATTTAACGTTGTAGCACAAAACAATAGGATATGTCATTACTCAAAAGGGCTCATGCTGAAAAACAAATAGTGCTCTCTATTAAAATGTAATCTGCATTAATTTGGCCACAATTACTTTGGTGCCATTGTTTATACATATCACTACTTAGGTATGAGTTCTCCAAAGGTGTACATCAATTTCTGTGCTGACAATCAATGAGGGAGTGCATGGATGCCACTGCTGTCGATAGTTTGAATGCTGGATGAATGTTGTGTTGTGTGTGACTTGTGCGTCATGTCCAACTGCACGTGTGTTGATGTTGGAGCATTTCGATTGTCAGTGTGTGAGCCTCTTGCCATTGATAGTAGCCTACTTTTCAAATACTAAAAAATAACTGTGGCTCGCAGTCAGTTTTTCAAAAGCAATTTAGACCAGTCTTGTTAAACCCATACTGACAGAAAAAGAAACATTTTTGGTATAACTAACAGTAATAGTAGCAGTATTATTATCTCAGTGGGGAAATTCATTGTTTGCAGCTGCCACCAGGGGGCGCCCAGGCTAATTTGTATTCCTCTAAAAGGATAACTGTCTGAGCTAGTCTGATGCTATTGTGTTGCATAGTTTATGCAACTCCCATAACAGTAACAGGTCATTTTGAGTACTGCACTAGCTCAGGACTCCCCCTTCTGGTTCAAAGTAAAAAGCTTTATAAAGATTAAAGTGAAGTCAAATGTGTAAAATGAACTAAAGTCTAAATTACGTTTGTGAAACTGGCACGAGCCTCAACCTCCTCGTTTCTGTGTGTTCGTGCCTTTTCACACAATGACTGCATGTGGATCAAATCTGTAATTGCTTTGTTTGTGTCATTACCAAACAAGCAGATTACTTGTTTTAATTCTAAATGCCTGGTCTGTATTGTGTGACTCAAAATGCTCTGTTGCATATTTTTCTACTTTTTTCTGTTGCTGTATTTTCATCCCTGTGATGATAAATACAGCTCAGTTGGGGACCATGGATTATCTTTACATGACAAGAAGAGGAAACGCAATATATGCAGTGTCAAATTTTAATGTTGCCGTTCTTCATCATAATAGACCTGGGTGCTCTTTTGCTGATAGCACAGCCTTTAGAAAACACTCCCATTTAAAGACAGTGGATCTCAGTGATGGTTTCAAAGAAAAAGGCCCATTCCTCTGTTAAATAAATAAAAAGACATGACAAAATGATCCAAAACCCACCCCCTTTTTAACCTTCCGTCTTCTGATCGTGACGCATGTTTGTAATTGTATTGTCTGACTTCTTGGACGTCCTGTATGCCAGCCATTTTTGTCTAAAAGCAAGAACTAGTGTTTTCATTGTTGTATGATGACATAGATTTGTTGCTTGCAGTGATTGTTTTTGATCAAAGTGGGTTTAAAATTTGGTAAAACTATGAGTATGTGTTCTGAAAGTTTGTGGTGACTGTGCTCCTTGTCAACCTTGGACCCAGATATTTATAAAAATATATAAATATACTATAGCCTATGCCTAAACGTCTGAGGAGGATCGAAATGTGCAATTCCTCTCCCACAAAAGGAGACACTCTTCAAATACTAAATATAATGAATTTTGTCTGGATAAAAGGGGAAGCCATAGCAATAAAGTAGAGCTTTCCCTTTTAAGGTTCTGCAGAGTTTAATAAAAGGGGCCGGTTTGTCAACTCATCAAAAGAGCGCCCTCTGTCAAATTGAAGCTCTTGTCCAAAATGTAAAAGTTTACTATTTAATGTGACTATGTGTAAAGTTTCATTCTATATATATATATATATATATATAAAATGTATAGATTATCAAATGGTAAATGGTTATATCTGTAACAATGACAGTATAGCCTGAAGACATCCCATCACATTGTGGGATGGAGGACTTCCCTGGCCTGGTTCCTGCCTCTACTTTTGTGCACACCGTCCCAGATAAATCCTTCAAATAAAAAAAAAAAGGCTCAACCCATGCTGGAAAACAACTCCCAAGTGTGGAGTCATGCAATGATCCACTGTTGTTGGACTAAGAGTTTCTGATTGCATTTCCTTTAGTTTGACTCTAACCTGTTTATTAAAACTAAATGTGAGTTCACTTCAGAAATCAGTGTACCGTGTGTAGAAATTGTAGATGTTTGTATGTGAAAATATGGCATTTGTGGAACAAAAGATTAAGGAAAACATTTCCAAAAAAGTTCAATATGGCACAGATTTATTGTGTATTGTCTTTGTGTTTTGTAAATGAAGACCTGAAAATCTTGGTACATTCAGTATTTATTACTTTGATATTTACTTTAGTGATGCTGAAAAAGGTGCTGTATTATTTTAATGTGAGTTGTTAATTATGCTGGGTTTGCACTTGGTGCCATTTATCCAGTTTGAAAACTATAAACCATATGGAAATAAACTTCAAACAATGTCTGCAATGACATTGCTTTTTCCTTTCTTAGATGAAACAGTTGGGTCAAACAAATTTAGTGTAGTGTCCACAATATGTTACCCTGGTTTTAAGTTCACTGGTTCAAACCCCTGAGGAGGGCATGTATGTATTGCCATGAATAATTACCAAACAGTCAGAAAGGTTACTTAACATAATTATTTCATGTGACAAGCATGTCAAGATATTCAGTTACTCCAATGGGAGCAAAATCAAAAACAGTTCAACGTGTCCAAGCCAAGGCAGTGTACACAAAGCCATTCATATTGTTGTCCAGCTCTGTATAAGACAGTTGACTTCTCCCTCAATAGACAGTCAAGTACAAGTAGAATATCAAATGTTCAATTTATTTAAAAATTACATGATGTAGTTCCATTTGTGCAGCAATGAAGTATGGTGTCCAAACATCACATGTTTGGAAAACAAGCATACAGAGTTATGCCACACTGGTTCTTTTTGTTTCGAGCCATCTTAACGTAGCCACCGTCGCCATATGCTGTGCCCCAGCTTAAAAAAAAAATATATATATATATTTTTGACCCATTTTAGTTTTGCTCAAGCTACCAAGTTGTATCTATGATACTCTTTTCATTGGTAGGATTAATAGTTCAGTTAAAACATATTGGATCAAATTTAAACCTTAGAGGATTAGATGGAATGACCTATATAGCTTAAACAGCGCAACACTTCCAAACCTGTTTTTGACCAGCCAGTATTCCTGCCCCTCTTCTGTGCCATAGCCCACAACCAAGACCCCATGGTTCACTGAGTGGGTGCAAGTATTGTCCCTGTAAACGCCTGTAAGCAACAGGAGGTACAATACACAGCAAAATTAATCTCAGCTTTGTCTAAAAATCTACATTTTACCCAAATTACTCACCACTTCTGTAAAAGACAAACTTTGGTCTTGAAGCATCAATAGCAACAGAAATAGGCCCAATAGTTGCGACAGCCACCTTTAAAGCATGCTCATCTCCTTTGGGTAACAAAGTGTAGTTTGTGCAGTTTGCAGCACGATGGTCTGGGTCGTATTTGCAGTGACCCCGCTAAAAAGAAGTCGTTTGTTCAGTCACTTGTTAGAGATAGAAGATCATTACAACCTCACCTTGGCTCGATATGGATAAGAAACATCTGCAGCAATGCCTTGGTTTTTCATCACATATTTGAAGGCATTTGCCATAAAGCCTCCTTGGCAGCCACGGTTTCCATATTTTGAAGAGCAGTCCACAAGGTTTTGTGTGCTCAAGGACATCAGGACACCAGTGGTCCTCTTTAGTTGTGCTTCAAGAGCACCAGCAGCACTAAAGGCCCAGCATGAGCCACACGAGCCCTACAGGATTAAGGGGTTTTATAATGAATGGCCATACTGAGACAGCTCTTAAACTCTAGAGGTAATAGCCCCACAGTGGGATAGATAAGCCATTAAACAAATAGCCAAATATGGTGTGATTAGCCTGAGTCACCGATTTATACCATGTTGCAGTTGTTGCTTCACTTTTGCTTAATTAAAACATTAGCCCCTCACCTGTGTTTTGACCTCAGTCACAAAGCCCTTTTTTCTCCAGTCCACTGAAGATGGCAGAGACACATTTACGTCAAATTTGAACTGACCCCTTTCAAGATCTGAGGGCACTTTCAAACCAAACAGGGTAGTTTGAATTTCCTCTGACGTCTTTTAAAAAAAAAAAAAAATTGAAGGCATTCTTAAGTCAGATATAACATGCAACTATACAAGATAATTACACAGGATTTTCAAACTCACTAGATCACTAAAATGATTTATTCCCAGCTCATAGGAGTGTAGACCCAGGGATGTTTCCAGATTATGGACATTAATCATCTCCAAGTTATATTCCCATATCTTTCTGCGATCCAAGTCCTCGATCTGGTCAAACAGAGAACATCCACTGCATTTCAAGCTAGTTTTCAATGAGTACAAACTCTCTTAAGATCTCTACCTGGTGAGAATAGACCTTGTTGTGCATCTTCTTCCATAGCTCCCAGTGCAGGTCTAGATTGTAATTGACAGCAGCCACTGCAAATCCAAACCACAAGACTAAAAGCAGGCTTTGAAACATTATGGCGTAGACTGGCGCCCGTGGCCCTGCGTGCACTGCGGTATGGTTTGAACTGCCCAGGTTCAGAACTCACAGTCTGATTGGACAGCTTTTATAGCTCACCTCACCAGCTGATGTCAATAAACATAATGACAGTGGCTACTCCTCAGTGCACACTTTACTGAGATACAGGCAAGATTAAGAGTAGTTATACCAATTACTTTTAATGTTTAAAAAATGTGGTATACATCTGAACAAAAAGAAAATATTTAGTCAATAATATCACCTCAAAATAACACTCTTTGCATTCTTCTGTCTTGTAATATATATTTGACATGTCAAAGTAAAAGGCCTTTTTTTTCTTGTTCTTATTCCTTGTTTCTACAGCTTCCCTGAGAGGACAAATTTTCTTTTTAAGCACACATTTTTGCTTGAAGGCTTATGAATTAGCTGTTAAAGTATGATCTGGTACAAGTATCTCTGCTTCAGCTTAATGTACATTGTACGCTGTCCTAATGAAAACATGCATGAATTAAAGTAAATTTATATTATCACTAGATTTGTTCATAGACACAAACATAAAAAACATGCCCCCAAAAAAGGCCTCTCCGTTGTGATAAACAAAATCAGCCATTGAAATACAAACACAAGGGGAAAAAACAAGACAAATAGGAAAACAGAAATACAAAAATTTGTCACCACAGTTCAATGGTGTAGCCTACTGCTTTTTATTTATTACCACAACAAATCATTTTATTTAGGCGTATTGTTTGTATATAGGAAAACCCAAATTGCATTTTAAAAGACAAAAAAACATTTCTTATCATGTTTTACAGTGTGGGATAGACAGCAAATGTAGCAATGCCACAAGCGTTGTTCTTATTGCGAGCAATGCGGATGTAGCCTCCTTCCCCCCACCCTGTGCTCCAACTGAAATTACAAAAGCACAAATTTCACACAAGCCACTTCTTTTACAACATGTTTTTTACTCAAGAAGTTACTTCTACCTGTTTTTGACAAGCCAGAAGTCTTGTCCCTTGTCACTGCCATAGCCAACTATGAGAACAGCGTGGTTTATCAAATTGGACCCGCATTTAGGATCATTGTACACGCCTAACAGACGGATACAATTGTGTGCACATTAGTAATCAGGATATATTATCTATCTATCTATCTATCTATCTATCTATCTATCTATCTATCTATCTATCTATCTATCTATCTATCTATCTATCTATCTATCTATCTATCTATCTATATATCTATCTATCTATCTATCTATATATATATATATATATATATATATATATATATATATATAAAACCAGCACTAATATATAAAACCAGCACTAATCACTAGCACTGAGGCCCACCTCCTCTGTAGAGATGAAAAGATGGCAGCATGGCATTCACAGCCACAGCCACTGGCCCCACATTTGCCACAACGGCCTGCAGAGTTTTCTCATCTCCACTTGGAAGCACATGGAAATTAGAGCAGTATCCAGCCTTGCCTTTCACCGAGTAGCGACAAATCCCATTCTGAAAAACACATGGATTGGTGCAGATTAAAGTGTACGTGTTGTGATTTTATATTAAAATGATCTGCATTGCATTCATTATTCATGCTTTAAATTAATAGCATGAGGTAAAAGCACATTTTGACACACTTTTTCAATCACAGCTACAGGCTCACAGTGTAGAGATACTTTATACTTAATTGTCACATAAATAGGCAAATAATTAGGAGTGTGTTATGCTTTAGCAATGTTTATTCCTTGAGTTTTGAGGCTGTCAGTAAAATAACTTTAAGTTTTAAAATAACCTGGTGTTCGTGTTGTTTACCTGGTGTTCATGTTGTTTACCTGGTGTTCGTGTTGTTTACCTGGTGTTCGTGTTGTTTACCTGGTGTTTGTGTTGTTTACCTGGTGTTTGTGTTGTTTACCTGGTGTTGATGTTGTTTACCTGGTTTTCGTGTTGTTTACCTGGTGTTCGTGTTGTTTACCTGGTGTTCGTGTTGTTTACCTGGTTTTCGTGTTGTTTACCTGGAGTTTGTGTTGTTTACCTGGTTTTCGTGTTGTTTACCTGGAGTTTGTGTTGTTTACCTGGTGTCCGTGTTGTTTACCTGGTGTTCGTGTTGTTTACCTGGTGTTCGTGTTGTTTACCTGGTGTTCGTGTTGTTTACCTGGTGTTCGTGTTGTTTACCTGGTGTTCGTGTTGTTTACCTGGTTTTCGTGTTGTTTACCTGGAGTTTGTGTTGTTTACCTGGTGTCCGTGTTGTTTACCTGGTGTTCGTGTTGTTTACCTGGTGTTCGTGTTGTTTACCTGGTGTTTGTGTTGTTTACCTGGTGTTCATGTTGTTTACTTGGTGTTCGTGTTGTTTACCTGGTGTTCATGTTGTTTACCTGGTGTTCGTGTTGTTTACCTGGTGTTCGTGTTGTTTACCTGGTGTTTGTGTTGTTTACCTGGTGTTTATGTTGTTTACCTGGTGTTCGTGTTGTTTACCTGGTGTTCGTAGGGGTAGAATGTTGCAGAGTCGATGCCTTTGTTGCGGATGATATAGCTGTAGGATTTGGAGATGTAGCCTCCTTTACAGCCGTGGTTTCCGTCCATGATGCTGCAGTCCACCAGATTTTGAGGACTCAGAGGAACCAGGACCCTTGTGTGTTTGCTCATCTGGCCTTCAAGAGCGCCCACAGAGCTAAAGGCCCAGCATGACCCGCAACTCCCCTGGAAAAACAACATGCTGAGGACTTTGTGACTTTTGACTCTTCTCAGTTGGAGCCATTATGCATCTGCTTTTTTCTAAAATTGAGAGAGTGCTCACAAGGTGTAAACTTATATGTTTAGTATATGTTTAAACATTTGTTTAATATATTGTATAAACATACAATATATGTTTAAACAGAATATGAAAGATACTTTATTGGATGTGTCTTGTGTCTTTATGTCATACTTGGTTTTGGACGGCACTGACAAGGCCTTGCTCCCTCCAGTCCACACTCTTTGGCAAGCCAGACATTTTCTTCAAAGTGATATTTCTGAGCGTGTTTGGCTTCTCTGGCCTCAGTCCATTGAGCTTGTCATTAACTTCCTCCGCAGTCTGATGAAACAGGAAGATAAACCCAACGTGTGGTATAGTAAGCACAAAAAAATAATGAGCTCCACTTTTATCACTCACTTCGTTTTACACCATTTAGCATCATAAAGCAACCACCAAGTTTCCTGTGTTTCTTTTTAACAAGTGGCTTACTCTTTAGAAACCCACTGGGCTTGCACCAAGTCAACAGAAATAAAAAAAAAAGTTTTTATTTTATTTTCTCTTTTCTGTTTGTAAAAGGTTGTGTATGAACGTGGCAAAGCACTATGTATATCCAATGACATCCACATCCCCTAAATTAAAATCAATCTGAAAAAAGAAGAAAGAGATCTGCAGACTTACACCTGTATGTCTCACTATTAACATTTTATGCTAATGACTGACCCACCCCATACATGATTAATCAGACTGACAAGATTAGAGCAGCGCTATAGGTTGGCTTTAGATTAAGGCCTTGGAGGTGCTGTTTAGTCTCAGATTTACACTGGATACAATTATCTGACTAATGAAAACATAAACAGAGATTGGGTGGAGGGACTTTAGTAAAATGTTGCTGTTGTACACAGAGTGTCCACCAGAGGTCTCACTGTTGACGTCGTGCTCAGAATGAACTGATGCTATTTGGAGGAAATATACTTTTAAAAAGAGCAATACAGAGTAACAGCTATGGCTTAAGAACATAACATAATGTGAAGACATGGATGAAAACTTTGACCATAAATGCAGTGCTATTTTACACTTAATTTTGTCTTGTTCTAGCTTTTAGATTAATATATTTGCTTAGAAATAACATTTAAAAATGACATAGCAACCAAAGGAAAATAGCTCTGTTTTTGTCAGGCAGTATAGATTAAATATATCAATATAACGATTAAAGACGCACCATGTCGGCCAAGTGGTTGAGTCCCAGTGTAAAGCTGTGTTTTCCTGCTGCAGCCTCCTGGTTGTGCCTCCAAACCAGCTCCAGGTTCTTCTCCCATAATGCCCTCCTGAAGTTCACCTCAGTCTGAAAAACAAATTGACAGATCACATATTTATTTTATTAATTTTAGTGACCCTCTTATTGGCTCATTAAAATGGATGAACTAAAGCAAATGTGTGTATAATTGACAACCTACCAGGTTATCAAAATCTTTGCCATGTTTGATTTTCCACTCTTTCCACACTTCATTTAAGGTCAATGAATAGCAGCAGACGGGGAGGGCCACAAGCAACACTGTGCAGAGACCATTCATCCTGTATGGACACATATGTTTAAGAGGAGGTCCCGTAAACAGCTTTTACTAAATCTATTTTGTGCATATCAATGTCATAATGCACTGAAGTGTGGTCTTCTGCTTCTCAAGAAGACTTGGCTAAAATACAAGTTGTTCAAAACAAGGCAGCAAGACTAGTCCTGGGCTGTTCAATGAGAACAAGCACAGAAAAAATGTATTCTAACCTTTCTCGGCTGAATTTAGGCTAAAAGATTTTAGTCACGCTTGGCCCTTTGTTGTATAATGCATTGATCTTGAAAATACCTTTCTTTCTTGTAAATCTAATTGTTTATACCATTTCAATGCTTAATGATTTAATCAGATTAGCATTTAATGATCATATAGCAACACCAATTCCCAAATCAAATTTCATGTTATATTTAGAGCCATAGTTAACTGGAATAACATCCTCTTTGACATTCGTTCATTAAAAAGTATGTCAACGAACCACAGGAAGACTAAATGTTTTAAACTCATTAAGTCCAAAACAAGCTGCAGGCCTTTCTCTGTAACTACAGCACAGTACAGTCCATGACTTAATTTTATAAAACCGACTTAGCAGATTTATCTTGATGAGCTGCTAAATGTATTTGAGCACCTTACAGACAAAATAAACAAGCTTTAAAAACACTAAATTAAGTTCAAACCAAACAGACCTTATCTTTAATCTATACACTATGTACTCAATGTATTCAAAAAAGAAACTCCAAGTTTTTAGTCTAAATTCATTTGAATTGTCAGTGAAGAACAACAAATACCAATCTTTTCTTTCAAATCAACTCAAACGTACCTTGTTCACATCCTGTAGACTGACAGAGTGTGCCCTTTGCACTGCTGCGGAAGAGCTTCTCGGCACAAAAGAGGAAGTAACAATCACAGTGTTTTGAGCATCTGCACTCTGGTTTGTCACAAGAAAGTAATTTACGTACATGAGCTGCTCTCTGTAGCCCACAGTACCGCAGCAGTCCGATGGGTGGAAGTAACAAAAACTCTGAACAATAGGAAGAAGTCACTGTGGGTTTTTAAATCTTCATTGACAATTTTATTTATACTGTTTTAGCTCTCACCTGTTTTGTGGAGATGAGCTGGTTTTCAGTGTGTTGCCATGTACAGTTGTTACTTAAGAGTAGTATCCTTGCTGTGTGAGGATGGTGTGCTGAAAAAGGCTTTCTCTCCTCAATTATAAAGCTATCCCTCTTTTTTTTTTGCATTTAACTCTGTTTATTTAGTATATGCAAAACTCATGTTGCAAAAAAATTTGAAAAATGCTGACTAAAGTACTGACCATCAATAAATGCTTAATTGATCTGCTTTGCCACAGGAAAAGCAGTCCTCATTAGCAATATTTTAGAGGGCATTTACACAACAACGTTGGTTAGAAAAACAGAATACATGATACAACGTTACAATACGCTCCACGTTTAAGGAAAACGATGTAGTAGCCTACCTATGCTAGACCAGAAGGAGGTGGGTTTTCTTTTGCTACTTTTGCTACCCTGGTCTTCAGTAGAGACATTTTTTGTGCATGTGTGTTGTGCCTATCACATCATTATTTTCAGAAAGGATGCGCTTTATACAGTTTACATGAGAGTGGTGCAGCAGCCAAATTTAAACACCTACTAGGGCCAAATTCAGAAGTTTGCGGTTTTGAGGTGTGAAAATACAGGTGTTGTGTAAACAAGAGGCCTATCTGCAACAGAATCATTGCGGATCTGGCAAAACGAGTTGTCTTGTAAACGGTCCCTGAGTTCATTTTATTGTAAAGGTAGCCTATAATGAGCACTGCAGTTGCTCATGACTCCATCTAGTGGCGTTAAATGCAACAACAGGCCACTCTTAACAACACTTTCCTTATGTGATACAACAAAATAGTTAGCAAACTGTTTTGTAAAGCATTAATTGTGTAAATGTGTCTTGTTATAAGCTCATCTCAAAAATCTATTAAAATTACTCTTTGTAGACCTTGTGTAAGGATTTTAGGACCACCGTGGATGCCCCTTCGTGGAAATACCACTGACGAAACAATGCACTAATAAACAGACAGGGGGGTTCTTATGCAAGTCAATTGGCAGAGGCTTCACTTGGCTCTTGTTGGCAGTGATCTTTCCTCTTCCTGAATCTGGGGTTTGGCTGAAGGATTAGCTGACGATGGCAGGTTCAAAGGCAACAGATGGTGAGCTCCTGACTCAGCAGCGGGGCCTTCTTCTGCGGTCATCACGCTTCTACTCTGTCGTCACATTTGATTGAAAATCTAATGTGGCTCAGTACAGGTAGTATATTATCAACACATTAACATAGTCACAAATAAGCACTGGTGTAATCAAGACCCAACTTTGACCAAAACCAGTGCATTATTTATGGGAAGAAAAATCTTTCAAAAAAACGTTCCAAACTAGAAAAACAGAGGAACATGCCATTGTAGAAGTAGGATGCAAATAATAGTATGCCAATTGAGTACTGAAAAGTGAAATGCAAAACTAACACCAAACCAAGATTTGAAATGTTGTTTTTATCAAATGCATCAAACCTCTATCCCTCGAAAGCTTAATACCATTTCTTTATTCCTAAGTGTGATAGTGCTTTAAATCATTCCCATCTGGTGTTTGCTCCTAAATCTCTATCTTTGGCTGACCTGTGGCTACATCCTGTCATCCAGTGCAGTGTATTGGAAGAGGTCCAGGAGCCAGTGCTTATAATCCTAGCAGCATGCAGCGAGTCCCGCGCATCCACAGACGACTGTTTGTTGCCATTAAGGACAGGATACCCCAGAACTGAAAATTTCGAAAAGAAAAATGTTTGTTTCTTTAAACAGGTTTCAATTCTGGGAAGGAGGCTGACTTACAAGAAGACAGAAGACTTTTGTTTGAAAAATAGATCAGGGTGACAAATCTCCACATGGTGAGTTTCTGCTTCTATGAGATAACTACATGTATATAGTAATCTTTAATAGTTGGGGCTGTCAAGAAGCAGTAATGACTGTGAATTTGATCTTTGTGCACAATTTTCTCTTTCTAGTATGTGCGCTCTTGGGGGAGTTCAGGACGAGTGTATCATTTACTGCTCTGGGGATGAGCTGTCTCCTCTTTCAGTCACAGGCTGGATTCCCTCGGCTCCAAACAACGGTGCCCAAACTAAATTACCTGCTCTGAATCTCCTCTGACACAGTAAGGAGTCATCTCTGTCTGAAATACTCCATGGTATTGCTTTTTCTTTTTAAACTACTATAACAATTATATCAGAAAGAGTAAAACAGATAAGCAGCCTTTGAATCAATGTAAGAGTGTTGTTTTGTTCTCTTTGCCGCATTTCAGTGCTACAACAAGTTAAGGTCTCACTTCTAAGTGATTCGTTTTATAACACTGTCGTGGGAATTACACATTTGTTTATGAGCTTCATTTTATTAGAACCACATTTGGTTTGTGTTCACTCATTGAGTTTTGTGAAAAGATATGTCTCTGTGTTACCTTCATAACGAGCAAATTAGTTGTAGTAGTATTATGACACAAATCTTATAAATAGCCAGGTAAAATAAAACAATTACCAAGCTCTCATAGTTGTGCTTGTGCTGCCCTCTTCTGCTGATTGTAATCCACACACCACCTCTGCTGTTATAGTAAGCATTTAAGCATTATTCAGAAAATATAATACTGCTCTAAGGTTGCTGTATCAAATATTGTGTATTTCCGTCATCAGGTTCTGTTAATAAAGTTAATCATAATTTGACAAATATCTGCTTGAATATATATATATATATATATATATATATATATATATATATATATATATATATATATATATTTATATATATTATTGATGCACAGTAAATCAGGGCATATTTAGTACAATTACAGTACTGCCCTGTGCCTGTGTTTTATCAGTATAATACTTGCATAGGCTTTGTGTTTTTGAGTGTGTGGTTATTGCACAACAACAGCTCACAGCTCAAATACAGCAACGTGTTGCTAATGTTTATTCAAAAACCTTAATCAATATCTTCCCAAAGGAGAGAAAATATCTGACCGTGCTGCCGTCTATCACATAGACTAAGAAAGAGCCGGACAGACTACCAACTTACTCCTTCTCAAATTCAAAATAATTGTATTAGTCTGCAAGCCAATATAAGTTTATGGTTATGATAAAACATTAATGTCACTGTAGCTCACACCATGTACATTGCATATATCTTCCCAAACAAAGCTACTGAAAATGATGCTTGAATGAGATTTATAGTTATATAATATATATAATAGATATACATTATATTTTTATTGTAGTGGGCCCCCTAGATTGAATTTTGAATTCACACAGAGCTGAGGTGGCTCCCTGTTGCTCTTACTTATTAACCTCACCATGTGCTGGTAAGAAGCCAAAAATACTCACGAGCCCATTTAATAACAAGGGTCCAGACGCCAAAAGACTAACGCAATGGTGGGGTTATGCAGGGATACAAGGACACCCGAAAGACTTAGCTAAAGCTAAAGGGGGTTGATTAATTTGGAAGGCTCTGTCGAATTACCAGTACTTTTCTTGCTCCTATAGAGGTCACAGATTAACTTAATACTGTTTTAAAAGGGCTGCTTAACCACAGCCAATCCACTCAATTCACACACTCACCAAATTCACAAAATACTGCCAACATCTCCTGCAAGACAACGCTTTGATGAAATCTGAAATGTGCTCATCTGATTATGAGGTGGAACAAAGTCACGGTTCATAAGCTTGTTTTGTCCTTTATGTCTTGCAGTTTTTTTCCGCATTTGTAGGCTTTAAAAAACAATACTGTCTCCACTGGTGCCTGTCTGGTGATGAAAAAGTCCTTCTATTTAACCAAGAGGTGTGTAAAATCCGTGTACAGGCATTCAAATTTAATTAAAGTGTATAGTTTCCCCATTTACACACGTTGCTTGTGTGATGGAATTTACCCTATTGTTTGCTCTCTCCTTTATCTTTCCTCAGCTGCCTCTCTCTGACAGATGCAGGCAGGCCACCAGATGTTCGAGAGGATTACCGTCCACAAACGGCTGGTCTGGGCTGCTCTATACCTGTTGGGAGCAGGTGTGGCATTAACATTTGAAACAGAGTGGCAGTGTCCACAGCTCTGCTTCTGTAATGCTTCAGAGCTGGGGCTGAACTGCTCTGACGTCCAGCTAACCAAAGTACCTGACAGTCTCCCTCTGGACGCTAAATCACTCAATCTATCCCACAATAAAATCAGATCTCTGGGTCGACAGCAGTTCCAGGTTTTAACACATCTGTTGGAGTTGGATTTAAGTGACAACAACCTGGCTTTAATTGAAGTCGAGGCATTTGTTGGATTGCAAGCTCTGGCAACGCTACGACTTGCTCGCAATCAGCTGAAGATTATTCCCGTTGGGGCATTTAGTGGTTTACCGAAACTGCAATCACTAGATATTAGCAACAATGAGATCCTTGTTTTGTTGGCTTTTACTTTTCGTGATTTGCCTTCCCTGCGCTGTCTCAAGGCTTCAGATAATGACTTAGTTTTTGTCTCTCATCATGCTTTCACGGGCCTGACGAGCCTCGAAGAGCTGAACCTCAATGGGGGTAATCTAAGTGCTGTGCCGTCGAAAGCAATCACACAACTTAGTGAGCTAAAAAGTCTCCATTTTCACCGGTTTGGCCTGAATGTGCTGCCAAACTTCTCCTTCCATCCTCTCGGGCGTCTTAAAGAACTAGTCATATCCCACTGGGCCTGGCTCGAGACACTTTCAGTCAACAGCCTCTTTGGTCTTAATTTGACATCTCTAACTATTACACACTGCAACCTTAGTTCTGTCCCTTATGTCCCTTTACATCACCTTGTGTATCTTGTGTACTTGGACCTTTCTTACAACCCAGTGACCTACATCCAGAGGAACCTTCTTGGGGACTTGCTTCGTCTCCAGGAGTTTCACTTGATTGGAGGATCACTGCTGCACATTGAACTTGAATCGTTTAAAGGCTTGGTGCATTTCAGAGCGCTAAATGTCTCCAAAAACTTCCTAACAACACTTGAAGCTGGGATTTTTCAGTCAACGAACGCTTTGGAAGTGCTGGGACTGGATAACAACCCACTTGCGTGTGACTGCCGTTTGTTGTGGGTAGTAAGAAAGAAATCGTATCTAAAATTTGGCGGGAATCCGCCACTATGTGCAACATCGAGTCAGTTGCAGAGCTTGGCGTTTTTAGAGTTTTCCGAGGTTGAGCTCTCACGGTTCCTGGCGTGTCGCCGTCCTCGGGTTAGAAAACCTAAACACAAAGAAGTGAGAGTAGACCAGGGGCACACGGTGACACTTTATTGCATTGCAGAAGGTGACCCACTGCCATCTATTACCTGGCTTGACCCACAGCTAAGGCCGTTATCGCCCATTGGTAGACTGCGCGCTCTGCCCAATGGCTCTCTGGAGGTTCGCTATGCACAGCCTCAAGACGGTGGCATGTATCTTTGTGTAGCGTCTAACGCGGCAGGAAATGACAGCTTTCGTGTCAGCCTTAACGTCAGAAGCTTTCCATCATCGTCTAAAAAGCCATTTCGTCTTAAGTCTTGGTTCGTAGCACCATCTGCCACTCCAGATGCCAACGCCACCCAGGAGCTTCCATTTGATCTCAAAACGTTACTGATAGCGGCAACAATCGGCTTCCTGTCATTTTCTGGCTCTGTCTGCTTGTGTTTTATTTTTATGTTCTTCTGGAGCAAAAGTAAAGGGCAAATAAAGCACACCGCCACAATCGCGTATGTGCCTCGGAGCGCCACGTCCAACAGCAGCAGTGGCACCGGAAAGTACATGGAAACAACAAGCAGGTTCACAATGAAACTGTTATGAGAACAGACATTTGGACTATCAATCTAGTGTAGTAGTAATAGGCTAATGACAATCCCACGTGCCTTTTTAGTAGCTTTAGCGTCTTTAAAATCTGTAAGCCTGTAAATGAATAAAAATAGAGTAGTGTATAAAACCGGTATTGGTTTTGTTGTTTTGCTTGTATGAATACGGATGAGAAACTGCCTTTTTATGCACTAGGAAAAACTGACAACAAATAAATACTATTCTTGATTTAAGGTTTATGTGCTCAAATCCGTAGCATGTCAAGGATGCATTTAATAATTTAAGCTGAACAAGATTTATAAAAAAAATGTACGTAAAGTTGAATATGTTTTCAAAATAATAAAAAAAACTTCTGATATTTTTGACTGAATCATTATTCATCATATTCACTTAAAAGGGCAATCTTATTATGGTTTGTGTAAAAGACACATAACCAACAAGTATTCACAATCTTCTTTGTGCACAGGCTCTGTTGCAGCCATTAAGTTGATGAGCCAGATGAGCCTTGAGTTCCTACTCCCCTCTGAGTCTCTCTGAATTCATTGTCCTTGAGCTGGTAATTTTCAGTGACCTTATTTAGCTTTGCTTGTGATGAAAATTATGAAATCACTTTAAAGTAAAAGGTTTGATTTGGAGATAGTCCTCTGTAAATGGCATGATACAGGTAATAAGTGCATAATGCTAACAGCATGTATATTTTCCAATGGACATAAATATATATATGCTTTATACATCATGGACATATAGACGTTAGATTAATGTCTATTGTTAAACATCACAATATTATTTTGAAAAGGCTACGTTCTACCGGAAATAGTACATAGGCACCGGATGTAGTTTAAAAAACTAAAGCTAGTCATTCGTTGCATTTCAATAGCCTGTTTTTGTTAACCTTTACTGCTCTCGATTTTTTTAATGTTAATAGTACATCTATTCACAACGGTCCACCTATAAAAAACTATAAGATTTGTTAAAATGGTTGAATAAGTAAACGTAACATATTTCAATAAACCGCTCGTATTAGCTATTAGCACACAGTTGCTAAGGAACCCTACTTTGTGGTTTTGTGTAGGTATAAAGTCTAAAAATGAGCCTGGTTGTTGGACGTGAGCCCCGAAAGACTGCGGGCAACCGTATGTTCAAACTACTGGATGCTGAAGAAGAGGATGAGTTTTACAAGACAACCTACGGAGGGTTCAATGATGTGAGTGAATTACTCTAAAGAGAGCGAGATCTAAAGTTTTAGCTTGAGGCTAACGTCATTTATAGAGCAATATAAAAATATATAAGGTACTTAAACCATATATTTACAGGAAAAGTGAATATTTGTTATTAGGTTATATTATTTGGCTATAAATATAGATTAACAAATGCAAGGTTACATTACTAGACCAAGATTATTACTTTTCCTCTATTTTGGTGTCCAGTAAATAGATAGAAAATTTTAATTATTTTAGTATTTATTTTATGACCCAGATGACTGAGAAAGTTGTTATTGATGTTTCTTGATTCTGTGGTTTCAATAATGTTTACTGGGCAAATGAGCAAATAACATTGAATAAAAAAAAGAAAGAATTCAACTTACATAATCTAGTTACTGTATACAATTGTAAGCAGTGCTCCCTGTTTTCTCTACAAAGGAATCGGGAGATGATGAGTATCATGGAGAACATTCAGACACAGAAGATGAAGTGGACAGTGACTTTGACATTGATGAAGGTGACGAGCCGGACAGTGACCAGGAGGAAGATGCACCAAAGAGGAAAAGTCGTGTTGTCACTAAAGCCTATAAGGTAAACATAGGTCTTTGGGTGTAGGCTTATGTTCTGTGCCTGTCATGTAACAGAATGTTTGTTTTTTTTGCTTATATGACAGGAACCAATAAAAGTGGCTAAACCTAAGCCCAAAAAACCCTCAGAGGAACAGAAGAAGACTGAGAAAACAAAAGTGGAGCTTAAAAGAAAAGTTCCACAAGAGTTTCAAGATTTTGGGGAAAGTAAGACAAAAATAAGTATACTATACAAAAATACAACTCAATACATTGTTATTGTGTTATTGTGTAACATTTGCTTATGCTTTACACTTGTTTTAAAGCTCGTAAGTCAGTGCGACAGTCCACAAGTGAACACACTCGGAAAACAAATCTTCGCCTGCAAGAACGGCAAGATGCTCCGCGCAGAAGAAGAGGCGCTCACCGAGACAAGCCCCTCACACAAGAAGAACTTCTGGCTGAGGCCAAGATAACGGCTGAAATCAACATTCGGTCATTAGGTATGAGCCCGCTAATAATAAAACATATTTTACATAAACTATTAACGCTATATATATATATATATATATATATATATATATATATATATATATATATATATATATATATATATATATATATATATATAAATATAAAGTGTAGATCATACACTTAAAATATTAATGTCTGTCTTTTGTTCTTTTGGTTTGTAGAAAACTATGAGAGACTGGAGGCAGATAAAAAGAAACAAGTTCACAAGAAGCGACGCTTTGAAGGGCCAACAATCCGCTACCATTCAGTTCTGATGCCCATTGTCTCTCACTCGGTCTTAAAAGAAGAAAATGTTGATGTTGAAGGGTAAGTGGGATATACTACCTCACAAATGGTAAATAATAGGAACTCGTACATGAGAAACTATAATTGAGATTTTTTTTTTTTTCCAAAGGTTGGATCAAGACATGCCTCAGACAACATCAGCCAACCCCAGCACACCTTCTCAGCAGCCAACAGGAGGCTTGTGCTCTCGTACTTACATAACATTCAGTGACGACGAGACTTTTGAGGCAGCCTTTTCCAACAGTGCTCAGTCCACTCCTCAGCTGCCTGTTCAGGAGGTGTGTCCCGTTACCCATAAGACTGCTCTGTACAGGGACCCTGTCACAGACATACCCTACGCCAATGCACGAGCCTTCCGAATCATCCGTGAAGCTTACCGTAAATATGTGGCGGCGCACGGATTCCCAAACACATCTGGTGCGGTTTTGGGACAAGACTCTACAGTGGCCAAGGGTGCTCGGCAGAAAATGGTTGTTAAACAAACCTCTGTGGCAACATAAAATTGTGTTTTGGGATTTAGTGTATTTTGTTGTTTATTAGATCTTGCTGTCTTTTTACAATTGTCAGTAATCAAGGTCTTACTATGTTCCTATGTTATCTGCCAGAATCTAAACTGCCGTTGTAGATACAGTAAATAAATGCTGCTTAACTAACATAGTTAACTGAACAAAAGAAAAAAATTATTGTCTGAAAAACCGTATAATCCATCTAAACAGAAATCAAAAACTTCCAAATCAAAGCCAGTGAACACTGGAAACAGCAGTTTCATTTACTGGTTAGCTTTTTCTTTTTTTATTATTAAATGTTTTTCACTAAACAAAAACAAATCTTATTTGTTTGAAAAGTGAATCATATTTTCTATAAAAATAAATAAATTCTCAGAACTCAATTCGTAATTGTGAAATTCTTTATTCATTCATTTATTACTGCTTGATTCTTGACGGGTTGCAGTGGGCAGTAACTTATTCTGAAAATTGTAATAGCTATCTTGAGCCAGACTCTTAATAACTAATAACTAAAAAATGATGAAAAGGTAGTTTAGGCAAGCAGAAAATGAGTAGTAGTATTTAAAATGGAAAAAAGTGCTTACAGTATCTCTAACATAGAGTTTGAAAAGCTCTATATTCAACTAGACTGTGAGTCCATAACATAAATATGCCAGTATCTGTGATTTGTATTAGATAAAAAATAAAGTTTCCTTCATCCAATTGGTGGAGAACATATGAAGTCTGCTGCAAGCTGTAATGTAGTACACAGATTTACTGTGCAATACTAATATTAGTATGCTAAGGTAAGTAAGCTCCTTCTCTCCATTACTGCTACAATTAAACAAAAATTATAATTGCAAAACTGACAATGTTGGCTAAATGAAAGACTCCTCCTGATCCTACGGAATTCAAAATAGACAAGGGTCTGCTGTGAAAGTATTAACAGTAAATTGTCAAAGCCCACCTCTGAGCCGTGACAGTGAATAGTGCTGCTCCACTGACCCCTCTGGCTCATAAATGAGATTTCTTGCATTTCATTCAGAGAGCAACAGAGTAATTTAAAATATTGCACAGTATTTAATAAACCTGCCATTTAAATCCAAAGCGTTAAACAATCATAACCCGCAGGGCATCCTGTCTCAACTATTGACAGCCTTATTCAGCTTTTCTCACAAATGGGCTCTGGGAAAGAGCCGTCAGATCAAGCAGAAACTGTGAATGCCCATAATAACAGGCAGGTTTGAGTCAGAGGCATAAATTTGAGCTGAGTACAAGATCGATTGACTGCTACTGATACCGACCTTGAATTTTTCTGTAGTTTTGGCAACAAATCTGCCTCAGAGGTTTGCTCCCAGCAGATGGTTTATGCAGATTTTTTTACAGGAATGCTCCCACAAAATCTGGTTTGTTGTTAGTGCCAAAGGGATCATGTTGCATTCAAGCGGATTTTCTCGTGCTGTTCATGAGGATGTCATGGGGTAAGGACTAATGATGTTGAGCACCTGTGTCTTTAAAGAGGAACCACACAAATACTTTTTGGTATTTCTACAAATTTTGAAATTAATTATAAAAGGAGAATATGTTTTCTTTAAAATAAACATAGAGAAATTGCTCTGTATATAGTGTTCACTCTTCAAGGGCCACACAGGGGCCTAACACGTGTGCAAGGCTAAGAGCAAAAATAATAGAAGACTAGACTAAATTTGTCACTTTTTCTCCTTTAGGAAACTGGCTCAGTACTGAGTGTCATATGCAGATAAACTGTCCTTGCCTTTGTGACAAAACCTTTCAGTGTGCTTGATCTTTTTATAGACATCCAAATGGATTCTGCCGACTGCTAATGCAGGGGGACAACATGAATTGCAAGTAAGATATTTTGCACCATTCATTAGCATGCACATGGATAATGACTTAAATTACCATAAAGACCAAAATGTCACATTTAAAAGAGGATAGGCCTGTGTAGGAGGCCACTATTAAACAACAAAAAAGAAGCTGCTGAAAGGACATCCAGACGACAGATCAGAGCTACTTCGGAGTTTGCTGTGTTAGTGAAACAATGCCAGCGGAGGACGGAGCAGAGGCGGCCTGGCCATCTGGAAGTCTTCCTGATGGGCTGCTAAAGACACCAACTTCATCTCACTATCTATTTGTCATAAATACAGCTGATAGACTGATTGGACTTTCCATTAATCGCAACAGTCTGCTTTCAGAAATTAGCTTAAAAAAAAACATAGGAAATCAGCTAAATGCCAAAAGGGAAGAATTAGTTAGGCTAACAGGAACCATACTGTGCTGCTTTGGCAGATTTATTGTTACAGAAGATAAAATAAATCAAACAATCTTTTAGGAGTTTAGTTCACTAGATATCATTTTCTTTTTAATAATGGATAATCACATCCATTTCAAAAAAACAAATATTTACCGGGAAAGGGGAATATGCTTGATTTCAAAATCCTTTCATCATTATTTGACAATATCTCTATCTAAACAGTGATGCTTACAGTCATATGTTTGAAAAACAATTGAGCATAATCTGAGCAATAATCTGAAGGCCTTTTAGCAGAGTCAAAATTGTTTAAATGAGTCCAGAATTAAAATTGGAAAAAATATTCAGACATGGCATTTTTTAGGAGCCAGCCATTAGAAGTCCAATTTCCTTGTTATGTGGGTTATATAAAAAATTCTCCTGTCATTGGTAATCTAATCTGCAACTATCTGAGCTGCTTCTCATGGTGAGAGTCTTGTTTTATTTAGCACGCATGCACAAAACAAACTGCACCCGCATCTTAAAGCTTGGGGACACATTTGAAAAAACATGCTGGTTTGGAGTTGCTATGGCGTCACATCACATTTGCAGCACTGGCTCAAATAACAGTTGGGGAATAGAGAATTTTTATTGCATTGCTTTTTTTTTTATTGCATTACTTGTCTTTTTTGAAACTACTGCTGCCCACACACGGTGCCACTTGCTTTGGCAAAGATGAGAAAATAACAACACATTAATTCAGAAATAACAAGTTATCCCTTAAAGCCATGGTGATGAATGCTGCATCGGGCGAAGACAGTATCTCGTGTGGCTCAGTAGATGCAAGCTTTTAGACCTAAGAAAATATGTCTTAGTAAAAATTACAATGTAAACTTCTCCCATCATTTGCAACAAGCTTTGTCTCCCACATACAGACGCACCACAGATTGGTACCAATTGAACAGTTTTTCAGCATAGGAAGCGAGGCAACTGCATTATCGCTCGTTCTAGTGTGGTTGTTGCCATGGAGACGAGTGTAGGTGGTGTACTGTGCTGTACTCGCTGCTGTACTGCTTCCCTTGTCCTCTCCCCTCTTCTGTTGCCCACCCTCTCTGCTCTGCTATCTGCAACATCCCCGTAACTTCCCTTCCTTCACATTTACTTAATTTTTTTTTTTCTGTTAGAGAACTAAAAACCCAATAAAGCTAGAGCTAAAATCATACACTATATTTACACCCAAATGGGATGGCTGAACTCATTACTTAATAATGCGCTTGATGGGGGTTTGCTTGAAATTGTCAGCATTGCAAGAAATACCATTGTTATTAATAAGATATTTAAGCTTAGGAATTCTTTGATTGGCAGCCATTTTGGTTTCCCCTTGCACCTGTTGCCCTCAGTTCCTTGGTGACCATCTCACTTGTATATGCTTTGTCAATTTCTTCTCCTTTTTTTTTCTTTTGCACAGCAGCTATTTTTTATCAGTTTCCATGGCGATGTGTGTCTTACCGTGTGTGTGTATGTGCGAGTGACTGAGTGAGGCTGTAGAGTGAAAGAGTAGGGATGTGTCATTTCCAGTTTCTATTTGTGCTAACGGCACAAGCTCTGTCCCAAGATAGTGTTTCACTTTTTGACCTTGACCTTTTAACTTTTGGAGCCATTTTTTTGGTTCTGCTCCATGTCACTACATTAAGATGCTAAAAGTAATCCTAAGAGCTAAGGAAGAAGACGGATATTTTATTGCATGTAAGTGACTGTAGTCTGTGAAGTTTTTTTATTGGTTCAGTTCATAGGACACACACAAGTAGTTTTAGGAGTTGTCACCTGGAAATGCCTTTATCTTTTAAATACTATGTCTAGAGGCCCCTTCCTAAAGTTGAGTCATTGAGTCTAGTAAAACTCAAGCCTAGTTTAAAATGATATTCCAGGATTTTTTTTTCTGGACTTTCCCCTTTGGTTCAAACCAAATTTTCAGGTGTGAAAGATCCAGCAGACCACGTTCATTTGTATTGTGAAGGCACAGGTGAACACAGCGCCAGGAAAAGTCCGCTTTTAAAAACTCCTAGTGTAAAACCAAAAGTTTTCACATTGTGAGTTCTTAGTGCGGACCATGGTGCAGACTTTCAGGTGTGAACACGCCCTAAGTTGTGTCTGCAGAACTTCCCTTGCTCTCAGAAGCAGTGTACAGCTGGATCCTCCACAAAGACAGTAATCTGCAACAGGTAATATACAAACTACACCAAAAGTGCCACATTCAAACCTAGTCTAAAAATGTCCCTTTAAATCAACATAATTTAATGTTAAACTTTATGTCAAAATGTGACCAAGAACATTGCCCTTCTGCAACAAACACTGGCAAAGTTGCCTTTAGTTTATCATTATCAAGTGTTTCCTGTTATCGTTTCTGTATCAGGCATTGGTTTTGGATTTGACCCAGTAACTCAAACCCTTGACAATGGCCTCACTCAGGTCTCACTCAGTGGTCTTTGTTATTGTGGTCTTGACTCCAAAATTGTCCAATTCAGACCCACAAGATGCTAATTTGTTTTCTATGTTAACATGGGTCTATTTTTCTTTATTTCCACCGGAACAATTCTTTTAGATAGTTTTAGGTCATGTCTCTAACCATTTACAGATAGAATTTTCCATCATGTGCTTATTTGTGCTATTTGTGACAGAAAAACACCCCTAACCGGGTCACACCATTATCAGGCTTTATGTAAAACCTGGTTTATAAATAGGCTAACAAAGTGATCTATGACACACTGAGGATTTAACAATTAGCTTTATGCATTTATATAACATGTTGACGTGTCAAATATCAGAATAACACCCAGAACAACAGCTAAGGCCTGTGTGGAAGCATTTATGACCAGGCGAACATTAATGTCCAAATGAGTTATTGAGACTGAGATGGATTTCTGCTTTACATACACAAGAAATCATTATGACAAGTTGAGGTTTTGCTTATATAAGATTCTTATACCTTTATAGCATGGTTTTAGTCTGTTCTATTTTCATTTTTCATATTGTGTACTAAAAGACAATACATATTCTGTAACACATCATTTAATTTGATAATGTTCATGAAGCATGCTCTGAGCAGAACAAATATCAGTGAGTCCAACTGTTTTTATTTATTTATCTTTAATACTTGGTCTGTGCACCTTTTGCTGCAGGTACAGCAGCACATCTCTCTGGCATCATGTCAGTGAATTTCCTGAGAACTTCCAACTTTTTGTGGAAAAGTATCTAAATCTTCTTATGACGGCTCTATTATAACGACTTTGTAGATAATGTCATTTGTTTTATGGGTATTTAATTAACTCATGGCCCAATTCAACAAAAACAACAAAAACAGCTAAAGCCTCTCAAATAAGCCAAGTGTTCTTTAAAATGTGTAAATAACCGCAAACTCATTTTATATTGTCCTGAAAATGTAAGAATAACTCGTGCCAGATTAAGACAATCTATTACACATCTCACATAAATGTGCGTCTACGTATTGAAATGCAGTCCTACGTGGATTTGCAAATTGAACTTAAAGTCCATATAGGCGCCAATCCAGGAAAGTTAGCTTTACTGTAATAATCTTGTGGAGGTCTAACACCTTTACGTTGCGGTTACAATTGGAGACATATAAACATATAGAGTTATATAGTTTCCTTTGTAATCCAAACTTAATCAAATGATTGAGGTGTGAATGGTTACTGCACCTTATTAAAAACACATCTCCAGTTGTTAACATAACAGTTCCGACGCGCAGCCTGTCCTTAAGCACTTCCATCAACTTTGTAACCCGCTCATTTGCACGGCGATTACTGGGCGCAGTGGGCGGCACAACTCCGGTCCGTCAGCTCACTGTTATTTTTGGGGCTGCTCCAAACTCCAGAGCTGCTCTGTGCTCGAACCACGGCAGAGCTGGGCGGACTGGCTGTTTCCTCTTTTGCTGTCTGTCTATCTTACGCACTATCTCCGCCCCCCCTTCCCCGAGGGACGCACTTCTCCGTTTATACGTTACCTTTTTTTTCCCCCCCACGCAACGCTGTCGTTAAATCACACGGGCGTTTATTTGACACAGGATTCTTCTTTTCGCGTTTCGATTCTGGATTATGGAGACGTCTTTGAACTACGAACGCTTTCCAAGAGTCAGTCACCCCAGGTAAAAGCATCTTGATAGAAGACGTCCGTGGATGATATTTGGATTGACTTGTGGCTTTGAATAACGACCGGGATATTTGTGGCGGGGCTTTGGCGCGCGCAGTGTGCATTAGATTGGTTTGTTCAGAGTTGGAATAACCCTCTGGCATCACCCTTGTAATTATTCATCTTTTAACACAATGCTTAAAGCACAGCGCGCATTGGATATAAGCACAGAGCAGCAGTAGCACCGTTCGTCTCTACAGAGAGTGGTCTCGGTGTAAAAACGGTCAGCTAATTGGCTCCGAGGATCAATACGCCAAACGCGCCACCAGGAGTTCATATTATTTCAAGATAATATCACGACGCAGGGGCTGCTTAAAGTCACATGTGCCCAGAACAAACAATTAAACATGACAAAAACCACCCTCACCAGAAGAGATTGCGCGTATTACAGAGGAAGCCATATAGAGGAGATCACTGCTGAGTTCTTGGATTGCACTAGAGTTGGGAGACCGGGAGCTGAGGCTGAAGAGAGGCAGAGGGAGCTGCTGCTGCTGCTGCTGCTGCTGATGGCCAAGCTTCAATGATCGACTGAACTGACGCCTCAGCTCTTTCACCTCATATCCTCCACAGCGACGTGACAAAGGCATGTATGGACACATTGCAGCGCAGAGAGAGCTGCTCCATCACACTTTGGCCTAATGCTTAAAACGCCTCTGACAGAAAACGAGTCGAGCCTTTTTACCTCCTCTCAGGTCAACACAAACTGATTCTACCTTTGCCCCCCCCCAAAAAAAAAGAAACGTGGAACCTCAGCCCCAAGCTCCCAATAAGTGCCCAAGTGGGAACCACTCCGAGTCATCCTGTACACTTAGATGTGTCTAAGTTCTTAAGATTTCTTCATCTGGGAGTCCTGTGTTTTCGGGTAAGTGGTGAATATGTACACCCACATATACTGATATTATCTTTGGGACATGTGGCACCTAGTGTTACCTGTCAGGTGTTCAAGCGTTTCCTTTATTATTATTATATCTATATTTTTACAGGAGTCTTTCCTTCAATAATTAAAAAAATGGCTTTTTATCTCAAAGTTTCTCAGACACCCATGTCATTGTACTGTTTAGTAAATGGTCGAAGAGAAAGAAAAAACATCTGGACATGGTTGTAAAGGCAGGACCATGTCTAGAGGCCTTCTTCTTGACATGTTTAACGTTCGAACACTGCAGTTAGACTATGTATGATTTATGAACAAATATCTACATGTCTCATCCTTTGTTTTAGTGCTCATAAAAAAAAAATCTGTTATTGGACCAAAGCATATTTCCTGATTTGTCTGAGCTATGATTGGCTGAGAGCTACACCATCAAAAATGTCCCTCCCAGATTCCCAGATGAACAAAAGTGAAATGGTGAAAAAGGGCCAATATGTTTTTACAGATACATATAAAATGGCCTTTTATTGTGTGACATTTTTTCAAGACATTCACTAATTGTGTTGTCTGACTTTTGATAGATTAGTATTAGAACAAACCTCCAAAATAAACTGCTTGTGCTTGTTTTAATATTTAATTTTGTGAGTCTGTTGTGTTACGGGTCAAAATTGACACAAAAAATAGAACAAGGAAAAAGAGCATGAACAGATTTTTTTTTTTTTTCAAAATAATTGCACTATTGACAAAGACAACATAATTTTTTGCAGTTTGTGTGTGCTTTGTTACATTTTACATTTTGTCATTTAGCAGATGCTTTTATCCAAAGCTTCTAATTACTTACAGCTGAAAGACCACTGGAGGCATGGTGGGGTTAAGAATTCTGCCCAAGGACACAACAACAGTATGAACTGTGGGGAGAGTGGGAATTGAACTGCCAACCTTCCAGTTATAGGACAACCACTCTACCACTGAGCCACTTAGATGTTACAAATAACATATTTGAATGAAACCCATTCGCTGGCTCTGTCATGTCCCCTTACAAACTTGTAATACAACTAGAGGCTATCAGCTCAGTAGATGCCTACTTACCCCTTTATGGTCACTATTATCACTACATTTTTTACAGGATGTTTTGTACTTCCTCTAGAGAGCATGACAAATTTGAGCTTTACCAGGCCTTCACAAACTGATTTCTGTCTTTAAGTTAGTATTTTAGCATCAATTGCATTACATTTGTGCAACTTAGCGAATGTACAGTCTTATTGCTACTGTCAATTTTCGCTCTGTGGTCTACCTTATGACTGGTATAGCGCTGCACCCCTAAATAGAACAAAACCCAGCATGTGCACGGCAGGTGTCCCACAGTGAGTAGAATATTATTTATTCATATGTGTTATTTGAAATTAGACCCCAGCTTCAAGCTGCTGTTCCATTTAGATATTATCATTGGAAGAATTCATTGACATTCGGCTGCTAAATTCTGTCCTAGACAAAGTGGAAATTTTGAACTTACTGCACTTATAGCGCTTTCTTTACTGGCTGACCATGCCATGCCTTGACACAGATTTGCAAAAAAGTATAAATGACATTATTATTTATATCTATCTATCTATCTATCTATCTATCTATCTATCTATCTATCTATCTATCTATCTATCTATCTATCTATCTATCTATCTATATATCTATCTATCTATATCTATCTATATATATATATATATATATATATATATATATATATATATATATATATATATTATATTTAATTGTATTAAATGACTTGTTGTATTATAGCATTGCCTTTATAATTTGACTTTTAACCAGCAAGGCTTAGATTCAGCAAAACACTATTGAAGTGATAATGATTGGCCAATATGTGTTTTACAATCACTAGACTTCTGCTATTGCCTTGTGAAGAAACACAGGATATTCTAAACTTAGGATGCTTTCAGGTTTCACCAAAAGTCCCATCTCAAGTGGCCTTAGGATCCAATATCAGAAACCTTTATCTTTGTTACACTGTATTGATGGAGCAGTGCTCAGTCTTCAAACCCACACATACTGCTGTGTTGAAGATCTTCAGTTAATGAAATGTCTAACTCTCCTCAAATCATAGAACAGGCGTAGGGTGACTCATTTTCCCAGGCAGGATATTCTTGTCCCCCTCTATGTGCAATATTTAGCAACTATTCCACCACTTTGTGAAATTATATTGTCTAAAATAACAGGCCACTACAAATAACGAGAAATTGCTGGTGAAAGTGTAAAGTTCTGGCCTCCACAGCACAGTTGTCAGCTGGGAGCCTGACAGCCGGCCGGGAGCTGATCCGATCCAACGAGTTTCCATCGTAATTCCACAGCTCCTCAGCCATCTTCAATGCACCACACGGAGGGAGCTTTTCCTTTGCTGCCAAGGACAGAAAGGCTTTGTCAGTCTGTTTGAATGTTCTTTCAAAAAAATGTAGGGACTCCTGTCAGTAGGCTGCTGTCCTGCAATGTTATCAAAATCTATTCTTATGCCACAGGCCATTTTTTCAAAACCCAGATGGAAAGCACACGAGATATCTCTGGCCTCTTGGTTTCTTCTTCCCTGTCTTTCTGTTGACAGTCAAACAGCTCATCACTTTAAAATAGTGTGTCCCCCATTTAACCAGCTCCTTATCTGTCATTCATCCACTTGTGACAGTATTTTAACATTAGAGGTAAAATAATGTGCAGGCGGCAGAGTCTAACAGAAATAGAATTGTGTGAAAAATAAACATTGATTTATCAGCACGACACTGATCAATTAATCATGATAACCACATGTGGTTAAGGAGTATGATGACATTTCAGCCACTAGACTTTAAAGAGCAGCCATGATCACTCGGTGGTTACATTTTTACAATCTACAAATACCCTTCCTGGATTTTAAAACAGTCCTCACAATGAGTCCAAGTGTGTGTTCATTTACTGACACAGCTCCATTTACCTTTCACATTAATATTACTGTTTTATTACAACAATCGTCATTTCTGCCATGGAGAAGAAAATACGCGTATTTATTTTATGGGCATAGCTGATAATTTGTTTGTGTCGCTGTTCGTAACTGCTTAGCTTGATTCTAGGAGATATGTTCAATGTGTCACTATTAAGTTATCTGTAATAGGGTTAGATTAGGGTCAGTGGTCTAGTTTGGACTTGACACAGACACATTCCCACGAGTGCATTGACGAGTAAGGTGCAGAAAAACCTTGTTTGGTTTTAGATAAAAAAGAAAAAAAAGACTGTAGAAGGGTTTCCCCCCCTCTACTGGCTAAAAGTTACGCAAGGTGGATTTAAGGTTATATATATTAAGTAGCTGGCCTTTATGCTAATAGTAAAATATGTTTGGTTTAGAAGCATGTTGGTTAATGTTAGCAAAAAAAAGCTTTTTTTTAAGCAACACTATGTAACCTTTTACCACAAAATATGGAGCCTTAAAGTATTTACAGTTTTTGCATTAAATTCCTTTGTTTGGTTGGTTTCTTCTTTTAAAGAAAAAGTGTGCGTGATTTGTATGTAACTGTGAGTTTCAGGACACAGTACTGTCTTGTGAAAACACATATCTAGCTAGAACCTGTCACATCAACACAAATTTACTTTACAACTAGGATATTTAAGGGATATTTATGAAAGGGTAACAGTCCCATGTGAGGTTTCAGCAGCATTTGTCTCCTTTGATCCTTAAGTGGGTACACTTCCTGTAAAGTTGCACAGTATTGCTTTAAACAAAATAATTTTTAATCATTTGTGCTTTGAGTTTTTTCTTAAAAAACATACTTTCTGAAAACATTATAATGACCTTTGTTTTTTGGAAATAAAAAAGCACACAGGTGAAAAATACAAAGCCATTATGTTTAGCTTTTAGTTTGCGGTTTTACTAAAGTACATTTGATAGGTAATAAAATCAGTTTATTGCGTTTAGCTCATGGTAAACACAATAAACTAGGCCACACTCCTCTTGGCTAAAATCCTTGGGTGAAAGATTATGGTTTTACAAAAAAATGTGTTGGTTTTGACAACATTTTACAACAATTCATTTCATTTTAACTCTTGCTTTTCAATGTTTTTGGTAGTTCCATGAAATAGTAATATTACAATTGTGTTATTTGACTGAATTATCCTGTCAGTTTGGGTGACATCATTATATTTGTGATACATTTTAAAATTTCTTGTTATTGTTGAATCCATCTCTAAAACTTCAAATTGTATCTGCCATTCAGCTGCATGGACACATCGTCAAAGACGTGGCTGCCGCATCAGAGTCAGTTTGGGTTGGTTGGTCAAGCGGAGGTTTGCTGTGGCGGACCTGGAGTGTTAACCCCAAGTGAGTCAGTCGAGCCCGGCACTGGCTTTCACTGCTGTCAAGTGTGTTGCTGATCTCAAAGCCCCGTTACAGTCTTCTACAGGTTTTCTCTGTTGTATATGTTTTTCAATGTCAGTTTTCTGTGTTCTGTGATGTTCACTGACATCTCTGTTGCTTCTGGTAATGACTCAGATTTTCATATAGTCTCTAGCTTAAGCTCTGCAGCTCGTCCCTTTCCAGTGCTTTACAAAAATACCTCTACATTTTTTTTTGCCCCACTCACCCACTGAGCCCAGCTTTGTCAAACTCAGAGTGTTATTTTGACATCCTCCAGGTTTGATAGCGCCATTTGCCTTGTACTTCAGCTTTGATGGGCTCCCAAGTCGCCCCCCTCTTTACATCCCCACATGAAAGCAGACATTTCGGCTCCCCCTGGGGAAGAAGAGAAATAATTTTCTGTTACTTAGCAGAGCTTGTGAAGCTGTTGTTTCATTACAAACATTTAGACCTACACAGTATCAACGAAACAAATACAAGGCCCTTTTTCCAGCAAATTTTTTGTTGAAATCTGCATATTGTAGCTGTCATGCAGTGAAGTGACAGCTACTCGGTGCAGTGTCTGTAAAGAGCTCCTGAAATTCATTTGTTTGCACCCGCTCATTTACAAGCAAAGCAACATTAAATACATTGGTAAAAAGGAAGGTAGTTTGCTTTAGAGTGGTGCAGCTACAAACATGTTCCTATGGTAACTAGGCCACATTCCTCTTGGCGAACTCACACAAACGGCAGAAGGATAGGCAGCAGAGACTGGCTTACGGGAAACACACGTGACATGGACATAACTTCAGAATGTTTGTTTAGGTTACTGCTCTCTAGCTTTGTTCACACTTCTTTTACATTTTTGAAGCTTTTCAGGCTTGATCAGTTGATGGGTTTGAGGACATAGGACTGTTCTTCATAGCTCTCTTGTTCTCCAAAAATATCTTTGAGCTTGAGCAGTTCACAGGTTCTTCTGTGTGGCTCCTCGCGCCCACACTGGCCCTGCTTCTTCTACCCTCCACCCACCGCTGCTTTCAGAGCTCTACTATTCAGCGCATTTTACATTTACTTTATTATATTCTTGTTCTAAACATAGCATCGCTGTGGCTCGTCACTCGCTCCCTTCATGGTTTGTACCTTCATGGTTTAAATCTGGCAACCCCACATTGTTGCATTTGAAGCAGTATTATTTCTCAACAATTTTCTGCAAGAAATAATTTTTAGGACTTATAATGAAGCTTAACAATGCAGAAGATGTAATGATTAAAGTAAATAAATAATCTTAAACTCTTTAAGATCTATCCAGGATTTATACAGGATTGTCATGGGACATGGGTTTGTTCCGTGACTGATTCTCTAAATTCCAACAGTCTATTTGTCTGTGCTATTTGCTCCAGTGTTATTCTCTGTTTGGTAAATCACTGCTTGCACTGAAACCGTGTCAAATCCCCTGGGGTGATGCTGCTGGCTTGTCAGAGAGCCACGAGGTTGATGCAGTGAGCGCTCGCTCCTGTCAGTCTTGCAGCCTGATTGTTTGGACAGCTCGCTGTTAATGAATAGCCTCAATGTTCCACACACGCATGGTCTGGCTGTGGCCGTTTAGCTGTTGTGATGCGGCTTGAATGTTTGATGACGAATGAAGAACATTTGACCAAAGTCTTCGGAAAGTGACATGACGCATGCCCCACTTAAAGGGCAAAGGATAATTATGAATGACTACATTTTGTTACTTGTGCTTTTGGATTTCTGTTCTTGATTTAGATTCTGATGTGCACAGACATCCACCAACTGAGAGTATTACGTATAAAATTTGAATTAGTGTAAATGTTTAACATTTTTGGATCATATTTTCCACAAAATCTGAAGGATTTAACGCTGCTAGTTTCTAGAGCTTAGTGTTTCCTGAAGCATATGTAAAACTGAGGTAGTGATAACGTTTTAAAATTTGTGATATAGGATAAAAATCATTTATTTGTTCAAACCTAACTGAGTCATTCCTTTGGCTACAATAGAGTAAAATATCTGCCTATCTCCACTTTCTGTTTTGGGATGCCGTTGATATATTATAGTGATATTACTGATAAAGAGATGTCTACTTGATAATAGAGCTATTTAACCCTTTCTTATAAAGCACGGGTGTCAAACATGCGGCACACGGGCCGAACGCGGTGCCCCAGAAGGTACAGTCCGGCCCGTGGAATGAATTTAGAAAGAGAAAAAATTACATAGAAGACATTAACTACTACTAATACATTAATGTAACTGATATTCCTAATTTGTCCACTGGGGGTCGCACTATTGTAGAGAGAGTAACGGACATAATAAAAACTGAGGCACACTACTGAACTGCAGATAACCCCCTGTGGCAGTACCCAAAATAGCATTAGCATCAAAGCCATATTGTGAGAAAACATGCTGAAGGGATTTGCCAACATTAGCTTTTTTTGGAAGCAATTGATAAGCAACCAATATAATATAAATTTAATTATTTGCCTACCTCTTTTGGGAATAAAATGTTATTGTCATTATTTATAGGTTATTATGCAGTTATTTTATTGGTTCGGCCCACTACAGATCAAACTGAACTGTATGTGTCCCCTGAATTATCATGAGTTTAACACCCCTGTATAAAGTATAAAAGCTAAGTATAAAGGCTTACTCATTGTGACACAAACCTCTCATTGTTGTTTTGGCACAAAGAGTATCAAAACAGCGCTATCTTAAAATAACGCTACTTCAATTTACTTGTTTCGTAGCTGTTGTAAAAATAGCAAATTCCCATCCAAAATAGACAGTTAGCTGTTGACATGACCCGTGTTTACCAGTCGAATATGGCAATTACAGAGGCACATATGACACTAGGGCGACATCTGCCCCGACAGGCTTGTCTGTGACTCACCACATGCTCCAGACCAGATACAATAACGAGATCTCGCTTGTCTGATGTCTGTTACTGGAAAAAATGCCACTCAAGACGAACCGGACTGCATTATCGTCCTAATAGAGAGAGCGAGAGGGAGACAAAACAACAGCTCAATTTTCCCCAAACAGCTCCAGCTTCTCTCTGCATTGCAGGATGTTAGAAAAGTAAATGACTGTCACCTTGTCAAAAAACATCCAGTGTCATTGAGGGTTGCTTATGCTGGGAAATCATAAAAATACTCAAATGCTTTTTAATACACAGGCATTTCCTTTTAGTACCTATAGAGCATTGTTATTACAAATACAGATCAGACGGCCATCACATTTTAAGAACATCACGCTCTATTCTAAGTGTCCAACTCAGTGAAACTGTGTGGGGCTGTTCACAGTTTCATAAAATGTGTGAATGAATGGTTTTGAACACTTTCAAGTCAACAAGCAGGGCCTATTTAAAGCTCAATCACAGACAATATTATTAACTAAAACACATTATATAATGCCCTGTTAGGTTGCCCTTTTCATTTGCACATTCAAATACAAACGTTGCTCAATGTGGTTATTCCAATGTAGTTTTTAGTTTTAAAGCACTTTGAGAGCTTTGAAAAGGACTATATAAAACCCAAGCCATTTACCATTACCATTTAGAAGCTGAAGTAGCCTTCTTCCTGGTGCTTTATGAAGTTCACTAGCTGTTAGCATCACAAGCAACACAGCCTAAATCTACAGCTAACTTTGTGATCATGACGCATACGTTCTAACATTTTCCAGTTCTGGTGATATAAAGTCAGTATATGCAGTTTCTCAGGCCTAACTTAAGTTTCTAAAGCTTATGTCCACTATTCCTTTTCTGTTAATACTAGTCCCAAAAGGGCCTGTTCTGTTGCGGCTTTGAATGGGGACTCCAGAAGCAGATATTGTTGGCCCTGTGAGAACAATATAGCATCACTTTCATAAACATTCAAAAATATAAATGCAAATTAGGAGTATCTTTATTAAATGTCAATAAGAGAATAATAATAAACCAACCAAAACCTTAAGATGTGACTTTTGATTGGAGTGTGAAGGGTTAGAGTGAGTTTTGTGAGTGGGTAACTAGTACTTGCTCTTGTTTGTGTCTTTGTTTAATGCCTCATGCCAACATAGACAACATTATGCATTGATTTTAGAGTCATACCCCACAGCAGTAGGACCTGTATTTCCCTAGACAGTACTGCATTTCTTTCCCGATACTTCTATCTTAAATATGCATCACTATATTTTTGTCTCTGAACAACTGATGGCAAAAATCGGGGTGTTTGGCAACTTTTCCTTTTTCCATAGAATACTTCTAATGCAATATATTGAAATGCAAACTAAATCTTTTAAGCAAATGTGCCAGCCGAGCACTGTTTAATGTGAATCTAAGGAAATGGATCCCTTTATTGTAATGTGAAGGATTTTTGGGTCAAACAATTACGTCATCAACTGCATTGTTTGACAAAAGAATAGCTGCTGCTGCTGCTGCTGTGAGATTTCATGGCAATCAGAAACTAATTTTCTAAGTTCTAGTTTCTCAAGGCTTTTCTAATGCGTATTTAGCTGAGAAGATGTCAAGCATGCATAAAAGGATTTTATTTAATTTATTTAAAAAAATCTTCCCAAATATGTATTAATAGAGAAGAGATATATGCTCAAGGTTGAGGTTGAGTATGTTTCTCCAACACCCACTTAGCGTCTTCCTCTGTATCACAGTTAGCTAGAGGCTGCAGCCACCCACACACTTCGTCCTGACAGCAATTTACATTCAGAGTAGCCCGTGTGAACATATCCATGTGGATTAATGTGTCACATTTACTTTAAAAGCTGCGTGTTTCAGGTGACTGTTCAAAAGGCACCAGTATTAAAATGCTAAATATGTTCAGTAATCCACTGCAGGGTTGCTCAATCATTTTTATGTTCGGAGGAGGAGCGTATGTTGTTCCCTGTCTGAGTCACAGAAGAGGCTGAAATATTTCATCTCCTTCAGGAAGATTCCCCTCTCGGCAGCCGACGGGAGTTCACACACAATCGGAGCCTCGTGCTTTGTTATAACGTTTCCCTGGTTCTTAGGGTGTAGTGCTTTGCTGATATCTTTTATAGTTCAAGTAGAAGCCCTTGGAGTTGTTTCCATGGAGACCAAACAATTAGCTGGGATTCAGATTAGAACCTGAAGAGTAGCCTATTTACAGGCTTTGGGAGCGAGGAAATCATAGGATGACAGAATGCCTTGATTCTCTGTTGAAAAAAGAAAAACACCACAAGCTCTTGAGGGTAATGTCTAAAAAATGCCCCAACGAATCAATCACAGACCAAAATAGACGCAGAGGAGATGAAATATAGTCACGTTTTTCTGCCGTCACATCTAGAGAAAATAAAACACACTAAACTATTTAATATTCTAAAATGCAACGTGGGTTAACTAAACTAAATTTATCATTAACAAAAATGTCACTGAGCGCTCCTAAAAATAGACGCAAGTCATATGTACCTTTACTCAACTCTAATGACAGAGTCAAATATCTACACTTGAAAACACTGCAAGTGACTGTGACAATTCCATTAAGGTTTGGTTGGGCACAAAAAACACCACTTGGTTAGCTACAGGTTTAGACACACAAGTTGATTAAGACTTGGGCTGAAAGAAAATATCTTTACAAACTCATGTGCTGCATTTTTTGTTTATTTATTATTTATTTAAAGGATTAGTAAGGACTAATGGAAGGACTATTCTTCCTGGGGTACATTTTTTTAAATAAATGTATTACACACAAATTGCACAGTTTATGTAATAAATTAACAGTTAATAATTCACAGTTTAAAAATAATTTATAGTTAATATTATAATATAACAGTGAATGCATATCAAATACTATATTGTAAACAATTAGCTCCAACACATTTAACAGATTAACAGATAAAACGCCTGAAACATTACTGTTTTTGGATTTTTTTTGCTTTTATAGTTTAACATAATTTCATTATTTATTTTTTTAACATTTGTTTTCAGACCACCAGGACTAGTTATTAAAGTTATGTCAGATAGCAGCATGTTACAGTAGGACATGGCTCTGTACATAGCTGTTTTTTAAGTGCATTGGTTCTGGGCAGAAGCAAAGTAAAAGTGGTATTGGAAGCAGGTCTTGTGTTAAACCTGCATTTTTGATGGTTGTCAGTGACCACAACAGCAACTGCACAAACATTGTTAGAACTCCACACAAACGTTGGTCAATAAAGTTGTAGTTGGGATGAGGTGTATAAAGTCATTCTCTTCTTGTCTTTTCACAGCATAATTCTCTTCCGTTTGCACTGATCCAGTGTTTGTCACTAGACAGTTCTGCCGAGAAAGCTTTCCCTGAAGACATCTGTCTATACTTGTGTAGATACATCCCGGGTTTGTGGAAGCTCAGGTCGGACAAAGAACATCAGTTTGAAGACATGAGTCACAGGAGTGTAATACAGAGGCTCAATATGGTGTTCACATTACTCATACTGCACTGGCCTTGGAAGCAAAGAGTTTTCTGCACAACATTCAAGTGTCTTTAAAATGTTAGTGTTGACTTTGTGTTGTGTCTGGAGACTGTAGCTGTTTGTCTTCGTCGGTGAGCTTTACTATTCTGCATTGTTACTGTGTTGTTTAAAAACTGCACCGGTGTTTAAAACTCTTAAAACCTTAAATGTCTTAGTTGTTACTGCTACTTTTTTTGGTACTCTCAAATTCTGCAAGGCCTATGGTCATTGCAACAACTATTTTATAGGCGAATTAGTGTACTTCATTTTCTTATGCATCTTTAAATTGTCTTGTTCTCTAGACCAATCTCGCAGGGCAAGTTTTGCCTCTGTAAGACAGTCAAGCATGGAGACACCTCCCAACACCAACCCACAGCCCTTCAGACAGCCAGTGAGTCCTGGAGAAACTATTTGGTCTCATAAATGTACACGGTTTAAACTATATTGCCTTAAGTTCACCTGGATAACACACATAACTCTGTGTTTCTATTTGTCCTTTTTGCATTCATTTTTAAACCTGAAGAGCTTCCTCAATCGAAGGCTGAAGGGCTCCATCAAGAGGGCCAAAAGTCAGCCTAAACTGGACCGGACCAGCAGCTTCAAGCAAATGATTCTACCACGTTTTCGCAGCGCTGACCAAGAAAGGTATGCCTGAAGACTTTATTAGGACTAGACTTGAATTTCATGCAAATTGTTCCTGATTGAAGGACTTTGTGTTTTAAAACATTTGATTAACTTGAACTCACCATTGTAGTTCAAAGGTTGGTGAAAAGCTGCCTTGGTTAATATTCTTTTTAATGACGTAATGTATTTATAATTTAAAAAACATTAATGGACATTTCTGATATGCAGTAAGTAGGCCTAACACAGACATACTGTAAAGGCCTATTGGCTGTTGTGGTGTTTAGGGAATTTATGGCAGTGCTTGTGGCTCTATGACAGATTTGGCTTGTTTTTAGACTCTGACGTTAGGTCACATCCTGAAGGAATTCATCTTGCATTGTGATCAAAATTTTATGCAGTCCTCACACACTGCAGTCATGAAGCACATATGGGAAATGTAAGGATGGAGAGAAGGCAGGCGGAAAGAACAAGTGTTTGCTGACATTACACTTTCCTAACACCACAAGAGACACTCAAGAGACGTTTTTGGGGCAAGTGAACAGTAGATGTCCATTGCTTTGAGATATAGATGGTGATATTTTATTAAAAAAACAACAAGTCTGTTCTCATGCAGGATAAATGCATCTCATTTCAAATGTAACCTTTTTCATCAAACAGGTTTGGATTTAAACTGAGATCCCCTCTAGTCGCTGCTCCCACCACTGCCCCATTCAGCTGCCTTTAAAGCCCGCTCTGATTCCTGCCCACATACACTTAATTCACTCAGTAGTGTTAAGTTGACTTTGCCTTAAGCCTGGCATCCAACTTCACACTCGAGCTTTCCAACGCAGCTGCTCTTCCTCTGCTGCCAAGCATTTCTCATCTACTGCTTTTCTGTGAACGTGAAGGCACTGCCATCGCCACAGACGCCATGATTACCATTGACCAGTGAACACAAAATCTACCTTTAAATGAGCTCTTCCCAAATCCTAAATAATTATTGTGTGTCTTCAAAGGTAAAGCTGTCTCCTGTCTTTTCTTCACATTCTCTGATGATCAAAGCTTGTGCTAAGAACAGTGCGACGTGTTAACCACCACAATTTGACAGATCATTTCCTGCTCTCTTTAGCTTTATTCCATAAAACCTAGTTACAAAACCAGGTATTTCCTCTTGCAGGTATTTTCATGTAATGATCAAAGCTAATGCAAACAACATTGCTACATTCTAGAACATAATTGTACATAACCTGATTATTTTAACTAGTAATTCATGCTTTTGTTTACAGAATCAGAAGAATAATCTAGTCACGTTTATTTGTTATAAATATTTACTAAACTTAAGCCTACAGTCTAGGTTCTGGACTGCACAGCTCTTTTAGACTGGAAATCAATTTAAAAGCATAAAGCAGAGGCCAGCCCTACGGGGCAGGCTGGCCATTCATCCACTCACCGCCTGAAATGTTAACATGTACCAATGATAAAGTTAATTCAATGCGTCTCCTTTTTCCCACAACTCTTTGCAACAAAATGTTTGGCTGTATGTTTTCATTTGGCCTTGTGACCTTGCCACACCTGAGATGACTTTTTGTTTTTTTTTGCTTCCATCTTCTTTTATTTCTCTGAGCAAGACTTGGCCTCCTCTAAAGGTTAACATGCAACAACAGCAACTCCTTCAAGCTTTTGTGTAACTGCATTTAAGTGTTTGAAATGTTTCATCGTCAAACATTACTCAATGCCAATCTCACACAGTGTAACACAGGCAAAAGAATTATATGTATGGTTAAACGTATACATCCTCTTTCTCCAGGACACGGCTAATGCAGAGCTTCAAAGAGTCCCACTCCCACGAGTCCCTTCTTTCTCCGAGCAGCGCTGCAGAGGCGTTGGACTTAGTTTTGGACGAAGACGCTGTGATCAAACCAGTCCATTCAAGCATTTTAGGACAAGAGTATTGCTTTGAGGTACTTCAAAGCTATAGGTCTAAAAGCCACTCTGTTTTTTGTAGATTTATTTTAGTTTTATTTTAATTACCAACCAATTCAAATTTCATTAATAAAATAGAAATGGAAAAAGGTAGTGCACTGTGATGAATATTTAATATGGCTGGCCTTGTGTGTATCATTAATTTTGTGCTCTATAGGTGACTACCAATTCAGGGACAAAATGTTTTGCCTGCCGTTCAGCTTCAGAAAGAGACAAGTGGATTGAAAATCTGCAACGAGCCATAAAACCAAACAAGGTAGAAAGCTGATTGAAAACCTTTTGGGACTTTAAACTAAAGCCTGATGGATGTGAGTTATAAAACCGTAACAGTGCTCCTCGATGCTCATGCAGGACAACAGCAGACGGGTGGACAATGTGCTCAAGTTGTGGATCATTGAAGCTCGAGACCTGCCGGCAAAAAAACGCTACTATTGTGAGCTGTGTCTGGACGACATGCTGTATGCCCGCACCACCAGCAAACCCCGGACCGACACCGTCTTCTGGGGCGAGCATTTTGAGTTTAACAACCTGCCCACCATCCGTAGCCTTCGTTTGCACCTCTATAAGGAAACAGACAAAAAAAGACGCAAGGTAAGAATGGCTTTTTCAGTAGTCATTATCCTAAAACATGGGATACATCACTAAAAGAACATATGTCAAATTCTGCTACAGATGACAGTTTAAACACTAAAAATTAATTGTTGACACAATGGACAATCCAGAAAATAATTACAGAATAACCAGGCAGAAAATGTCTGTAAATGACCTGCCCCTGTGTCCCATCCTTTCTCAGTGAACAAAAGACAAATCTAGGGTTTATTTTATTGTCCCATTTATCACTGACAAAAGGTTTGACTCTGGCAGTTGACATAGATATCACTAAACAATAATGCTTAATGCTTATGTATATGGCAGAAAATATACCTTGGTGGCTCACCTGGTGGACCTGGTTTGGCTGAAGTGCGAGTGGCAACTTACCTTATACAGCAGCTGGACTCTCACCAGATTTGTGAGTTTACAAACTCACAGAAAATCCATCTTGTACTGCTCCAAGCAAAGCATCTGGTTGCAGCCGGGGGAACCATTAATGCAGCAGTACTGGCTGTTTTTTTGGGGGGGAATTTAACAAAAAAGCAAAGATTTTAAGTACTCATTTAAACAAAATGGCATTGCTCTGTTGGAATAAAACTGCGCTGCTGACAAGTCGTTAATCAAAACACTGACTAAAACTCCTCTAAGGTACCTTCTCTTTGCAAAAACTTTCTATGGAAGCCCTCTGATTGGTTCTGTGTAAGTGTTAAGTGGCAGCCTCTTACAGCAATTACACTTAGCTTTTGACCCGATACACAAGGCCTGAATGTACTCAAGCTTTGTAACATAGAGTTTCTGCACTGTGCAACTTAAGTATTATCAATCCTTTTTGAAACAATATGTGATGTTATGCAGTTTACAACATTATCTAGTTCAATCTAATGGTCTTTGTGAAGCATGTTGGGTCTTGTTACTGTTCTCCATAAAGAATAACATGTTTTCCTTGGTTTATCGCAGGAGAAAAGCACATACATTGGCCTCGTCAGCATCCCCATCTCCAGTATCACCGGCCGACAGTTCGTGGAGCAGTGGTACCCCGTCATACAGTCCAGTGTTTTAGCCAAAAGCGGCGGAGTAGGAAGTGCCAAAGTCATCAACGCCTCTCTCCGCATTAAGTCCCGCTACCAGACCATGAACATCCTTCCTATGGAGCTGTACAAGGAGTTTGCCGAGTACATTACCAACAACTACCGAACACTGTGTGCGGTTTTAGAGCCCCTCTTGAGCGTGAAGAGCAAAGAGGAGGTGGCTTTTGCCCTGGTGCACATCCTTCAAAGCACTGGGAAAACCAAGGTAAAATTTTGAATCAGTGACAGTGCGAATAGGCTAGCATTACGAACCCTGGTGATTCAAAGGGGATCAGCGGCGTATGCTCTGCTGCATTGAACATATAATCTCTCCTCATTTCTCAGGAGTTCCTATCTGACATGGCCATGTGTGAGGTGGATCGATTCCTGGACCGTGAACATTTGATATTTCGAGAAAACACACTTGCTACAAAGGCTGTGGAAGAGTACCTCAAACTGATAGGTCACAGATACCTCAAGGAAGCTATAGGTAAGACCCACCTCTGTGCACACTGCAGCGTTTCTCACGCCGTTGGCTTTTTGATTACTCATAATTATTGTTCCATCGTATTAGAAATCTAAAAATAATGCCACAATGAATGACCGTGTTCATGATTCAGCTTTGAAGTCATATTTTCTTTCTTATTCTGTTTTACAACAAAGACACACAGTGTTAGTGTTGGGCTGTGTTGAAGAGATATGTAACTCATGCAAAACAGCTTAAGCCGATTTAAGGATTTTCTGACACATAAAGAAAGGCGAGCCAGTTGTTTTTTTTATCCTATTATACAAATCGGACTGGGCAATAGAAAAAAAAAAAAGCTTTTTATACAAATTATGTTTTAATTGATTTGTAAGCAAAGTCTGCAATATTATTTTTAAATAAGCTGCTCTGTTATTCTGAATGGAATATTTGATCAATGTGTAGTGTTATTATTAATGTTACCAGTGAGTTTAGAGTAGGTTTTTATTTTACTTTTACATTTATCTCAATCAATACATTTTTCACAACTGCACAACAACTAAAAAACTACTCTGTTTGTATTTACAGATAGTAGATTTACAAATAGTACACTATAGTAGGATGTCTTGAAAATTAATTGTATTTTGTGGAACAATCACGTATGATGTGCAGGTGACTTCATTCGAGCCTTATACGAGTCTGAAGAGAACTGTGAAGTGGACCCAATGCGTGTCCCGCCCTCAGTCCTCGCTGACCACCAAGCAAACCTTCGCATGTGCTGCGAGCTGTTACTCTGCAAGATTATCAACTCGCTGTGGTGAGTCTATCCTCTAAAGCAGATTGTACACAAACAGTTTTTGTTTTGAATTTGGTTAAATTCTTTTTTTAATTACTGTTACATTGAGGTATAGATACACTCTGAGATTTATTCCCAGTAAGGTTGAGTGATTCTTCATCTTCAGAAGTGTATGGTCCAGTAGTTTTCCATATGTTGTTGTTTCCTGACCTTGCTGAAGGCCTTGGATATGGTGCAGGATTTCCTCTCACTCCTCTCTCTGACAATGGCTAATCAACTCTTGTACTTGTTTCAGCATTTTTCCCCGGGAGCTGAAGGAAGTTTTTGCCTCATGGAGAGCCAGATGTGCTGAGCGCGGAAGGGAAGATCTCGCTGACAGCCTCATCAGCTCCTCCTTGTTTCTCCGCTTTATGTGTCCCGCCATCATGTCCCCCTCGCTGTTCAGTCTGATGCAGGAGTACCCTGCCGAGCGCACATCCCGCACGCTCACGCTCATCGCCAAAGTGATTCAGAACCTGGCCAGCTATAGCAAGTGAGCCTCTGTTCACCTTCTGCGTCATCTGTTCCATTTTAGATTTAGAGGCGTATATTTGACGTACAGTTGTGCTCCTAACCCTGGCAGATTTTGTGATTTTTTGGATCTTTTTTTTTTAGAGAATATGAATGACACAAAAACCTTTTTTTCACTCATAGTTAGTAGCCATTTATTGTCAAACTCAAAATCATAATAGACAACAGAAAATACCCAAATTACCCTAATTCAAAAGTTTAAATACCCCAGTTCTTAATACTGTGTTATTAACACCTTTAACATCAGTGACAGCTTGAAGTCTTTTGTGGTAGTTGTGGATGAGGCTCTTTATTTTCTCAGATGGTAAAGCTGCTCATTCTTCTTGGCAAAAAACCTTCAGTTCCTGTAAATTCTTGGTCTGTCTTGCATGAACTGCACGTTTGAGCTCTCCCCAGAGTGGCTTGATGATATTGAGGTTAGGAGACTGAGATGGCCAGTCCAGAACCTTCACTTTATGCTGCTGTAGCCAATGACAGGTCAAGTTGACCTTGTGCTTTGGATTGTTGTCATGTTGGAACGTAAAAGTGAGTCCAGATGCTTCCTCTCCAAATGTAACTTTTATGGTTGTGGCCAAAAAGCTAAATTTTGATCACTCCCAATAACTTTGTTCCAGAAGTTTTGAGGCTTGTCTCTGGGCTGTTTGGCGCATTGTAAGCGGGATGCTTTGTGGCATTTGCACAGTAATGTCCTGTATTTCAGCTGAAGTTATTTGTGTGTTTTTACTATGTATCCCAAACAATTCCTGGCAATTGTGGCTAAATTTTTTGTTGGTCTACCTGACCGTGGTTTGGTTTCAACAGAATCCCTCAGTTTGAACACGGCTGATTAGCATTCTCGATTCCTTTGGATATCTTCTTATATACCTTTCCTGTTTTATACAGTTCAATTACCTTTTCCCGCAGATCCTTTCCCCATGACTCAGAATACAGAAACGTCAATGCAGCACAGGATGAGCGAAGCAATGGTCTGTCAACTCACCTACCTTTTACACACACACTGATTACAAGCAAACAGATCACAGGTGAGGATGGTTAGCCTTAGCAGCCATTCAAAGCTGTTTGTGTCAATTTGTGTGATGTTTTTAGGCTAAAATCAAAACTTTTGATCAGGGTCATTTGAGTAGTTTTTTTATTTTATTTTATTTATATAGCGCTTTTCCAGTGTTACCACTGAAGACAAGGTGGGTTTCAGTTTCTTGCCCAAGGACACAACGACAGTATGAACTGTGGGGAAGAGCAGGGTGTTATGATGTTTTTGGGATGTTTCGAGTGGGGATCAAACCGCCCACCCTCAGGGTCAAAAAACGGCTACCACTGAGCTTCTGCAAATTTTTTGACAATAAATGGCTTCACCCAACCACTAACTATGAGTGAAAAAAAATATTTTGTGTTATTCATATTCTATGAAAAATGTTTTGACTTTGACTGCTCTCACTTGAGATTATTAACAGAGCTATTTAAAAAATATTCCCACAAAACCTCAGTTATGGTGATATGTAAATTTAAAATTAAATTTTCTTTAATATTCTGTCACAAAATATTGCTTTAGAGAAGATATACATTTTCACAATTTGTCATACGACAGATTCAGAGGTATGCATATGTATCACACACATCAAATGTATGTTTAAGTCTGTGTTTAACATTTGCATTTGTCCTGACTGTGCAGATTTGGACCCAAAGAAGAATACATGTATTTCATGAACGAGTTCCTGGAGATGGAGTGGGGCTCCATGCAGCAGTTCTTGTACGAGATCTCAAACCTGGACACAGGGGGAAACGCGGGGGGCTTTGAGGGCTACATCGACCTCGGCAGAGAGCTGTCCATGCTGCATAGCTTACTGTGGGAAGTCATGGGGCAGCTCAGCAAGGTAGCCAATAACTTATTATAATGACAAATTAAATATTTAACATCTTTACTCTCTTTCTTTAAAATAAAATTGGGTTTTAGATTTCATATTCATATGGTTTATATTATTAAAATATATATTATTACTTTTAATCATATTCAAATAGAAAAGTGGAACAGCTTCATTTTTCATGCATCCGCTGGAAAATATTTATTAAATTGTATAAACAATTATAACAACATTAGTTGCAGCTGTAGATTAAAGTATTTTCTTGCTCTGTTGCAGAAGAAAAATGTTATCTAATCAAAAAGAATTACCCAGGATAATATTTCATTCATATAATAGTGATAAAGCAATCACTCATGGAATATAATTAACTTGCTACAGTCGACATTTTACTGCATCCTTATTCCCTCCTGTCAGGCGCTCATTAACAAAAGTTAGACTAAAAGTAGGTCAGCAGTTTTTATTTTTTTACTTAAAAAAACTATTTTAGATTGGCCCTCTCTTTCAGCATTCCCAAAGTACTTAGGGGCTACTGCTATCAAAACACTGCATTAAAAGGAAAGACGCTCATCTTTATGTCAAATGTTCAATAGGATGCTATTCTTAAACTTGGGCCCTTACCGCGGCTGCTGAATGATATCAGCGTGGCTCTGAGGAACCCACAGCTCCACATGCCGGCCAATCACCAGCCGGAGCGACCCAAGGACCGGCTCTTCTCCCGACCATCCTTTAATCGCCTCATGTCGTCTGACTTCCAAAGCCTTATGATGCGAGACCTAAACAGGTAAAACTTAGCAGCATAAATAGGACAGGTTTACACACATAACATTTAATTTGCAAAAAATAGAATCCTCTCTAAGATCCCAAATTCCATTAAATTTTTTATCAGTCAGTAATTGCCAGCACCATCTGTTCCCACACTGTTTCCCAACCTCTTTTCCTCTGTGTATCAATTTACTTGTGCGTTAACACAGCTATTGTCAAGAGACAGTTATCACTAATACAGACTTTGAGTAAAACAACTCTAGAGTCATCTCTAAAGTTATTTTTGTCTACTATGTCATTGTGAATCCCGCCTTTACAAAAGGAAAACAACATCTGCAGAGATTTTATTATTATTTTATTAAAATAGTGCATTTAAATTTCTGTATACTGTGTGAAGAGTGAGGACAGAGAGTGAGCAGCACTAACAGTTACAGCTGATCTCCACGCAACAGCAAACCTCAGACAACAATGACTGACAGACTGGATGGCATCACATCTTTCATCTGGCCTTTCAGATGTTTCATTATATAACAATTATATAATGAGAGGGTTGATCTAGCTTAAAAATACTGTTAAGAAACATCTGATTCTTTTACATTATGTAAGAGCTCAACTACAGTCAATTAATATTCAATCAGGGAGTGGATATACAGTAATGTGAAATTTGACTTGTCATAATATAACAAGACAGAAATCTTAAGTTGATTTTTTTCATTTGAACACTTCCTTTTGAAGGTTAATGTGAAGATTATTGCACTCCTGAACCAGATTTTGTAAATAACACGCCCTTCAGCTGTTACAAGACAATTTAAAACTCACTGACATAAAAGGGTTTACAAACAGTTGACTCTGTAATTTTCATGTTTTGTGCTTGCCAAATTATATACACTATACAGTATATATAGTCTTTGATATAAAATTAAAAATGCACATTTTTTGTGTCATGTCTTGATAGTTCAATAGACATCTCTCGATTACCGTCCCCAACGGGTGGTGTCTCAGCGGTTGAATCCCTCTCTAATAACCTAAACATGAGGCGTCACGCTGAACGAGACCTGCGCTCATCTCGGGAAGTCTTTTACGTCACTCGCCCGCCCCTTGCTCGGTCCAGCCCTGCATACTGCACCAGCAGCTCCGACATCACCGAACCTGACCCCAAGGTACCAAATAAATGAGTGTGCTTCTCTGCAGTGTTGTGGTTGGGTATTACTTCAAAAACACCAACTCCAGTGTAGACCATTATGTTAAATTTTGGTGAATATAAATGGTTGGTTGTGCATGTACTGTTTTTACTCCACATTTGTTGTAAAAGTCCAGACAGGGCAACTTTTGAGACATAAAGTAGCTGGTATTGCAGCCATGAGAATACAGTACATCTGAAAAGACCTTGACAAATGGTGCAAATAAAATGTTGCTGTGAGTCAGAGTCAGCACTTTCCAATTCTCTCTGAGACATTTGATGTAAGAATACAGTATGTATCCTGGCTTCTTTGCTTTGTTATAAAAAATATATGGAGCTGTGAAAAATCCTGTTTACTGATTCTGCTGTGGAACTGCTTTTTGAAAACAATATTTCAATCCGGAGTTAAATGAAGATTTGAGCTCATATCAAAAAGCTACTTTAGAACTAACGTATAATGTAATCTCTTTTGTAGTTTTGTTTATTTGGCTGACTATAATTGACAAAATGTTGTTGTTTAGGTGCACAGTGTGAATAAGAGTGTGTCTATGATGGACCTTCAGGACTCTCGGATGAACAGCATTTCCAACTTAAACTCAGTGGGTGACATGCTCACCTCCTCTCAGGCCTCCATCGCTGGTTTAGGCCACAGCTTTGGGAACCTCGGGGGTCCTCTTCGAATGGGAGGTCACCTGGGCGGGAACTCGGCGGGATCCGGTCTACGCTTGAGCCAGATGGGACACATAGGAGGCCCCACCGAGTCCATCTCTCAACAGCAGCAGCAGGCGGCTGCAGCCATGAACTTCCCCTTGTCTTTCCAAAACCCCCTGTTCCATCTGGCGGCTCAAAACTCGCCGGCTCAGTCGCAGGCCCCTCCCCTGCTCCTTGCCCCTGAGCCTGAGAACGGTCACCACGACTACGCGCCGGCTTTTGGCAACAGCGCCTTTTCACGCAGCGAGGACTTGTCAGCTCTGCGCTCACAGAACAGTCTGGTGCAGCCTAGCATCGTTCACTCACACAGCTACAGCGATGATTTCACCCGGCAGAATCAGAGCAACGACTACGGCTGGCACCAGCTGTCACTTCAGGTGCAGGTATGAATCTCCACTGCTACAATATTAAAATTATATGGCTTTAAAATCTCTCACAATATAAAAATCTCCCTATTTCTTACATTAAGATCAACTAGTATCAATTCCTGTTTGTGAGTAGTTTTCCAGAGGAAG